>VXBL01002740.1:98315-178521 GCA_013400195.1 Aramus guarauna | reverse complement strand
TGAGGTACTTAATGCCTTCCTTGCCTCAGTCTTTAGCAGTAAGACCAGTTGTTCTCTGGGTGCCCAGCCCCCTGAGCTGGAAGACAGGGGTGGGGAGCAGAATGAAGCCCCCGTAATCCAAGGGGAAATGGCTAGTGACCTGCTATACCATTTAGATACAGACAAGTCTATGGGAGCGGATGGGACCCAGCCAAGGGTACCGAGGGAGCTGGGGAAAGTGCTCACCAAGCCACTTTCCATCATTTATCAGCAGTCCTGGCTAACCAGGGAGGTCCTAGTTGACCGGAGGTTAGCAAGTGTGACACCCACCTACAAGAAGGGCCAGAAGGAGGATCCAGGGAACCACAGGCCTGTTCAGTCTGACCTTAGTGCCAGGGAAAGTTACGGAGCAGATCAGCTTGAGTGCCATCATGCAGCACGCACAGGAAATCCAGGTGATGAGGCCCAGTCATCATGGGTTTATGAAAGACAGGTACTGCTTGAGCAACCTGATCCCCTTCTATGACAAGGTAACCCACTTAATGAATGAGGGAAAGGCTGAGGATTTTGTCTACCTGGATTTTAGTAAAGCCTTTGACACCGTTTCCCACAGCATTCTCCTGGAGAAACTGACTGCTCATGGCTTGGACAGGTGTACACTTTGCGTAAAAAACTGGCTGGATGGCTGAGCCCAAAGAGTTGTGGTGAATGGAGTTATATCCAGTTGGCAGCCAGTCACAAGTGGTGTTCCCCAGGGCTCAGTACTGGGGCCAGTTCTCTTTAATCTCTTTATCAATGATCTGGATGAGGGGATGGAGTGCACCCTCAGTCAGTTTGCAGGTGACACCAAGTTGGGTGGGACCATTGATTTGCTGGAGGGTAGGAAAGCTCTACAGAGGGATCTGGACAGGCTGGATCAATGGGCTGAGGTCAATTGTATGAGGTTCAACAAGGCTCAGTGCTGGGTCCTGCACCTGGGTCACAACAACCCCAGGCAACGCTACAGGATTGGTGAAGAGTGGCTGGAAAACTGCCTGGTGGAAAAGGACCTGGGGGTGTTGATCAACAGCCAGTTGAATATGAGCCAGGAGTGTGCCCAGGTGGCCAAGAAAGCCAGCAGCATCCTGCCTATACATATATACCAGCATCCATGGCAGGAGAAGTCTACTATAAATATGTTTCTTCACTTTTCTACCTACAACTGCGCAGCTAAACTTTATAATTTAATTCCACTTCAGGTTATACAATTCCTGTATAAGAAGGATGACACTCAAATACTACCTAAAAAATGGAGCATGCAACGCTCTTCCAATCATCATGCCATTCAGACTAGACTCAAATTCAACAGGAGCCTCAGGAGTTTTAAGGCTCCGTTACCCATTTCACCTCTCTGACAGTCTGATTTAAGCAGCTGTCTACTGCTGATTTCCCACATACCTTCCTACCAGCTGACCACAGGTACCTGCAAGTAATACTGTGCGCATAAAACACCTGCAATCAGCAGCTGTTCATCCAAAATGCAAATAGAAGAGGTTTTCCAAGCAAACAGAAATCTCCTATGATATGGAAGGGTTTCATATGGCTTTAGTAAGCCAGAGATATGTTTTAAAAGCTGGGGAAGTACAGGGGCAGAGAGCTGAGGAAGGAGAGCATCTCTGAAAGAAAATGCAGTTCTGGAAAGGAATTACTGGAGTAGATCAAATTTTTCATCAGATTTTAAACCTGGCAATATTTTGAGAGACTTTTAAAGAATATTTCCCCTCAGTCAACCAAAAACCTGTTCTTGCAATCAGCGGAGAAATCTATATTCCTGCAAATTGGCACCAACTAAGACGCACAGAGATGCTGAAACACAGAGTTATTTTCACTGGAGCGCTGAACTTCCCCGGCTTTCTGAAAACTCCCCCGGCACATCATGGATGCCAGGGACTGATTTGTGCTGACTCCTGACAAGTGGGTGGGTGCAAGACGTTACTCCCCATCTTTTTTAAATTACTATTTCAGACATACCTGAGAAATGAAGTAAAGAGGAAGTAAAAAGTTTTGAACAAATATAACAGAGAAATGCCTTTCAGAAAAGGTCACTGGTCACCTGTCTGGGACAAAATGCTCCCTGAAGTGTCAAACCATAGGAAGGCAGAAATTTATTTTTGCCACAGAGGATTGGATATGTATATTGACAAAAACACTTCACAGAATTATCACAAGTGAATGGAGTGACTTAAATGCCATATGCAAGCCTGTAAGCCGATCTCTATTAGATACAATGAACTGACATGACATGTTTTTACCTGATGTCTACCAACAGCTGATTTTTACACCTTTCACTGAAGCAGCTGATACTGGCTTCCTTCTGACTGTTAGATTGGATGTCCCTTGGGTTCAATTTGCTGTGCAATTCCTGTGCAAAGCAGAATGCTGTTTAACAAAGCTAAGATGCAATAAAAGTCAGGGAATAATTACTAAAACCCAGGAAATGTTGATATATATTAACCATTTATATTAGCAAACACACACACACACCCCAATTTAAATTCAGCTGATACCATGACCCATCTTTTCATATAAAGATTTAATTTATTACTTCGTAGACATCCACAGTTAAGAGTGGAAGCAAAAATGTAAACCACACCTTTCAGGGTATTAAAATATTTCTTTAACTCATCATCATGGGATTACATTGGACAGAGCTGTAGAGTCCAAGGGAAGAAGAAGATCTGATACACTGTACAGGGGGGCAGTGGGGGCCCTAATTCTTGTCTGGCACCTTCTCTAACTGCTTACTCTGAAGAGTGTAAAGTAGGGTAATGCTATTTGATTAGCTAGTTCTGAAATCCACTTTAATCAGTCACTAATAGATATGTCACGGGACAATTCTATTGGGTGGCCTGTGATAACATAACACTCAAGTCTAAGAAGTGATGGAAGTTATTCTTGGGTGGACGGCCAGCAGCAAACAGGCAACTGGATGCACAGAAGAATGATACAGAAAATTTTAACCTTGTTGTTTATAAAAGGAGCACCTCCAGCTGCGACAGGAAAATGGCTAAGGCTGGGCACTTTTTCAAAGGCTCTTATAAAGTTGAGAATGTCATTGAGGAACATATCTGCAAAAGCCCAATTAGAAAAGGGCTACATATGACATGACTAAAGAGACAAGCTGATGTTTCAGCCCTCACTATCTATCAACTGGTGCAAGCATCTTCTCAGCATCTTCACAGGCATCAGAGCACTGTGTTCTGTGGAAAGCCAGGAACAGCAGGGAGCAGGGTCAAATTCCTTGCAATTTACTCTGTTGTATCCCGTGGTGCCTCGACACTATTTACCAGTGCAGCACAATAAATATGGATGCAGCACATAACACCACCACTGTCTTCTCCTCTTATACTTCCAAAGATGCAGTGGTTCAGCAACCTCCCAGGATAGTGTTCGGACAGCAAATGCAGAGGGAAGAACTGGTATCTTTTTACAGAACAGCTGCTTTCAAGTGCAGAAAGATATTCCATAGCCCTTGGGAGAGTTTAAGCAGGCTTATTTTGAGGGGAATGGATGGTACAAAACCACCACAGAGTTCAAAACAAAGCCTTAACACCCAGACAAGTCATCCTCATGGGTTGGCAGCTAAAAAAAAAAAAAAAAAAAAAAAAAAAAAAAAAAAAAAAAAAAAAAAAAAAAGTTTAAATAAGTGGTCTATATTTCAGAAGCTAGGATTTCACAAGAAGCTGCTGAGTGCTTTTCTAAGTGTTAAGTACATCTGCTTCTTAAAACTAGTTATTACTGTAGATTGTCATCATTAACCAAGGAAACTCTGTCTCACTCACACCTGACCAAAGTGCTGCAGCCTTGTGCACTTAACAAGGGGGCAAGTCCTATCCTTAATTAAAATGCAGAAGAGAGCCAGATTGCTCTATGCTGCATCCATTTTTTTGTTGATTGCAGAAGATGCTGCTGAGTGCACAGCACTCTTATGAAGTCAGGACATTTATTTTTGGTTCATAAATATTAATTCAAGGCACTCAACCTCAAACATTTGAAAGTCTTGGCTCTTTTTTTATTATTATTCATTGCACAATGGTATTTTAATTGGAAATAGATAATTACCAGAATATTAATTCTGTTCTACTGTCTTGGAATCAATATGAGTTTATCTGCACACAAAGAAGCACTGCAAGTGCTTGGCTGTATCTTAAAACTGGGAAATGTCTCACTATATTGTATGTAAACACTATGCAAAATACATATTTTACATCTAGATGTCTACTATATTATGTAGAGATGTTTCCATAGGGCTAGGGCTGTAAGTGTAACTGAATTTTCCCCAGCCGCAGCCTTTTATAAAATCAAAGTAAGGCAGAGGCCCTAATTAGTTTCAAATGAGAATGAAAAGTCTGTCAGGCTTGACAAGAGCATTTTGCAGAAACCTGATGAAATCTGAAGGTGACTGATAATATGCTAACAACATACTGTTTCGGTGGGATCACTTGATTTTTGAAGGATCAAATTATCCCTGTAAGAAAGCCCAGTTTTGACAAAACCAAAGCAGAAAAATCAACAGAAAGTTGAGTAGCTTCTAGCAGGGACTCCCTGCTGAACCATTCCTCCATGATCTGCAGTGCTGGAGGAATTAGCAATGCCTGGGGTGTTTCTCAGGGTACTCAAATGTTTGCCAAAGCAATGAGTCTAAGTTAGCTGTCCTGCAACACTGATCCAAAACATCTCATTAGCATTGTTTCAGGCTTTGTTTCTGGGTGGAAGGACAACAAGTTTGGTTTGTTTATTTTCTTTTTTTCCTGACCTACGTTACCCTTCTGAATCTCCCCCTACCCTAAAACTTTAAGGAATTTTTTTTTTTCCCTCCCTTTATTTTCAATGCATGTGACTTTAACATGTAAGCAGACACAGCAACAGCTTCAAAAAGAGGGATGAACTTTTATCCTCTAAGAAATGCCCTTTTCCTTTTGAAACTGGGTATAAAATGTTTCAATACTCAGTGTGGCAAGGAGTACAGCAGCTACAGCTGATCCATTCTCCTGATATTCTCTAGCAAGTTTCTGGTGTTACTATACTCAATAGTGAATTACCAGTGCAAAAGGAGCTGCCTCTGGAGGGACAGTCAGGAGAAAGACACTGAACCCCCCTGTCCCAGGTGATTAAGATGGTCTCCTGAGAGACAGAGAAGAATGACTCCACGTCTTTGCAGCAGGACTAATGAAGACTGATTTCTTGCTACAGTATGATTCCCCAGCTCCGCACCCAGCCCTCCCTCCTCCCCTGCAGTAACCTCAGCTCCCCTCCACGTCCTCAGCTGCCTCTGCGGGGAAGGCGAAGGCACACGCCGTGTGCTGCTGGAGCTGGAGGTGTGCTGGTCGGCCAGCTGGCCGCTGCCAACATCATTGGTGAGATGAAGCCAACGCCCTCAGGTCTGCACAGGGAAGGTTATAAGGCAGACCTGGAATCCAGAAATCTTTGACATTCCCACTCTTCTATCAGATTTGATTGGAGCTAATCAATGTGTTAGGAATTTTATTGCTGAGAGAGAGAGGCATTTCTGAGACAGTGTGTGGGCAGTTTTCTTTCCTTATAAAAGTTAAGAGGGAGGAACAGCACATTATGCACAACCTTATAAAAAGCCAGGCTTTTGGAAGCTGGAAGAACTATAATGTCTGTATAGCTTTTCTGCGCAAAAGTTCAGGCATCAATCTGCTAGTGCTGCTGCTCTGTTCCTCGACCTTATTCTCCCTCTGCAATAGTCATTTCTACTAAAGGACTTACAGGTCTTAGTGCTGCTGAGTTCTGCACAAGCTATACTTCAAATGTTGGACTCTTGCTTAGATTTGAAAAGCATACTTTTCAGCAGGTCATTTGTGTAGGGCAAAGAGGCATCAGAAATCTATGAGGACAGTGAATTAATCATGTACTGAAGTATTTCTTGAGAAGAGGCAGCCATTGCTTTCATAACAAGTCAGACTCGAAGGAGGTAAAGACGTGGACAAAATAAATCTCCAGCCTCACTTCTAATTCCAAGTTCTCCTCTGTTTTTATAATGAAAAAAGTAAAAAACCCTACCAAGCCTGGAAGCAGAGCTGTACCATAACTTCACACATGGAAAGAAAAAGCAGTTGGCTGCATTCAAAAGTTCTTTCACAGCTGACATATGGACTATAACTTTTTAAGTCAAATAGTGATGCTAAAAAGTATACTTTGGGGAAAGCGTTAAGACTTCGGTTTTAATAGTGAAGGCATAAAAGGACTCTGTTTCAGAGCAGCACTCTGAGAAAGTGCAGCTTGGAGCATCTAGTTTGCTCTCACTTTGATGTCCCTGAGACATGCTGTGAGTGGGGCTTTGAGAAGTGCCAGGACCCCAGTTTGTAAGTAGGGAGCTGCCAAAATGCTGGGTGCTGTTCATAGTGCCAGGAGGAGATCCTGCAGGGAAGCAGGCAGGGATGAGGCCAGCAGGACCCTGTGGCCAGGGTCACAACCAGGCTGGTAAAATCCTGGGTTTCAAGGATGGCACCCCTCATCAGCCCTACTGAGTTACCCAACAGTCCTCCTGGTCACAGGCAAACCCCATGTTATAATGAATGTGCTTTAAAGCAACCTCATGCCGCCTGGATAACAAATCACACAGATTTATAGAACCTTAGAATGGTTTTGGTTGGAGGAGATCTCAAAGATCATCTAACTCCAACCCCCTTGCCATGGGCAGGGACACCCTCCACTAGACCAGGTTGCCCAAAGCCCCATCCAGCCTGTCCTTGAACACTTCCATGGATGGGGCCTCCACAGCTTCTCTGGGCAACCTGTTCCAGTGCCTCACCACCCTCACAGGGAAGAATTTCTTCCTTATATCTAATATAATTCTACCCTTTTTCTATTTAAGGCCATTGCTCTTGTAAACAGTCCCTCTCCAGCTTTCCCATAGCCCCTTTAGGTACTGGCTGCTATTTCAGCTATAGAGTTTAACTCTCAGCAACAGGTCTCATATTGAGTCCTGAAAGTTCCTGATCTAGTAAATAGTGATGGCTCCTCAGTCCCAGATCCGCTAACCAAACTGTAAAAAAGCCCACTGAACTAAATTACGTGTTAATGTAGAAATGGCCCAGGAGCTCTGGAGTCAGCCCTGGGAGTCACCATGAAAAAGAGATTTCAAACCCTACCCCCCAAGTCGAAGTGAGGTGCAACACAGGTGAGGTAGAACAGAGTTGCTCTTATGGGTGTTAAGGAAACACAGAAACAGGTATGAAATAACTTGCAGGTGGTTTTAGGATTAAAAAAAGTCTACCCCAATAAATTAAGGAGATTTACTTATTGCTATATTGTCCCAAGACTTAAAATGGAATCTTAACATACAAAAGTAGTCTGGAAACACACATTCAAAAAAAGTATATTGAAATCCTGACAAATTCTAAGGAGTTTAAACAGTTTGGAAAGCTGGCCTTGCTTCTGCACTAGGAGTTCTCTATCGTATGTCTAGACTAGTTAATAAGATTCCTTTAAAATACCTAAACCTATTTTTAAATTAATGAGCACAAATAACTTCACAAAGCATTATAAATTCATTAAAGTACTAAATAAAACTCCTCTACAGATTACCAATCCATTAAAGTTCCCATTTGTGAATATTATTTAAAAATGTATACGAAATCTCATTTTCTATTTGTTTTTAGCATAACAGATTTAAGCTTTCCAATTAAATAATTCTCATGTGAATTCTTGTGAGGAAAAAGAGAAGAGTCTCACAATACCTATTTTTCAGATGAAGGAAAAGAGAAGCTATTTTATATGCAAATATAACAGATTTCATTTAATTGTTCCTGAGGGAAGCAGAAGATTTGTATGCAAACCTCTTGCCAACTGGTAGTGACTTCAACCTCCTGATTTTTTCCTCTCAAAACATTAGGTAATAATTGCACCTTCCTAATGGAAGAGAGTGCAATCCTACAGGGCACGGTATTGAACACCTCCAGTCCCCAGAGGGGTCAGCAGGAGTTGAGGATGGTGGGACTCGTCCCTGGAAGTTGCTCGCTGTTCCATTGCAGGGAGAAGTACTTACACCTCAGATGTACAGCAAAGCAAAAGTAGATTTCATAGAATCATAGAATGGTTTGAATTGGAAGGCATCTCAAAGATCATCTAACTCCAACCCCTTGCCATAGGCAGGGATACCCTCCACTAGACCAGGTTGCCCAAAGCCCCATCCAACCTGGCCTTGAACACTTCCATGGATGGGGCATCCACAGCTTCTCTGGGCAACCTGTTCCAGTGCCTCACCACCCTCACAGGGAAGAATTTCTTC
The DNA here is from genome assembly GCA_013400195.1 of Aramus guarauna. Classification (NCBI taxonomy): domain Eukaryota; kingdom Metazoa; phylum Chordata; class Aves; order Gruiformes; family Aramidae; genus Aramus; species Aramus guarauna. The sequence goes on along the minus strand of VXBL01002740.1, from coordinate 170,246 downwards.
CCAATATCTAATCTAAATCTACCCTCCTTCAGCTTAAACCCATTACTCCTTGACCTGTCACTACACTCCCTGATAAACAGCCCCTCCCCATCTATCCCGTAGGCCCCTTCAGGTACTGGAAGGCCGCAATTAGATCTCCCTGGAGCCTTCTCTTCTCCAGGCTGAACCACCCCAACTCTCTCAGCCTGTCCTCATAGGAGAGGTGCTCCAGCCCTCTGAACATCTTCATGGCTTTCCCCAAAACAGTGCTGTAAGAAGCATTTCTTTGCCTACCATTAGAAAATTCATTTCAAACAAAAACGCAGTGAGTGAAACGATCGCACTGATGTATCTATGTGAAGCATCCTTTCCTGATATTTAAGTTCTGTGCTGTTCCCATGGCAAGTGGTAGAAACGCATAACTCATGGGCACAGCCAGGCACTCAGGCAAGACAAATAATCCATCATCAGGCAGCTTAAATTCATTTCTACCTTTTACCCTCTGGGGAAAATCTACAGGGTGTCTTGTAGGGGGAGTAATTTTAAAATTACATTGTCACAAACATAAAACCCATACCATCTATTTGCAAAGAGACTGGTCTCAAGCTAGCACAGCTGGGCTTTAGGCTGCGTCACAAAAACCTTTCTCTGTGCTCTCTCATCCCGTTGAACATCTCTATGAAATTTTCTCAGAGCAATGCATTCTTGTCTCTGCTTAGTTAATTTATCCACTTTATAGTTTATATACAGATCCAGATCTCTAATGTAGGTAATCACTTCATACAGTCTAAACACTTCACTAGCCCCTCAAAAAAGCAGATTTATAGTATACTCTTAAATAAACCTTAACCAGTAGTTTAGACAAAGGAGACATCTACATGGTCTAGCGTAGTCAAAGCGAGGGACAACCACTCAGCATTTGGACCCAGAGCTTTGCAGCTGTTTGCTGTCATCCGACTCTGTGCCAGCAGATGTGTAGAGAGACAGTAAATGGTTGGGGGGTTTTGTTTTTTTTTTTTTCCCTTTTCCTCCTGAATTTGCACAATGGCTTCTAGATCTGAACACAGAGAATTTAAGGAGCATGTTTCACTCACCAGTCCTGTGGCTTTAATGACCTGTTCCTCTTCAGGTGCAAATTATGCTCTTCTGAAGAGGTGATTTCATTTGCATTCAGCTGTTCACTTGCCCACCCCAGGCACATCCAGGCTGTCACCTGTTCCCACGCACCCTTCAACCACCACTCACACTATGTCCTCTTGCAAGGCAATGGGGTTCAAGTATGACTCACAGCCTAATGGAGTAATTCCAGCTTCAAGAAAACCCTGATGTGTGTTTGGGGGTGTAGTGAATTTAACACTAGGGAAACCAAAGTAGTGCTCCAGCTGCCAAGTCCATCCCTCCAGCTGCTGACAATCACGCAAACATATACTTTTTGATGCCTTCTGGACTGAAGTCCTAGTACATGTACCAGGGTGTACAAAATGTTATTCAATACCTTGTGATAAACTCAACATCATTTTTAAAATAAAATTTTCCCTAAAGAGAGTTTTCTTTTGTATTGTTACACATAATAGCCTGAAAGAAGAGTGCTTTATAAACATATAAAAGTTATAGTGCAACTAATCAAGTATTTTCAAACAATAGACAACATCAAGTACCTCCCTTAGATTTATTTTTTTAAAATCTAAGAAATTATTTCACAGGGCAGAGAGAGGGAACACAACTCAGGAAGTCAACAGTCCCAACTCAAATCATTGACATAAGCCAAGAGGAAAATGAAAGTTGACAAGAGAGGCAAAAAGCGTATCCTGGGAAGCCTCTAGCAGGCATTTTCTGGGCTCTTTCTACTCCCTGCAAACAAATCCTTTCTGAAAAATCCTGTTCACTTCCCAGCCTCCATTAGCACCACATCTTTGTTTTGAGCTTTTTTTCCCCTGCTCCCCGCTGCCCCATTAGTGACCAGGACAGTGCTCTAGATACAACTTGTATAATTATTGTTTTGCCATTACCTTTAAAACAAGACTTATGCAAATATAGAAGTGCTGTAAAGAATCTAAATGTGGCCTATGCAAGTTTTGCTTAATTCCTTTCCACACACCATTTCTGAAGGAAAATTTAAGAGGACTTCTGCTGTCCCAGTGTTAGCTCTTCATGGTATTTCACAGCAGATTCTGTTTCATACTGAATTACTTTGTGCTGCATTTGCCCGTGGGGAGGGTTGAAGAAATGGAAATAGCATATTTCTGCATGAGAAAATTTTCTTGAGCCTGGCCTAGCAAGACTGCTTGAGGTGGAAAGGCGTTCGGCAGAAACACCGCAGAGCTCCTCGCCTCCGCCAGCATCCCTTCCACTGCTACACGGGGGCGTGCAGGCGGCTCCAGCGCTGACAGCAGAAACACGACCTAAAAGTAAGGCAGTCCTTTCCAAAGCACTGTTTGAACTTGGCCATAGGTATCTTAGAGTTTCTTTCCCCAAATGTCTTATGACTTTCATAGAGCAGTTTTTTAAATTGTTCAGATGAACAGAGCCAGCATTTTGTGTTAATAAGTAAACTGTTGAAAAACAGTATCTGCTGCAGGTGCTGTGCATTCAATATTTAGCTCCAAGTATAGATGGAGCATTAGCTGTACCTATAGTCAAATCAAAGAAGCATATTATATAATTTATTGTTCAAAATGATATAAAGAAATGAGTAAAGATTCAAAATTTTGTAGCCATTACAAAGTCTGCTACATTAGATCCACAATTATCTCAAGCTCCTTCTTTATGACTTAAAGAGCATCATGTTGCTGTTCTCAGCCAACTCCAAAAAAGTGTATTACTCCATACAGTGATCTATGGATTAAAGCCTTTGTCAGCAAAATCCATTATCATGTCATTAAATGCGTTGCCAAGTAAGATATGGAAGTTGCTATTCAGCTGAAGTGGGAGAAACAAAACACTTGCATGTCTGTCTCAGGCTTTATCACTGATTTCAGGAGTGATTTTTGCATGGTATGTCAGATCTCCCATGTAGATGCAGAGGGTTTGCAAACTGGTTGAAGCCCTTAATTAAAGTTTTAAGTTCCCATGAATGGAACTGAGCATACAAGAAGTACTGATGTCATGAAGCAGTGGAAATTATGTTCGTTAATTTTCAGCAAAACAGATTAAGGAACAAAAGTGTAGCAATTACATAGTTAAAATTGAAAGAAAGAACTGAATCCTATAGCTAAGAAAAAAATTATGTGTAACATCAGCCTTCTGCTTGAAGCCTCTTTCCTGACTCCTTGCCTTTATTCTAAAATAGTAGCTGTCAGGGCATCATCACTTGAATAAGGTACTTGCTAATCAGACAGTAATTATAACCCACTCACATTCGAGAGCTGTCCAGTTTAATGTGCCAGTTTACGTTTCATTTTAATTCCTATATGCTAACTCATAACAACAAGTTCCTCAAAATGGCTTTGTATGTTTTTAGTTTTCCACAGTGTTGCCAGTCTTATGGCTCAGGCTATTTAAAAACAATAAATATAACCCAAAAACCCACATGACCCAACTACTGACCCAAGGCAGAAAAATCATGAAGCTGACAAGTCAACCTGATCTGAAAACTGACAGTCACGCACTCATGAAGTTTTGTGGCGATTATAGGAATGAGCTGTCACTAGGGCTAAATATTAATTGCTTGTAAAGTGTTTTAGAAATCAATAGAACATTCATCATCTCAATAGATATGTTTTTTCCTAACTGTTCTTTCAGAACTATCTCATAATAAAACACTACTAGTCTTGCAAGTAAGTCTAAGCACTTAGCTACTGCTAGATCAATACCAAATAAGTCCCTGTTAGTCTGAGCCCACTACATTTAAAAAGGTACTTTGGCCTTGCAAAACCAAAACAGTCAGTGGATTTGATCATGGATTTCACTGTAAGCAATCAAAACGTAATTTGATATTTTACTTATAGGCGGATTCAATTTTTAGTGACTGCAAGCTCATTTTTGCCATTTGGCTGTACCCCATTAACCATACTCACTCAGTTATTTGACTTCCCATGGTTTCTGGGTCATCACTGCTGAGACAGGAGTGCAACCAGCAGGGATTTTGTCTGGAGCATTTGGGTCTCTGCAGCATACTTGTGAGCAGCAGGAGATGAGGCTGGAGACAAGAACTACAGCATAGGTCTAATGGCCATCCTGGGAACAGGACCAAACGCCAGGACTAAAGATAGATAAACCCACAGCATAACTCAGGTCAGGGCCAGGCCTGAGCTTAAATGAGGTCCCAGATGAGGCTGGTCAGGGCCATTATGGCCCATTCATGCTCTCAGGGCATTAGCAGTGAGAAACCAAAGCATAAGGATTGGTTGTAGAGCTTAGAGGTTTGTGAAGAATTAGATGCAACTGGGTAGTAAACCTAGGACAAAAGGTAAGTGAAGATCCCAAATGAGAAAGTAGAACTGGAACCCAGATAGTGGAGATGCTAAAATCTGTGAAAGAAAGAAGAGATGTTGTATTGTAAATCAAAAGAAGGGTTAAAAATCCCCCAACGTTACAGCTAAGAAAATGAATGGAGTTTGATATGCAAACTCCCCCTCAGGGGGGAAGCAGGACTAATGGTGCAATGCAGCAGTAAAGCTGAAATACTTGATAGAAGCTCAGACAGGAGTAAGCCTGAGTTGTGAAACCATGTTCTCCCCCAAAGTCTGCAGGTTTCTTATCTCTTGTTGTTGTTGGGAGTCTAGTGGTATGTTGTATTCTCTCTCTAGGGATAGTTGCCAGATAAACTACCAAATCACTGCTCTCAGGTGACACAGAGCAGAGTAATAATTGCATAGACTGCACTTTCTGGTGATGGAGGTGAAGGTCCACATCACTTTGTATTTCTAAATTTTTACATCTAATTTTTTTCTTTTTTTTTTAAGAACAAACAACACCCTCTATCAAAATAGAACAATGCAAAGTATTTAATGGTTATGAAATTCCAAAACTTAAGTTGCTGTGCTGCTTATTCTGGGTATCGTCATCCTATGAGTTCATGCTTTATGATACATGGATAATTAACATGATGACACAAAACATCTTTTTTTCTATCAAGCACAGATTGGTGTTTTCTGCTGACTCCTCTGTACTGCTTTGCTCATTTGTTAGATGATAGAAGGTGTATGGTAAAAAAACACAAGAAGAAGGTTATTCTTTTGAGCAAAAGGCAACTAAGGGAAAGCCAGGGAAGTAAATGTGTCCACTGCAATAGTTTTCATATATATGCTCAGCAAGTCAATCACACATATATTTGCCTTAAGTTTGCCTTTACATTTTGTGCCTAAGCTCCCTCTCTATAAAATGGGATGTAAGGGGACGGTAGTGTTGCAGGATATGTATAAGTAAATAAAGTTTTTCCAAAATACTGCTTTGACTGCCCACTGCAGGCTCAGCCATTACTAAGGACAAATTGAAGCTTACTCACAGAGCACTGCCTGTCTTCTGCCTGGATTCAAACAGGAACCCAGGGGAAAAGCATCTTTATGTATTGTATAAAAGAAAGCCTGTTCGCCAAGACCTGAACTGAGATTGCACAGGCAATTTTGTTCTCAACGTTTTCTGCTGCCGAGTGTTTGACTCCACTATCTGCATAATGTTCCTTTGACCATTTCTTTGAGTGTATGATGTACCTAAAGTTAATGTGCTCTTCTAGATACTTACAGCAGGATTAATGTAACTCCAGCTGAGGCTGGTGAGCCCTTCCAATATGCTTATTAAGGTTAACAAGATGGCTTATTTGAATAAAATTTTTATGAACAAGGGATTGCTATTTAGACCTCACATTATTATGTAACAGTTATCCTCTTCAAAATACTTTTAGAAATGTATCTAACTGTGGAACATTTTTAGAGTATCTTGCTGATTCTAAGAACATTCAGAATTTTTTAAAATTTGTAAATGGCATTTGAATTCAACAAACCTGCTCATTTTAAAAGGTCCAGTGAGAAATGCAAGTCTACAGGACTGAGAGCTAAATTTTACTTTTTGCCTTGCAAAGATTTCCCATCGACTTCTGATGAGTCTGAGTAGTCTGTCAAATTAATATACACTTCCTATGTAGGCTTCATTAATCTCCACGGAATATGTTGTCCATCAATATTAAAAGTACTTTAACAAGGAGAGAGGGCAGACACTGAGAGGGGTTGTGTCTCATCAATTGCTGTGCAGCAGGTCAACATCAATAAATGATTACGGCATGGAACAGACCATTTGTACAGTGAGGCTGTTCCTAAACCCATCTATTTAGGGACTAAGAATGAAATGCAATTTTTATATTACTTACCCTTATCCCTACTTGGTTTAATTTTACTTTCTTCCCTTCATCTATTTTCCTCTGCTCTCCTCAGCAGTTGTCATTTCTGGCTGGAAAATCATATCTGCAGGTGATTCAGCTTTTGTCATTCTCCTCTCTCTTTCTTTCCTTTTCCCTTTCCTTCACAATACGTTTTAGCTTTCCTTTTAAATACTTTTCAGCTTTACTTTTTGTTTGTTCCCCCCCTCTCCTTTCCAGATTTCTCCCTCCCATATGTATTTTTCCCTTCTCAAACTCATTTTTTGCTAAAATAACCACTTTGGTCTCATAAAATGCAGAGTATTTAAATTTTTTTTTTTTTTTTAAATACCTGATTGCTTTATAATTTCTGGCCTGGTTTTTAGGTTGTGGCAAATCAGCAAAAATCTTCTGATCATGTTGGAATTCTCTAAGTTTACATTTTTTGCTGGATCTGCCCAGATCTGCCCAGATTTATCCAGGAAAAATGAACCAAATTTTAGTACAAATTTAAGATTCCTTGGCCAATGTTGCTCTTGGCTGAACATTTGCAAAAGGAAAAAGATTTTCTCTTTGCATAGGGAATAACTGTACAGATGACATTGTCTCAGCCTGAGGTATCCTGGAAAGGAAATGTAACAGGATAAGCCTTGCATCAGAAGAAGTTTGTCTGTAGAAAGAGTTGTTGTGAATCCAGAAAGACTTCGAAAGGGGAGAGGAAAGTGGCAGTGTGTTACAGACACCTGCGTGTTAATTCATCGGCCTTAATTAAGAGCAGCTTCTTTAGTCTTGAGAGCTGTCATCAGAAGGGAAAGCAAAAAAGAGCCCCATGAGTATTTGTGCTTTTTCTTCTTGTAATTGCCCTGAAACTTTCACAGGGCAGAACTGAGCCTCCTGAAACCAAATGGTAAAGGCACCCATCCAGTTGCCAAACGTGGCAGGGGAAGAGTGTGATTACTGCCTTGCTGGACTGAAAATACTTGAGATAACAAAAAAAGGAGGGGAGGGGGGAAAGACAGTAAGGTTTCTGAGGACAGGGTGCTTCTAATCATTCCATTTTTTGTTATCCTCATAGCGAGGTTGTCTTTCTGCTGTCCAAATGGGGAAGGTAAGGGCTGGCTTTCTTAGCAAACCAGCAACCAAGCCATCCAACAAATAATACATTTTAAAACCAAGCATTTTTCACTGTGTTTATTTTACTTTATTTCTGGCACAAAGGAGAATTGATTAGGTGGGTTTGAGTTCACAGAGTGTACGTGTCTATTTACGGTGTATCTATACCTGAAAAATACGTTCCAAAGAGCTTCAGCTGTCATCAGACTACAGCAGCGAACTATAGTACTACTGTGTGTAAATACATGGGAGGCAAGGTGTTGTGGTGGTGGTGGTTTATTAGAAGATATGGGATGTGTTCTTCTGTGTGACAACACAAAAATCTTCCACAGCTACATATCATTACTCAAATGAAAACAGTAAATTTTCATTTTAAGTTGATGTTACAAAGTTAGACTCTACAGATATTATTTGATGAGATCCATTTTAAATAAAGCTTCTTGTATATCCCATTTCTCTGCCAGATGAATTGTACTGAGCTAGGTGACAACTCAGTCTCCTTGCTTTCTACCCCCACTGTCACAACAGAAGGATTGGTGATAGGATCTCTCCAGAGCAGATCGTGTCCTCCCTTATGGTGTAGCTGCTGTAGCCACTCTGATCTGAGTGGGCAGCCAGTGATTGGGACCTTCCTGGGGTGCTTCTATCAAAAAATGATGCTGATTACACACAGATCATATCTTTGATGTAATCTTACTTGTTTACAAAGCATATGTGTATGTATGCTTCTGGTTTCCTGAACACAAGAGAAAAACACAGGATTTCCTCCTTCACAGTTTTCTTGTGATTCTTTGAGAGCAAGAAGGTGCAGGAAGGAAGCAGGGGAGAAGGAAAGATCTTTTGGTTGTGCTTTGGGTAAGCTTCTTCAGTAAGATAGCAACCTATGGCCACTCATGACCTGCTGCAACACTGTCAGCCGCCCGGAGTAGTTTGCGGTTCTGCTCTGACAGTAGCAAACAGCCAGACAGCACAGACTAACTCCATATAAGCTCTGGTTTGTACCCCTTTAACCCTCTGTAAATAACAGGTACAACATGATAGCTTAAAACCCAAGGCAGATGATGCATTTCCCTACCGTGCATCATTTCGTATGTGTGATGAAATGTGACCAGTTAAGCGTGTCCAGATGGGCATCTCTCCTTTGATGAAGAAATCATTAAAATGTGGCAATCTATGGGAATCTAGGCTAGAATAAGCTCTCACATGGAGCTTCACTGCAAGGCATGAAGTTGAAAAAATTGTTCTCCACACTTGTAACTAAAGTGGAGGAAAAAGCCCTTGAAAAGATTGTGTAATCATTTAAGTTGCTACTTCATGGATCTTGAACATAAAGCACTTAAAAATCTGTGAAAACAAGGAGCGTTGTGATCTTTCAGCCAATACTCTAGTGCTAATATGTAAAATGCTTCCAACAGACACGAGTTCTCCTTTCAGCTGACTTTTTAAGAAATATTTTTGAGCAAATATTCTATCTGATGTTACATGCTTATTGTTTTCAGGCTAGACTACAGAGGGATTATACACTTGTTACTTTGGTTTCCCTTCAGAGAGTTCTGCAATGTTTCATAAATCTAGATGACCAGTACAGGTTTTAGGGAAGAAGCAATTTGCCACAGGGAATACATGCTGGTCACTACCTCCATTCTTAGAGGAGATGGCAGACTTCTGAGACACAGCTAACAAAAAGTGTGTCTGACAAGCTGTTTCGGGCTGTGTGGGATGATCTATCATCTCCTCAGGTTTTGTAAATCAGTGTAGGTCAAGATCAGGGTAAAATCTTCAAATTTGTCTAAAGCAGCTCTAAAGCCGCTGACTTTCTACCTTTTTAAAGTGGCTTAGATAGATGCTTAAGCTCTTGAGTCCTTTAATCACCTTTGAAATGCTTTTCTAGTCTATCTTCCTTGAATGAATAGAAAACCTCTTTATTTACCAAAAGTTAAAAAGTGCCTAACTGTGGCCACAAAGCATTGCTGAGATGTTGTCTGTGAGGAGTCAGACTTGGAAGTGACTTGCTGAACTGAGAAGATTGGCAGGGACAGTAATGGCGAAATGCTCCTACCCTTATAAGTGATTACGTTTCAAACTAAGCATGGAGGGAAAATACTCTTGTCTCATGAAAGAAACAGTCAACACTTGAATTATTTTTCCTTCTTCCAGAATCCATGCCAGAAATGGGAATTTCCTCAAGCAGTTCCACTGCAGCAGATTAGATTTCCATATTAAATGTTCTCTCCTGGGCTGCAAACCAAACCTCGTTCCTCTTGCCCTTATTTAATATGGTGGCCATCAAAGGTTAATTTAAAAAAGAAAATATCCGGTCATCTTCTTACACTCCTTTTGTGACACAAGGCTGTATGTGGATAGAAGGACAAAGATATAATACGTGAAAACATGACGGCTTTGTTTTCAAGTTTGTCATATGTCAGCTCCAATATATGGGCATCACGCTCTTCATCAGTGTCACGGAAATATTGTGAAGACCCAACAAGGATAGTGATTTCTGCATGAGAGTGAAGGTAACATATAGACACCCACTGCAGTAACTTGCACCAGCGCAAGCCCTGAGTCGCAGGTAAGCCAGGTGGCTACGTCTCCGCGGCCAGTCCCCACTTCACACTGCTGTTAAGCTGCAAAGGCTTCTAGGAGATTATTGCATCTGTGTCAGGCATTTCCATTGGTTTCAGGCTTTCCCCAAACACCGTGGAATCACACCAGCTGGTCCCAGGAAAAGTCTTGTATGTGTGAGGTTTTGGAAAAAAAAAAGATGGTTAGATTTCTAAAAGAAATTAAAAAAAAAAAAAAGACAGGTAACAGGAATATGGGAGATGTCTTTCTAACTGGGGTTTATTAATGTCTTTCTAACTGGGCTTCATTAACGCTAGTTTCCTGCTGTGGTTATTTGTATACCTTTACAAAGCACAGCAGAGCTATTTTCCTTGCTCTTGTTTTGTCTTGTAAAACTCCAAAGTGTAGAACTGTCACTCATGCTTGCCAGGGATGAAATGTTGATGTGATGTAATTTAACTATAGGCAAGGTGACTTAATTGATGCTTATGGCTTACCTTTAATAGGTGGGTTTAGGATAAGCATTTTTATTTTGTAGTAACTTTCGATTTTATTTTTTTTACACCTTTCCTTTTCCACTGTAGCAGTAACTGCTCGTGTGCTCTTTACCTGTCCTACGACCATGCAGCTCCACAGAGGGACAGGGAAGGCTCTGTTCAAAAAAATTCCATGCCTTTGGGGGACTCAGCAAATTAACCGGGAGCCTATTTTTCTAGGTCTGATTTATGCCAACAGGGAGATCCTCATACAGTGCGAAGCAGCACTGTGCTGATCTCAACACAGCTACTTTGTTTGGTGGGGGCTAAAAGTCTGCTTCCAAGAGCGTGTGATTCTCTCCTCATAACAATGCAAATATCACCACTGTGCCTGGGGAAGTTTTTACCTCTGTCTCCTCCTCTCCTCTCTTTACAGCCTAGCAGCCCTATAGTGCACTGTTTATCTCTTTGCTTTTGTTGAAGGTTATCCATGACGATGTGGCAAGCTGGATTTGTGGTTGGCTGTTGCTATCCGTGTGAGCTTTGATGCCTTGGGCTTGGTGGTAGTTCAGCCCACGCTGCCATATCACGTCCTGCTAGCACCTAGGTGAAAGTACCTCCAAGCCTGGGTTTGCCTCCTGGGTTTGCTTTCCTCCCTGCAGCACAGCACGTCAATGAGGCACTCTGAGTTGTGCTTCCCTGCCAGCAGCGGCTTATCACGCTATATTGGTCTGGCTTGCTTCTTATGTAGGGCAGCAGGAAAAATCCATCCCCATGCTGCTGCTCCTGCTCAGTTTATAATTTTAAAATGCACGGTCCATTTGACTAGCACTCCTTCTGTGTTTGTAGGTTAGACACAGCTCCCTCTGGGTCAGGTTTACATCTTCTGCTGTAAATGTAGGTCAGCTTGCTGCCGTGCAGTATGTTCCTTATTCTTTAAAGCACAGGCCCTCATACGCAACTTCACAATGTATTGCATTTGCCTATCTTCCAAAAAAAAGCTCATTTTCTAGAGTAGCAAGTGGTTCAGCTACTCATGACATTAATAGTCCTACCAACATGGCAGCAAATATTTTTTCAATCTAGGTACTGCACGCTCGTAATGGGCGTGTTTTCTACTGTCTCACTTGAGGGTTTTCCTGCTAGTGTTTTGCTAAGGAGACACTGATCTCAGCCCTAGCAGTGAAATTATTTATTGTGACAGTTGATGTCCATAAATCAAAGCAAGTCCTTCAGCTTTTCTGCTGTGCTCAGCATCTGGCTCTTCTGACACTAACCCCAAGATTTGTTCACTCCTGCATCTGCAAGAGCCCATCAGAGGTTTGAACATGTGAAACGGATTCTCACAGGCTTGCAAGGAGCCAGTTGGGATTCAGTTACCCTGCTGAAGGACTTGCTGTTTCCCTTATCATATACATTTGCAATATTCTTCAAATAAAACAGAAAGTGGTTTATATATACATAACTGCAGACTTGAATCTTATATATCATGCTTGATATGCAGTGATATATTTTTGGCCCCAATTCCTAAAGAAATTGACGCTTACACAATACTAATGTTAAAGGGAAAGTCCCAAAATTTTTTCCAAAAAGACAACGCAAACCAAGCAATGGGTTCACAAATCATAAAATTTATTTTCAAGATAAGTTTTTCAGAGAAGGAGAGTGGTGTGGATCTCCCTTTGTAGATGGCTGTAGTCACCCTCCAGCTGCCTGTAGGATCATGACAGGGTACAGAGAGGTTAGGTGCTGCACAGCTTGCTTTAGCCAATGATATGTCTGTTACCATAGTCCTTAAGTAAATGTCCATGTAGAAAGTCATGATGATTTCCAGCTTAGTGGCAAATGAGGGAGTGAACAGGACTGTAACAGGAGCTCCTTTTATTCTAGTCAACCGCTGAGGCTGAAATAAACAGGAGTATTAACAGATACAGCATCCAACCATCTGTAGCCACAAGCAGCCCCTGCATATCCTGAACAGGGCTGCCCCACCATGACACCAAGGCTGTCCATCCCTCATCTCCCTGACAGACAGGAGACACCCGTCATGGGCCAAACATGTTACCAACTCCACCGTGACTTGCGCCACCACCAGTGCTCTTCCCACTGTGACATGACCAGTACATCACCAGGGTTGTTGCCAGCTCCTCGTGTGGCACCCAGCCCTCGAGTACACAGGGAAAAAAGAGTGAGGAGCTCCCTTTCTCCGGGGACCTTCCATCTCCCATTGGGATCCTGATGGTATGGGCTGCGGCTCTCTTAACTGTCCTGTGGTGCATCAACAGCTGTCTGTCTGCGTGGTCAAGCAGGGAGAGGACAGGCGTGCGCTGTGGTTGGTAACGTCCCCGCTGGTGTCCGGCTAGAGTAGGAGAAGCAACAAGAAGCCAAGCCTCCTCCATCATCATGAGCAGCCCCTGCATCCCTGCAGGGGGCTGCCCCAGTCTTGCCCCAAGGCTGTCCATCCCTCATCTCCCTGACGGCCAGGAGGCACCCATCCTGGGCCAACCATGTCACAAATCCAACCAGTGCTCTGCTCGCTTTGACATTGTAGCCACTGCATCACAAGGGCTGTTGCCAAGAGCTCATGTGGGACACAGCCCTCAGGTACCTGGGGAAAAATGGTGTGGGGCTTGTTTGCCCAGAGCTGTGGGGACTTTCTGTCTCCCAGTGAGACCATGGTGGGGTATAGGGTGGAGCTATCTTATCGGTCCTGGAGCACATTGACGGCTCTCTTGTTGAGTGGCCAAGGAGAGCGACACCATCCATGTGCCATGGTTGCTCACATCCTGTGTCTGCCTGGCTTCAATAGACAGGAGAGTCAACAGAGCAGCCACTGCCCATCCCCATGGGCAGCCCCTGCACGCCCTGCACAGGGCTGCCCCACCATGACACCAAGGCTGTCCATCCCTCATCTCCCTGACAGACAGGAGACACCCGTCATGGGCCAAACATGTTACCAACTCCACCATGACTTGCGCCACCACCAGTGCTCTTCCCACTGTGACATGACCAGTACATCACCAGGGTTGTTGCCAGCTCCTCGTGTGGCACCCAGCCCTCGAGTACACAGGGAAAAAAGAGTGAGGAGCTCCCTTTCTCCGGGGACCTTCCATCTCCCATTGGGATCCTGATGGTATGGGCTGCGGCTCTCTTAACTGTCCTGTGGTGCATCAACAGCTGTCTGTCTGCGTGGTCAAGCAGGGAGAGGACAGGCGTGCGCTGTGGTTGGTAACGTCCCCGCTGGTGTCCGGCTAGAGTAGGAGAAGCAACAAGAAGCCAAGCCTCCTCCATCATCATGAGCAGCCCCTGCATCCCTGCAGGGGGCTGCCCCAGTCTTGCCCCAAGGCTGTCCATCCCTCATCTCCCTGACGGCCAGGAGGCACCCATCCTGGGCCAACCATGTCACCAACCCCACTGTGGCTTAGCCCACCAGCATTGCTCTGTGCACTGTGCCATTTTGGGCACTGCATCGCAAGGGTTGTTGCCAATATCTTATATGGCTCACAGGCATCGACTAACAACCCTGGCTGTCAACTATGACATGGCCTGTACGTCGCCAGGGATCATACCTGGACTTCTGTTATGGGACCCAGCCCTCAGCTATGAATAGAGAAAGAATGTGGAGTTACCTTTGCTCAGGGAAAAGGGTCCTTCTGTGTTCCCATGAGATTGTGACAGGGTATAGATTGGGGTTATCTTATCTGTCCTGTAGCAGGTTGAAAGCTCTCCATCTGACTTGTCAAGGAGGGAGATGATAGGAGCATGTCCTGGTGTGCCCAAATGTCTTTCCAGGTATCTGTAGAAGGAAGAAAAGTGGCTCTCTCCCTTAGCCCTTGCTGAGGTCTCCTGACTGACTGCCAGACTTGGCTGGTGCAAGCCCTTTTTTACCCCTCCTTGGCTCCCTATGTCAGTGGCTCCTTTGTTACATGGCCACCACCAACATTGTGACTGCTGTGACACAGCGATGACATCACCAGGGCTGGTTACCAGAGTTAGTGCTGCATTGCTGAGACATGGCTATTTTCCTTCACATTCAAGCAAAAAGAAACAATTAAATAAATATATATATATATATTTAAAGGTAATTTTGGGGAGGTGGATAAATTAGCTGTCGCAGTAATTTAAAGAACAGCAGCTTAAGAGAGGTTAAACGAGAGTTAAAAGCAGCAGGTCCCAGCCACTGCCCAATTTTAAATATTTGTGAGACACTTGCTGCTGAAATTTGTGGGTTTGAGGGCTAAATTTGGGAAGAAAAATGCTTGTTGAGTTGACTGATAGTAATATTTCACACCTTTGGAATTAAAGACACATCCAATGCCAAACACTGCACCCACAAGTGGCTGACAGAGCTGGCGATGTGTCAGCATGAGCTGCAAGACTTGTATCTTTCTTTTCCTGAAGTGAATGGAAGATTTTGTGAGAGACTGTCCTGTACTACACACTTCATTTGAACCCTAGGGCAAAATACATTAATTATCTACCATCTACTTGGCTCACTGCAGCTATTCCATTCCCTAAGGACCAGAGGCAATAGGCACAAACAGAGGTTCCCCCTGAACATCAGGAAACACTTGCTTACTGTGAGGGTGACTGAGCACTGGCACAGGCTGCCCAGAGAGGTCGTGGAATCTGCATCCTTGGAGATACTCAAAATCTGTCTGGACACAGTGCTGTGCAACCAGGTCTAGGTGGTCCTGCCTGAGCAGGGTGGTTGGACCAGATGAACTCCAGAGGTCTCTTCCAGCCTCAATGACTTTGTGATTCTGAGGTGGTTGAGGTACAAACAGTGCTTCTAAAAGCAGGCAGACATCTAAGCAGAGTGACTAAGAAAANAACTATGACATGGCCTGTACGTCGCCAGGGATCATACCTGGACTTCTGTTATGGGACCCAGCCCTCAGCTATGAATAGAGAAAGTATGTGGAGTTACCTTTGCTCAGGGCAAAGGGTCCTTCTGTCTCCCCATGAGATTGTGACAGGGTATAGATTGGGGTTATCTTATCTGTCCTGTAGCAGGTTGAAAGCTCTCCATCTGACTTGTCAAGGAGGGAGATGATAGGAGCATGTCCTGGTGTGCCCAAATGTCTTTCCAGGTATCTGTAGAAGGAAGAAAAGTGGCTCTCTCCCTTAGCCCTTGCTGAGGTCTCCTGACTGACTGCCAGACTTGGCTGGTGCAAGCCCTTTTTTACCCCTCCTTGGCTCCCTATGTCAGTGGCTCCTTTGTTACATGGCCACCACCAACATTGTGACTGCTGTGACACAGCCATGACATCACCAGGGCTGGTTACCAGAGGTAGTGCTGCATTGCTGAGACATGGCTATTTTCCTTCACCATTCAAGCAAAAAGAAACANGCTGTGCAACCAGGTCTAGGTGGTCCTGCCTGAGCAGGGTGGTTGGACCAGATGAACTCCAGAGGTCTCTTCCAGCCTCAATGACTTTGTGATTCTGAGGTGGTTGAGGTACAAACAGTGCTTCTAAAAGCAGGCAGACATCTAAGCAGAGTGACTAAGAAAATTGCAAGATATAAATGATTTTTTCAAGTGACTTTGTAACTAGTTTTCATGGCATAAGCTGTGATCAGGAATAAGTTTTATATTTATGATTGAAAATACCTAAACTGTTCTCTTGAGATTTTTGTCTCTTACTGGAATGAAAACATGAGCAAGATTTCAGCACTGGAAGCCATGAAATACTTCATGGATAGGGTACAACTTGAATTCAAAGAGAAATCGTGTTGTGTTTGATCTCTGGCCACTGAAAATATGCACACGTTAACACCAGTCATTAAAGTTTGGGGCTATATTCTACTAAGAAAAAAAAGTCAATTAGCAACAGAAGACAAATAGCAACAAAGCCAAGTATAAAACAGTTTGTCTCTAAGGATCAAAAAATATGGATGACAAAAATGCTTAAAATGTATATATATATACCAGGGAAGCAAATATAGAGCTATGGAAAAGACTGCAAATAGTAAATGGCCGTCATAGCCAAGACCACCCTTTCACCCATCGGAACTGAAAAGAAACAGACTCTGGAGACAAGGAATTGCCAAAACTGGCTGCTGCAAAACATCATTCTCTGAAAAACCTCAGTCAGGATACAGAAAATAAAAACCAGTTGGAGTACTGGTCTGATACAACACGTTAAAATTTACTCATCGTAAGGAATAAGTGATACCTTTTTTAATGACTATTTCTTTTTCTCTGTTTTCTCCCTATAGACTTTAATCCATTAGGAGCTATTTGAACTGGAGAAGACAACATTCTGATGACTTATACTGAGTGATACCTTTGTGAAATCCATAGTTTATCTAGAAGCTGGAGAATGTCTTTTAGAAAGAGACAAGTATTAAGTTATAGGGAGAGACAAATCCTTAGGTGAGTTTCTTCAAAGCTGAACCGCTATCCTGATTAAAAATGCATACATTATTTCTAGTCTGAATGTATTTAGCTTCAGCTAGATCTGGCTGTCAGATACTGTTATACCTTTTCTTCTAAAATAGAAAGCCTTATTGTATCAGTAATCTTTTTTTCTCTCTGGATAATTCTAGGCTGTGATCATGTTAACCTTCCCTTTGCTAAACTCTTGCCTGAGCATGTGTAGCCTCTCACTGCAAAGCAGATGAGACATGCTCCTCAAACACCAGTATGAGTTACCCTGGAATACTTACAAACAGTTTTACAAATGGCAAAGTATTCATAAAGAGTGTGCAGGATTTTTTTTTCCTTTTAGAGGTTTTCTTTTCCTCCTGCCACCATCCACAAGTCCAATTCCTGTATCTTGGTTGCCCAGGCAACCTCTGCGGGCTGAGCCCTGGGTGCAGCGCTGGGTTTTCAGTTCTCCACCACAGAAGGAGCCTGATGTGAAAGATGGAGGAACAGGTAATGAGCTTAAGCGGGTTAGGAAAGCCCAATTAGGTGACTGACGGCAGTAATGGGAGTTTTATTTAAAGGTTAACAGTGCTAATAAATGCATTTATGCAGATAATTAAAAAAATCCTATGACTTGCAGGAAATAGTAGGGGGAGATTTTACATCAGTGCCTTTCTAATATCAGCTGAAGTGTAATAGCTAAAAGTAATACAAAGACATGAGTGACATTTGCTAAGCATGTTACTTAAACTGAAACTGATACAGCTCATGCTTCGTTATGTATGCATGTCCCTGAATTTGGAAAGTATGAGCAGAAAATACCACACAGGCAAAATAAGAGCATTTAAGAGGTTTAGAAAGTGCCTTATATTGAGGCTTAACTTTTAGAGGAAAAAACATTAACCATTTTGACCAAAACCACTTCAGGTAAATAATAGAGATTAATTTGCTGTACATTTGCCATATATATTTTCATTAATGATCAGTAGATGTGTTGCTTTACAGCTACAAACACATTTGCTTGCTCTTAAAAAGGTACCCAGTCAGGACAGGTAATTCATTCCAACAGGGGGAAAGTTTTAACATTTCAAAAGCCGTAAAAGGAGGTTCTCACACTAAAACTTTCTTCTAATGAGAATTTTGGTGTTTCTTAAGCAAGCAGCTTTCTTTTGGTCCAACAAGGAGTTGAGTTACATGCAAACAACTCATTTCCAAGTAGTTAGACTTAATCGTGGATCCAAGTGAGGATTCGGTCAGTTTGTGCCGGTGTGTCACTGTCCTGGGTGGTGGCAATGCCTGTGACCTTCTAGGTGTTGCAGGCTCTTGGTACGTCAGCATGTAGCCTTTGAATTATAAGTTTCAAAAGCTTCTAAGCTTTTGAAAGCTTTTGACATTTTGTACCTCCCACTGTTTGATGTGGGCATGGTACTTCAAAGATGTCATTGATCATCTTCATTTGCTAATACAACATTCTAACATGGCAACCTAGGAAAAAATCTCAAAGAAGTTAATAATTTAAAAATAATTAAAAATATAATAGAACATAAAACAATCACATTCTTGAAAGAAAGCTATACTGAAGATCATTATTTATATAACGTTAAAAAAAATATTACCATCACTCAAAGCAGAGAAAAAGGGAATCTGCACATGGGACCTTACTACCACTTGAATCAACACATTCCTCCTACAAAATAATTCTGTTTTCTTGGTACAAAATAATCAAGACTTCTTCCAGTTGTCCTGAAGGAGCTCTCAGACCCAGGATGTTTTGAGTGATAAAGCAAGAAGATTCCAGCCAAGGCTCAGGAAAACAAGAGTCTTCAGACACCTGGGTTTTTATTTAGAGCTGAATCTCTGAAATGCCTAACCACCTAAACGGTGTTCTGCAATTATTCTGTTTTCTGGAAATGTTACTATACTGCTACCACTGCCAAATCATACAGCGGTAAGGATTTGTGCTCTAATGAACGGCCCAGACTACACCTAGAGTTATAAGCAGGAATTATAAGAGGAAATGTTCAAGAGGAAAGGAAGGAGATGGAGAATGACACAGGAGAAGTGACAAATGTGGAAGCTGTTAAAACAAACTGTGGTGGGTTGACCCTGGCTGGACACCAGGTGCCCACCAAGCCGCTCTATCACTCCCCTCCTCAGCTGGACAGGGCAGGGAGAAAGTAAGATGGAAAAGACCTGTGTGTCAAGATAAAGGTAGTTTAATAAAGCAAAAGCAAAGGCCACACATGGAAGCAAAAGAAAACAAAAGATTTATTCTCTGCTTCCCATCAGCAGGTGATGTCTGGCCACTTCCCAGGAAGCAGGGCTTCAGCACGGGTAGCGATTGCTCCAGAAGACAAATGTAATAACTCATGTGCCCCCTTCCTTCTCCTTTCTCTCAGCTTTTATTGCTGAGCAGATGTCATATGGTATGGAATATCCCTTTGGTTGGTTTGGGTCACCTGTCCTGGCTGTGTCCCCTCCCATGATCGGTGAGGGGGAAATGGAGAGACAGAGACAGCCTTGGTGCGGTGCAGCCCTGCTCAGCAGTAGCTACAACAGCGGTGTGTTATCAACACCTTGCTGGGTACCGACACACAGCACAGCGCTGTGAGGGCTGCTGCGGGGAAAATTAACTCCATCTCAGCCAGACCCAGTACACAAACCATGGAAGATAGTTACAGACATTATTGCAGCATTGTGAGTCTTAAGGGTATTTGAACGGGGAGAGATCAAGACCAAAAATAGTCTCCCTCCTCACTCAAATAATGAGTGAGTACCTGCTAGGGGAGCAGTAAAGACAAAGCATCAAAAGAGAGTTTCCGTCATCAGCTTCAGGTTTTCTTCAAAGAGAGAGAGAGGAAGGTGTTGTCATGCCCAAGGCTGGTTTAGGGACTACTTCTGGGAGACCTCACCCCACTTCTGGCACCCCAGTCACTCTCCCACTTGTCGTCCCCAGCCTCAGCGCTCAGCAAACCTCCCAGCATGGCTTTATCTCCAAAGAACAGACCTGAGGGTCACTGAAGACACTCTCAAAGGCTAACCTCTGCCTGGAAGGGCTGTTCAGGCTCCTGGTGCAGCTGCTGAAAAGCTTGAGCATCTTTTCCCCAGGGATCCTGTCTGAAAGTGCCCCAAATTGCTCCCACTGTGTAGACAATTGTTCGCTCCTCCAAGGACCGCAGAGACACCCACTTCTGTCCAAAGGTATCAAGTCCTCGCTCTGTTCCTACATGCTCACCCCTTTGCCTTGCATCACGGCAATGATCCAGCCCAGACCAACTCCCTTATTTCCGCAGCATTTTTTTTCGATACCACATCTGGAAGAAATGTGGAGGGGTATCTTTTGTGAACCTTTTCCCACAGACAATTCTCCTTTAGGAATGCTGTTTAGAGGAACAAGGAGGACTTCTTCAAAATTAATCTTTCACTGCTAGTTTCTTTTGGTTAAAACTTCTTTGTGGTAAAACTGCTTTTATTGGAGTTCCCAGAAGACAGCACAATTTCATAATATCCTGATATCCATGAGTAAATGAATGACTGAGCTTCAGGAAGTTTAAATCAAAACTTAATAATAATAATAATAATAATAGCTAAAATTAAATTAGAAATGGTCATTAATATGTGACTTGTGAACTTAAACTATTATATGGATCCCTGTTTTACTCACATATGATGTACAAAATAAAAGTTGACTGAATTGTTTACACCTTCTTGCTATAGCTGCTTAGACTAATAAATAACTTGAGAAAAGCAATGAGTTTAAATGAAGTTAGTGAATTTATTTATTTATTTATTTTTGTAGTTTTTATCAATAAACTATCAGTCCCAAGTTTGGAGGCTGCAGGGAGGAAAGGTTTTTCTTTCCACTCTTCTGTTTCTCTTTCAACAATCTTCATTGTAGTAGGGAAATAGAAAAGGTTAATCAGAGAGGGGAGAGGGAAAAATAAAATGTAAAATGAAACATGCAGACTTAAATCTTCTGTATTTTGGTTTTAATTTTAATTTTCAGTGAAAACTAATTTTAAGTGGGAAGAGTTGCATAAATTTCTAAAGCTTTTTAAAAGTATTGAATAAAATTTTAATCCATTCATTTTCCTCAGATTTGCAAGTGTTAACAGAGTGGTTTGGATTTTATATTTACTTAATCCTTATGTGCTAACTGTCCCTTTCTAAATTTTCAGTACTTGTTTGCTGATGACAGTTTTCTAAGTCATCAGAATGTTGATTACTTTCTTGATTCATCGGTTGATTAAAAGTGGATTCTACAATATTTCCTTTAAAAATTCTTTAATTAGACTGCGAAATTGCTTAGATCATAAGCAAGGCATGCATTTCCCAAAACCTGCCAATTATCACAGTGCTTTCCAAACTTTACTGGTCTGCAGTTCCTCTGAACTTTCCATTTGAGATTAAAGGGGTCCCTCTGTATTTGATTTATTTGTTGGTTATGCATTTTCCAACAAGTATTGAATGATTTTTCCTTTCAATGCAAACGTTCATTTCAGAATTCAAGGAGGCAAATAATCAAGACTACTGCTCAGCACAGTGGTGACAAGTACAACTGTTGTTTCTCTGTTAACTGGGACTAGTGTGAAAACAGGCTACGAGAAATTTCGGGGGTAGAGTCAGTCACATGAAAGGAGACTGGCAGAGACGGGTTTGTTCAGACTCATAACAGGTGAAAAGGGGATGTGATCATCCTCTATAGATATAAGAGAAGAAGAGCTGTTTTTATTGAAGTACAACACTAGCAGAGGAATAAATAGACCGATACTATAAGGAGATTGTGAATGCATTTAGGCTGGAAAGAAGATGAAATTTCCCAAGTGCTAGAGCATGGAGAGTCTGGTCTGATCGGTGCAAAAGAAACAAGATCCAAACTAATTTTAGAACAGAATAGGTGCAGTATAATCCCTGATATGTTGGAAATACGTATTCATACCACAATATACACACAAATGTATATCTGTGGATTATATGATATGACTGTGGGAACAGAGTCACCAATCAGATTCCCTTTTCCTGGTTCTGTTGCAATTTCACTCAGAAAAAAAGCCAGCTTCAGAAGCACCTGAATCCATGTAGCTTATTTAGAGTCTGCTTATAAGAATTGTCCAGAATCAGAAGAAAAATTGTTTCTTTTCAAAAGGGTAGGAATCCATGATGCCTTCCTCATTGTGAAAAAGTGTTTCTCCTGTTACTCCTTAGTTGTTGAACTTTATTTTTGGTGGTTACAGAAGTGGTCTCTACAAAGCAACTGACCTTTGGGTTTCCTGGGTAGGTCCTCCTTTCTGCTCCCAAGCTTTGTTTAGTAAGGAAAGAAAAATCTCCCCTGGACTCCTAAGCAGCTGGGAGAATTCACCCTGCTGCCGTGGGATAGTGCATGTTTGGAGATCCTCGAGGAATGGCCTCGGTCATGGGATTCGCGTATTCACTGCATGTTGCATGCGCAGAAAGAAATATTTGTGCAAAGCCAGTCAGAAACGTCAGCTCTAAACCTCCGGAATTGCTCAGATGGGAGGAGACAGAACAAGTAGTATGATGGTGAAGGGACTGGGGAAAAACAGAGAATACAAACAAGATTTCTATTTACAGGGGCTGCTTGAAAGTTTTTGAGAAGTTTTAAAATACTAGAAGCAGCCGTCGTTGGTGGGCAGAGTGCGGGTGATGGGGTCAAGCTTCAAGACAGTTATCGCAGGGCTGTCAGGAGCACATGGTAAATATTTATGTATGTGCTGGTCTAGAAACAGTGGCATTTCCAGGTTAAAAAAATGCAATTAACATATTCTTATCAAACAGCTCCAGTAATAACCTTTCCTATCCACCACTGTGCAGATGATTTTTTTTTTTCTTTCATGAATTTTTATATGACTTTTAATGTCTTGTCCTGTGATTTGTAAAGCAAAATTGACAGCTATACAATTATAAACTAGGAAAGTGGCTCTGAATTTCCATCTTAAAAGAGAAAATGGATATTTATAAGCACCTCAAGACCTGTTCCCGTGGGCATGTTATCTAAAGACCCATTTCATCCTTGTCTCCTTCCTTCATTTCTTGTCTCAAGATAGAACATCTCCTATACAGAGTTAAACATATCAGATAGTTCTATGATAACTCTTGATTGGGATTAAAGAAAGTAGTGAAATACTGTATTAATCTAGATTCTTTCCTCGCTCCTTTATAATAATATATTTTGCCTTTATTTTCATTAAATATTCTTTTTTTCCCTTCCAGCAGACAAAACAGTAACACATTCCCCAGACAAAGCGTGTAGGTGTGTTGCCAAGGACAACAGTTTCAGACATAAATTACTTTTGAACCGCAAACCCTTTTATTGCTCTTTATTGAAGGCCATCTGTATGTTGTTATGTTAATTTAAGGCTTTCAACTAACCCTTCTGAACATAGCAATTTGGTGTGTTAGTAAACTTCCATATTACAGCCGTTTTTCACGAGGCGGTGACATTAAGTTACACACTGCAAACAGGTATGCCCTAGTGCAAGCTAAGGTTTAAAACAAATTTTATAAAGTAGAGGGAAACATTCTTTAAAGAATCATTCCTGAAGTGTAACTAAAAGGGAATTAAAGCCACCCGATAAAAAATGCACAACTCATGATTTCACCCGATCAATTAAATGTATACAAGAGCAATAAAGCATCATGCACTATCCAAGATCACCCACTTTTCAATGATCAATTTCATAGCGGTTGCCTAGATTCGATCCTTCATCACTATCAGTTTGAGCCTTGCTTTTTCCTGTTGAAGGTGGTGGAGCTTTAATGAGCTTCCTACTTGCTGAAATGTAGACTCTTTTACCAAAAGAATTTGCCTAATAGTATGAAAATTTCAGCCAATTAGAAAAGTTTTCAAACCAGAAAGTTCTTTTTGCTTTGGTATCAGCTTTGCTCCTTGACATTGGCTGAGGGTAAAAATGAGTCAAGTTCTTCAGGAAAGGGTGTAATTGATGGTTTTATGAAATTGCACTGAGTTAGGCCAGCCAGAGACCTGGCTCTTGCTCTTTGTTTTGCTTTCTTTAATAGTCCATAGATGTGCTCAGTGTCTGGCTGGATCCAATTATAAACTGTTAGGTACACAAACCACTTGGCTTTTGCTCCCTGCATATTGCCAAAGACCCGGTTGGCTCTGAATTTGTTATAAACGTTATAACATTAGTGGGTTAGCTGCAGAATGCTGCAGAGTTTTGAACACTACCTTCTTAAAGAGGTCATTAAATGTTTCAGTCCATCAGGACTTTCTGAGATGCTATTTTCTGAGAAAAAACAAAGTTTAAATAGCTGATAGCATCCCTATACATTTAGAAATATTCAGTGTCCGTAGTAGCACAGCCCTTCAAAACACAAACTTAAAAGATGGCAGCAGAGAGGAGATGGCAAAGAGCACATTTTTTTGCAGCTGCCATTAAGTTTTATAAGCACTCCATGTGGTGAATTTGGAGCTTGGATGTCCCTGTTCTCTTACACACCTGTGAAAATTCAGACCAGAGATACAAGTTGGTCTACCATCAGGTGATAACCCATACCAATGGACAAGTGCAGTCCTCACTTGCTAACTATCTGGATCAGAGCACCAGCCTGGATATATATATATATTCAAACATATATATAAAACTTTTTGAAAAAATATGCCATATATTGTCAATAGCAGCCCATTTCATAAAGAATCCAAATTCCCTGAAAGTGAGAACTATGACTAAAAATAGCCCAGAGAAGCAGACCCTCTCTGAAAGTGACCTCATCTGGTTACACCTTGTATTTTCCATGATCTTTAGACGCTATAAGGTTGGTCTTCAGGTATCTCCCTTTGAGGTGAGACTTGAGCTCTGCTAAAGCACATCACAGGATTTCTGATTAGAGACTTAGAGACATGTTCTCAAGAAAGATTTTCTTTTTTTTTTTTACCTTATTCCAGGTAAAATATATCCTAAAACTGTTTGTAGAAGAACAATTGTATCTCTGAGAGCAATAAATAACAGGACAAAGACTCCCTGCTTTCCTTGCAGGACTTTTGCAGACCAGAGACTGGAGACTGTGTATATGCCCCTGCTGATCTCTCTCTTTCCTGCAGGATTTGGACCTTGACCCCCTAGAACTCATACCCCAAAAGTGTTACGGGCAGTGCTCAGGAAGCCCTATGCTTTCCACCAATCTTCATGAAGTTATCTGTCACTACAGGGTCAAGTACTCTGCAATGTGAGGTTCTGAGACTCCCAAAGCCTTCATTTTTCAGGCTGGGAACCAAGGCCCTGGTGGGCTAAGTGCCTGGCCAGACACAAAGTCTGCTTTAACAAGAATTTGAACCCATCTGTCCCAAGATGTCATTTCAGGCTCTGGTTACTGGGTTCTGTATCGGTTCCTCCATGTCTCCACTTTCTTAGAGCAAAACTCAGGGAATTCCAGTGCTCAACTATCTGTTCCCCACCCTGCCACCAGGATACAGAGTACAACAGGTAATAAAAGTTAATAAAAGACAAGCTAAAGAAAAATAGCTCATACTTAGTAGATAAGGGAAAATGACGGCAACAGAAAAGATGGAAAGTAAGGAAAGGACGAAATCACAACATAACACTAAGATTTTTACTATCAGCAATGAGAAAAGGTGATGGACAGGTAGGTTTTAAGCGGTGTGTGTGCATCCAAACGTCTGTGGAAGTCAGTGTATGTGTAAAAAAGTGATTGAGAATGCAAGGGAGAAAAATGACAGTGTCCAGAAGGGTTGGAAAGATAAAATACATGCACTGACACAGAGTGGAAAATAGCAGAACATACCTTTGTTGGATAACATGATAAGTGGGGAAAGACTTGTAGAAAGATCCTTTGGAAAGTGCTCAGAAGGAACAAAAAATATAGCAAAAGATATGCAGAGTTACTTTGTGTTTCTGGAGTATCTTGGATAAACTCTTGGATGAAGTACAATTACAGGAAAAGAGCCTTGTGTATCTTTTCATGTGGGTATTGTCTGGACAGATTATACTTTTCATATGCACATAGAGAAATCCTATGTTTCAAATTATTTTTAAAAGGAGCTGTTTGAAAAGGAATTTAAAAATATTAAGAAAGAAAAATGTTAGAATTTAACTAGGTGGAGATGAAATCTGAGGGATTTGAGGGATTTCTCTAATTCATACCACTGAAAAGGATCACCTGCTGAACCATGCTTAACGCCATTTGATGAAGCAGAACTCCCTAAATAAATGGCTCTGCAAATTTAGCTGGGTAGACTTACATTATTTAAACGAAGGAGATGAGTCATTGATGATACAATGATAAGTAGCAGAAGAAAGGAAACATAGAGATGACTTTTAAGAAAAAGCCATGGGGACATGGGGATTAGTCAGTCAGTCTCCCAAAGGAAGCAAAAGAATATTCAGTAAAAATTAGACTGCACAATACAATAAATGCTCTGAAAGTGAAAGAGAGCATTTCTTCACTGGCAAGGTGTACAGCAGAGAAGCAATCTCTTTTCCAGCTCTGATGCTGTAGTTCTTACGCTTCACTTGCCAGTTTTCTTTAGCAAACCGATCACATTTGACAGCTAACACACGTCTTGCATGTCCACACCATTTGTGCTAGAACTATGGATTTAAAAAAAAAAATAAAAATCTGTGAAAACTTGTATTACCTTTCATCTTTCCAAGTCTTGTAACTCTGTAGTGCTCATCACAGTAAAATTTAAGCCCTCCTAATGTGAACTAGATCTATATCACATGAACTTTTTAATATTTCCAAGTAAAAAAAATAAATCACTGTGGTATTTTCATAAATCTCTGATTGCATTTTTCAGGCATCCCCAGTTTTTGAAGAAAAATGAAAAGTTTAGGAATAATTGATTTTTTTTGGATTACTAACTAAACAAAATAGTTAAAATAAGAAAACCTTTTCCAGCAAAACAACTATAAATTCTTTTCCAGTCAAGAAAAACATCTAACAGAGACTAAACCAAAATGTTTTCATCTCATTTACTTGGGGCTTATTCTTCTTTTAATTTGCTTTAGGGAAATATAAAAACAAATGTCATTTGGAAATGTATGGACTTATTAAAAGTGTTCAGTTTAATTTTTTCCTGTGACCTACCTCTGCCTAAGCAAAGCAATGTCAATTTTAACTAAGCCCATTTTCCTCTTTTATGATTCCACTGTTACAACACACTGCAAATGACCCAAATTTTCCCCCAGGAAAGGAAGCAACCCACAACCCACGTAAGACTTTCCCCAGTTTCTCACCCTGGCCCAATGTCAGTCTTCACCCCATGAGTCAGTTGTTCTTCAGAAATTTAATTGTTTGGCAGTTGTCTGAATAAAGACCGTAAAAAATATTTGGGACTTTAGAAGCAGACCCAATGACAATGGGAACAAAATTCCCTTCTTGAGTCCTCTGCCAGGAGAGCTGTGTTTGATGTTCCCTGAAGCTGCTATTTCATATTGTGGGGACTTCTAACTAGAGTTGAATCTAAACCTTTTACATGGCAGAGACTTTGTACATCTAAAAGGAACGTTAGCAGCTGGTCCTCATTTTGGCATGTTGAGGGACTTGCTTGGAAGAATCCCATGAGGTACAGACGGGGAGGGAAGATAGGTCCAAGAGATTCGGTTTGTGCTACCATTCAAAGGGACCTCAATAGGCTGGAGAAATGGGCCAACAGGAATCTCATGAAATTCAATAAAGAGAAATGCAAAATCCTTTACCTGAGCAGAAATAACCCCATGCACCAATACAGTGCATAGAGGCCAACCAGCTGGAAAGCAGCTCTGCAGAAAAAGACCTGGAGAAGAGGAGCTGGTGGGCACCAAGTTGACCATCAGTCAGCAATGCATCCTTGCCCTTCCACCCTCAGCCATTCTGTAATTCTCTTGTCCTTGACCCATTTTCATGTCCTCATGAAATATTTTCATGTCATATTTTCCCCAGTCTTAGTGAAAATTTATCAATTGTCACTCTTAGCTGGCTGAGGAGAGAACAGCCTAGCCATCAGAGGGGACTTTCACCCACCATCTTTCACCTGCTTTTAACTGGGACAATCTCAGTCTGTGATGCTTCCACACTGGTTACTCTGAAATGCAGATCCTAAGCACCGCGAGCATACGAATCAGAACATTTGTAAGTACAATAAGCCTTGCAGAGAATTTATAATGCTGCGGACTGATCAAAAGATGTCTTTCATTGTGCAGTTGAGAATACTGCAATTCAAGAGAAATTAAAGTCTTCAAAGTTGTGGCTGTGCAGTTTAACAGATGGGCTTCTTCAAAGATTTATTATTAGTCTAACCGAAACTATAAATACCAGAGTGTGAATTGAACAACCAAAACACACACCTGCCGGTTTACATCCATCTGAAATATGGTCAGCTCTCTGCAGCAAAGGCAATGGAAAAAACCCCTCCCTGCTGGCTAAAGAAAGCACTATTAAGCATCTTGTCTTGATAGGTGAGACATAACGGTTGTTTTCACAATACAAATGATTGGAGCAAATGAAATGTATTCAATTTCAGACATTTTTAGAAGAAACACCAATGCAAACACATTTTTATACAGAGGTTGTCACTCTAGGGAACAAGGAATCTTTAAGACTTGGGATTATCCTACAGTAGAAAATTTCAGACTCTTTCCAGTACTGCTCTTCCTCCTCCCATCCCTGCTCAACTCATGTCTCTGCCTCTGGTGCTCAGATTACTTTTAGACTGAGACCTACTAGAGCGTGGCTGCTTGTTTTAGGACCAAAAATGCAAAGCAGCAAAGGGAAACATACAGAAAGACTACGTAACAACATGGCATCTCTAGATATACCATGTGCAGCCAGACACCATCTGAAAAGAAACCTGAACGCCATAGGCTTCTTCGAAATCACCTCCTCCATCGGGCTCAGAAGAACCCGTGCTGACAGCTATGCTGCTGTGGTTGCACAGCTGTCAATACCCTCACCACCTCAATTAGCACTACCTCCAGCATTTGCATGTGTTGAAATCTCACCATCAATTGTGGCAGCAATATAACCCCACAAAAAATCCCTGTACTTAAGAGCATAAAGAGTAAAAGAAGGGGAACAGCCATTCCAGCCATTTAGAAGATTTACATTGGACCTTCCTGTTCCGGGGTGTGGAGGTTGACGCACAGGCTTAGTGCTGCTGGATGGGACTGTAATTTCTACCAGACCAGAGAGCTCCCAAAGCAAGGGACAGCGATGTTAACTCCCTGCTGGGCTCTTTGTCACTCCCCCGGACAATGAAGTGCTCAGACTGGAGGAGATCATCCCTTTGCCAGAGACCACTGCTGAATGAGAAAGATGGATTTAAAAGTTACTCCACTTTGTGTCCCTTGCAGTCTTGAGTTACCTCCAGAGAAGACATGGCACTTGTTGCTTGGTCGCTTGCGTATGGTTACATGCAGCAATAATCTCCATCTCGGGCAGCAAATACAGAGGAATATTTCTTTTACTTCTGCTCCGCTCTTGCCCCACATGTCTGTTTTCAACTGCTGCGCTCTATCGTTTCCTTTGATAGTTCCGTGCAGTGATTCACCGTGTTTCATCTCTTGGCAGCATTTTGGAGCTTATACTTAAATAGTTTAGCTAAATATTTAGAGGTTTGGTTGGCTTCACTTTGTGTTCTTCTCACCACTTTTCCTATTCTGCTGCTCTTCCTTTCCTTCCTAAGGCCTTGCTATACCACTGAGTGTTAAACCTTTGAAACCGAAAGGGAGTTTGTCTGGAAAGTGACCGCTTTCCTTGCCTAGCATGGGTCATCCTTCTTACTCCTGAAACAAAAAAATCTGCAAAATGTATACTATTTTTCCCCCTTTCAGAGATGTATTTAGTACCAAGAGATCCAGCCCCAGTGCCCTGCTTATGCAGCACAGCAGCTCTGGGAGCCTCCCGGTGAGAGTGGGAGCTGTTGTGTTTGCAGCACACAGAGTGAGACTGTCCTGGCTCTGCACTACCTACATTTTAGACCACAGGAGACGTAGCCGGTGGGTTATGAAGATGCAGCCACAGCTGCTCCATATGATTCAGGTTACTTCCCCAACTGGAGTCTGGAGCAGCCAGGGATTACACAGATTTTTGGGAACAGAGAAGTTTATCCACAGCAGAGAGGGGTCCTGCACTAACATAGCTCATGCTCTAACTCATCTGAAGATCTCAGCTCGATGCTGTGCCAGAGAGTTTCCCTCATACTGGGAGGCTAAAACCTCACAGATAGATACAGCGTTTCTGATCTGAGCTGCTTTGCATCCAGATGGCTCAGCAAGCTTGCTCCTCGATGGCTGTGAAAGACACGCAAGCATCCTCTGCCACCCCGGACAAGCAGCCCCTTGGCTGTCACTGTCCATCTGTGTAATAGAAATAAATTGCCCTCTTACATTTTGGAAGTCTTTTAAGGATTGCCACACTGAAGATTTTTATACACTCAATTACTATGGTAATATAAATATGATAAAAATAATATTTATTAAGATCGGTAAAATTGCATTAAAATGCCGTCAGGCCTCACTGAGCTGCAGACATTGAAAATTCAGAGCTTTATATTTGATTTTGTAGTTGGACAAGAATTAGGTGTCTCTAGACCCTGAGGCGTGGGACTCCGGCCACGGCAGGAGCGCTGTGAGTGCTGTGACTTCACCCTCCCCTCTCTAGCACAACTGTTTACGTTCGGGTTCATACACGGTGCAACTCAGGTTATGCTGTTGCATGGGTTTTGGCATGAATCCTGGAGGAAAGCAGAGGTTGCCATTTGACAGGGAAGAAAATTATTGGGTAAGATAAATTTCCAGCAAGACACGTCTCATTGTATTAATCTGGACTGATTGTAACTATAGGGCAGGGAGGATGTTTGGTGCCTGAGGTATCCTGTTGGGCCAGATCTATTTTCCCCGTCATGTGAGAAAAAGAGAAGGAAAGGGGGGACAAAAAATTGTGTTCTGGTTTCTGTATAGCTGGGCACTTTTCACACACATCCTCATCTATCTGGTTTCCGTCAGCTGGGGCTGAGAGCTGTGGTGCCTGGTGCTACACTGGATCTCCCGTCCCAGACCCCATCTCCACGATGCGGTTTCTCTGGCCAGCACTGTCATTCTGCTCCTTTACGGAGAGGAAGTTTCCAATAAAGGAATGTTAGTCAGGCTTTTTTAGCTGGGTTTTTAATTAATTTTTGTTTGGAGCAGCTTTGTCACAGCTCCCTATGTTCATGCAGGGATTCCTTATTAAGTTTATCACAAGTGTGGGAGAAAAAAAGAAAGGAAGCTTTGTGCAAACAGTGTAGGTGGAGAGAGCAAATGAAATTGGCTATTTGAACTTAAAGCTACTCATTCCCTTTGGAGGAGAAGAAAAAAAAAAGGCACATGACAAAAAAGCCCATAAATTCCTGAAGAACACTCTTTATCGATATCCTCCGCAGTTTCCTATGGCACGTGGTCATATTTGGAAGGTGAGCACATGATGCTTTCACTGGAGAGGAAAGGCAACATGACACATTAATAAATTAGCAACCAGTTGACGTTAAAAATTGCTTTTATAGACAAAGAAAGATATATTCCTTTGCTCCGCAGAAAGAGAGACCTATGAACCTGAAGAGATCTAGTCTTCTATCTAAACTGCTTGAGCTCCGGTAAGTCACAAGCCACCACAGTGACCCATTTCAAGCAGTGTATTTCCAGTAGTAAGATATATTCTCCACATTTTCTTTGGCTATTGGATTTTCCACACAATGTATGCAGTTTCCAGCAAACAATGCAGTCACAGTTTTAATATAAGCTGAAATAAATGCTGTTTTTTTCCAACTGTCTTTTTAGCTGTTCTATTTAATAAAATAGTTGTGGGTTTTTTTACGGTACTTCGTATATTCTGCTGAGAGCATTCTCAGAACAAGAAGGGGGAAGAAAATCTGTTTTCTTCAGGAAGATGTATATATCAGTATGGTTCCCCATTAATTCCATTGAGAAGTGAAGAAAGAAGGCTTGTTGACAAGAAGAGCCCTCAGTGGCTCTTGGAAATGTGAAAGTAGATCCCAAGCACAAGCAGTAATCTTTGGAGGTCACCTTCAGTAATACTTGTCTGAACCCAGCGCACGCAGTTTGCAGAAAGGGTAGAGGGGCCACTTTAATTTCAGTATCCCTGGAGAACTGTCGTGGTTTTACCCCAGCCGGCAGCTGAGCACCACGCAGCCGCTCGCTCACTCCCCCCCCTCNCTCTGTATTATCAACGCTGTTTCCAGCACAAATCCAAAACATAGCCCCATACTAGCTACTATGAAGAAAATTAACCCTCTCAGCTGAAACCAGGACAAGAACCTACAAAATCTCACCTAAAGTTCATCATTCCTCAGGCTCCATGTGCTTCACCATATTCAATAATTGCGTTGCCTATAAATCAGTAAGTCTTGATGTGATTTGAAAAGCCCTGGCTGGAGTTTTTAAGAGAGCCGGCTGTGGTTTTTTGGCTCTCATCCCTGTTTCCAGATGGTAACACGCATTTAAAGACATTGCATACATTTCCACCCAAAACATAAACAAATAAACAAAACCTGTGCTAAAAATGTTCTGACATTTTCAAAATCAAGCAGCAGAAGTAAAGAAAAGTGAGAATGATGGGTCACCATGTAGCCAATTCACAGAATATCCATCGACTGGGAAACTGAAGTCAGAGTTTTAAACACTCTTTTCACCTCTTCTCTGAATTTTTTATGCACGAGCGATTAAATTTGTATAAAGGACCTAAAAG
Organism: Aramus guarauna; assembly: GCA_013400195.1. Taxonomy (NCBI): domain Eukaryota; kingdom Metazoa; phylum Chordata; class Aves; order Gruiformes; family Aramidae; genus Aramus; species Aramus guarauna. The sequence goes on along the minus strand of VXBL01002740.1, from coordinate 137,725 downwards.
GACCTAAAATACCTCTGATCTCTATCCCTAATGGAAAGAACTTTTTTTTGCTGAGCCAACCCAAGCTTTTTCACAGCGACAGCACAACAGCAGCTCTCAATCAGCCTCAGCCAAAAATACATCCGTGTCTTCTTGTTTCCGGTGGGTGATTACTGCAGAAGCCATGTGGCCATCCCCATGACATCGCATCCTCCAGGAAGGGGCGCAGGCGCCTTCCCAGCCTGACAAGCCATCCTGTGCTTTGCTGGACTCCTGCATCCACCTCTGTGTTGTTTTGCCCGTGGTTTTGGTTCACCTGCATGAAGCCAGCCCAGGTCAGCTCTAAGCATCAGATGCTCAGGGGACTCCTTTCCCACTGAGCTGGTACCACCTATTCCCATCTCTCCCTGGAGTTCTTTCCCAATCTGATATTATTTCTATATTAAAGGCTTGCCCCTATTCTGTCCTCTTGCAGCCATACTCAGAGCAGCCTCAGGGCTGGACAGATTGAGTACCCCTATTTGTAGAACTGGTTTCTTTCATAATACCTCACTTTTGGAAATTTGGGCTAATCTGCAGCATACACGTACAAACTTTTGCTTCCTGGAATCCTTAGACAGAAATACCCTCCCATGTTATATGGTTTAGCTTTTGTTTATGATGCTGAACACAAATTTCCATAATGGCATTGATATATCACTGTCTACAAGTCATTACCGTGACTGAGTTATTTATGTCCCTAAATATTTACGTATTCCATTTCAGCCAGGAACTATTTATCAAACAAAGGCAATCACTGTGAAACAAAGTCAGCTTTTTGCTTGTGAAGAATGATACAAATATAAGCACTCTCTTACTTCTGACTACACATTAATCTTCTATGAAATAAAAAGTCTGTCCCTTCTTCCAAGCCAGGACCAGCAAAAGGATTTCAGACTGCTTTTTTGAAGTACACTGTAGAAAATTGTTCTTTTGAGAAATCCTGGTCAACATATTTAGCACCATGTGCATCTTGCATAGCATGATAGATCAGTATTAAATGTACATAACAGCAGCATGAGAAATATAGCATCAAAATGGCAGTAGTCATTTATTTGATAACAATCTTGCCTTCAAATGGCAGTATTAGCTATTACTTTACATGCAGAAGTCATCCTATTTCACTGGCCAAGTTGTTTTTTTTTTTAACAAAGAGATGAAAAGTTCATCAAGAGCTTTGTGAAGGACCCGAGAATCAGACGGAATTCACTGGAGCGGGGCCCAGCTTTTGTTCTGGCTAATTAGAGTCTGCTGTCACCCTGCAGACCCTAAGCCCAACCGGACCCTCCAGGCTGATGTCACCCTTATAATTTCAACGTGGCTTGCTTGGACCATCACATCCAGGCTTTCTGTTATTTGACCTGTTGTATACAAATCTCCTCTCTGCAGAGAGATTCCCAGAAAACAGAGATCTCCTGAGTCCATCCCTCTCTGCTAAGGTGAGATCATCCATAGCTAAATCATTCCCCGCAGGCTTTTATCTAGCCAGTTCTTAAAAATCTCAGTAATAGAAGTCTCATCAACCATAACACCAGTAATAACACACTTCTGTCATTATTAACAGCAGTGTTAAACTTTGCATTTATAATAGGTGCTGTAGTCATGTTGATAGAAGTTAAGCATTTAATACTCTAAAAATCACTTAAAACTTAAATGAGGTGCATTATTTCAGACTTATTTCAAAAAGAAATCTTGGCATATGAATGTTCACTTAGCAATTGCTGCTATTTCAGCACCTCTTTTTTGGCAACTAAGTTTGATTCTCCGGCTACATCTATCTGCATCAGGCCCTGCTCCTAAAACCAACAATTGTCCCATCATGAAAAGAATACAAGGTACCTGTGTCTCTAATTAAAATCACAATCATTGGGAATATTAAATATGCAAAACAGTCCTGCACTATACAGTTCATGGTCAGATCAACCTGAGTTGTTGTTTAGCCACATAAAATACTCTTTTACTGATTTACATATGAACAACATATACATTTCTGGATTGTATTGTCATCATCTGTTTACTGGCAACTGGGAAACATAACAGAGCTAAGTTCAATGAATAAATTATTTGCTGTCAGCAGTCCACCAAGCCCTCATTTTCTGTTAAAACTAGAATACCGTTGGTTAGCTTCAAAAGAATTCTTCTTGTCTATTTTTTTTCTTTTGAATGGATGGAATTTCTAGAATAAATCAGCTAAAGGGAAAAAACAAAAAGGCCATAGAAATAATTGTTCCACGGTGTCTCGGGTGAAACAATATGTGTCAGCCCCAAAGTAGCCATGGATGGGGATGGTCCTTTGCCAGGTCCTGCTGTGGGCCAGCCGCTCTGGCTTGCAGCAGGCTCCTGGCTGTAGACCACTGCCAAATTGCACAACAGCACCAGCGAGGCACAGGTTCTCCCATGCTGACACTTTGTGCAACAGAAAATTGAAAACAAGGCGGCCTTTGCTGTGAACAATGGACATCAGTCCCTGGAGAGCTTTAGAAGTACAAAGGGGCAGATAAAATGAAACCACGAAGTCAATGGGCTTTGAAACCCCGGGAGCTGCTGCTGTTGCCGCTGCCTCGTAAACGCAAGATGATGTGTGTTTGTGGTGGGAAGCCACGAGTTATGATACTGAGCCGAAAGAAACGCTACCTCTGATGATGCATGAACAGCAGTGTATCGTTGGAGGCAGCGTTTCTTCCAGCTCTGTAGAAGACTGTCACGCTACATAGGCACAAGTCCTAAGAAACAGATTGTACCCTCCGCTGCCCCAAGAAGACGGTGGCACTGAGTTGGGATTTTTATCCAAGATGTCCTTAGAAAAGCAAGAACCCAGCAGGCATCAGTGGATGAGTTGTGGGCCACGACAAGAAATAACAGCTTTTCCAATGCCCAGCAGCAACACTCATGTCTCTACCAGATTCAGAAGGTCACGTCACCACCAAAGCATCATAGGGCTCAGCTATTTAGCTAAATCGTGCCAGTTAGTTTTTAAGACACAGTCACATAGTCAGAGTCAAATAAGTTTTTAATTACAACCCAAATATATTAATGAACTATTTAATTGCTCTTCATCTCCTGCAGTGCACGAGCAGCTGTGCTAATCCGAACCATTTCAGGTCTATTTTAGCTGGGCTGTCTTTGCACACAAGTAGGTGAGGAAAAATTGCGTGACCTATCCATGTGGCTCAGCCACAGCCTTGGTCAGACTCCTTGGCTCTGTCTGATTAATTAACAGTTACTGCCGACAAAGAGCTGAGTTTTGTGATAACATAGCGCAGGTCCCATTTCTCTTGCAGTAATGCGGTGACTCCCTACTTTGTTCTAAATCTACTTTTCAGGAATTAAAAACATACATTCTTTCTCAAGCTTACAAAGTAATTTTGTTTGTTCTGGTAAAAGAGCAAGGGATGAAGCAGGCTTATCTGTAAACAATTTCTTTTTCTTTTATCAGTTCTACCTTTTTCACAGATTGCTTGTCACAGTATCAGAAAGGCACCACTTAAAAAGAAAAAAAATTAAAAAAAAAGAAAAAAGGAGCCTGACTCACATATTAGACTGCTGAGATAACACTGCAGAAATGGGTTCAGGGGGAAAAAAAACAAGATAATGTATCAGAAGTTCAGCTTGCTGGGGGGTGCAGCTTGTCTTATTTGGTGGTCCTAAAATACCTTACACTTTAGATGCCTTATAATTAAAAAAACAGTTGCCACAAAGCCAATGAGAGTGTAATATTGACAAAAAAGAGCACGCTAGCGGTACAACCCAGAAGCTGTGAATATGGACTCCCTGATTCTCTCTTGCCCCTTACTGCATCAGCTGTGAAAACCCAAGCTGTCAGTATAGTTCTCTAAAGCACGCATGGGAGTATATATGCGTAAACGAAATGCTTTTAACAATCCGTCAGAAACCTCCTAGCAGAAACGCTACCCCAGCGCCGGCTCCGCTCTCCGGCTAACACGGTGGGTGCTCTCCGGGCGAGCGGCGGGGGCCGGGGGCTGCGCTCCGTGCCCAGCCCGGTCCTGCCGATGACAGCGCCGGGCAGGCGGAGGTTCGGATGGCAGAAGTAGGGCAGGTATGTCCTAAATGCAATTAATTAGCCCGGCTGGTAAAGCTAACGTGCGCCGCTTGCAGTGGCAGACAGGGCTGGTTTTCCTGACTTCTCATATACCCATCAAACGTGCCCTTCGCCAAGATTTGAAAAATGCGGTTTGGTTGAGCATGGTACTGGCAGTCAGAGCCTATTGCCTCTGTCGCAGAGATAGCACTATAGCAGAGGCTGTTCGAGCAGCAAAGAAAGTTTTCTGGTTTTGTTAATCAGAAGTGGTAAATTACAGATGACCAAAATTATGACTTCACTATTTTTTAATGGAAATGCATTTAAATGTGTTTTCTACATTTTCAATACATCTATCAAAGTTCTCAAGACCATCATGAAATATTTTACAAACATTAATGGGACAGCATCTTCCTTTTAGTGCTATTTTCGTCATGTGGCTTTTCCAGGTAGTATCAAGAATATTTGCCACCAAAAGAGAAAATCAAAATGCCTTTCCTTTTTTTTTTTTTTTTCTTAACCTAGTAAATACATCTGAAACATACTTCTCACTTTTCGCTGCGTTTTGAGGTAATATATATCACCTCTTGTTGAGATTCCTCTAAAAAATGAGGAAAAATTATGAATTAAAATAATGATCTAAAACTATAATTCACAGTAGTTCATGTTGACATTTTAATGGAATTATGATGAAAGTGGAAATAAAAATTGACCTTTTCAAGGCTTATAATAATTGGAAGCAATTACCTCAGTTTACACGTTTATGGAATTAATTTTCTTATATAAAATTAAAAATTATTTTAAAGCATTAAATTAAAAAGTAGAGAAACTTTATACTATGTTATATAGTTACATTATAAAGAGATAAAAACCTATATTATATAGTATACTTATAAAGTACTGAGGTACTAAGGTTTAAAAACTTGAAAATTGAAGCAAATACGTTCCCAACCTCAAAAATTCATGCCGAATTTAGGTTTCAGCACGGTTCCTTAGGTTCAACACAATAAATCAGGGAGACTGGCTTAAAAAGAGGAGACTATATGAACACACTTTTTTCTCTTCAGTCTGCTTTCTGACTTTGAAATTTTGGTAAATTCCAATGGCTCTCATCCCACCTGAGCGGATTACGGGGAGTTTAGCCCATGAGGTGCTGGGGGCTCTTCGTGCTGGCGGGGCGAGACGCCCATCAGCAAGCAGAAAGCGCGCCCTGCCACAGAAGCCTCCGGCGTTGGGGGCTGACGAGCGGCGCCGAGCAGGGCAGGAGCATCCATGAGCTGAAGGGAGAGGACAGAAGAGAGAAGAGGATTCTGGCTGAAAGCCTGCCCAGTGCTTGTTTTGTGCTGCTGAACAAAGAGACAATTTTTTTTTGCAATTGTTCCCAGAGACATACTGCCACAAAAATCTTTGTCCTATTAAATTCACGCTGATTTTCCAATTTTGTCATGCTGAAATTTGAGCATTTCATACTAAATCTGTGGGGTTTTTCTCCCTCCCTTCTTCCCAGCTTCTCATCTATTATTTTTCATTTCACCTGAAGGGTCTGGATACACCCTGCCCTGGCTGGAGCTCAGCTGGGCCAAAGGGTTACGTCCCCCCATTCAGCAGTAGCTTCCCACCACCACCTCCCTGGGAAACACGCACACCCTTTCCAACCGCCTGCCGTGAACAGCTCAGCTGACTGCTCCCTCACCTGATTCAGTCGAACCCATCAGGTTCAGCTAAAACGGATCCATATTTGCTTAAGCAGAGTGCCCACCCCGTGTGGATCCAGACCAAGGAGATGCCAACCCCAGACCCTTTCCCTCTCCATCACGGCTCTCACCCTACCTTCCTACCAGAGGTTAGCACCTCCTCAGATCTGCCACTGACTGCTGGGGTTTTATTTCCAGTACTGGTCGTTTCAGAGTTTTGGGTGTGCAGTACAGCTAAAGAAATAAACTGGCCCCAAATAGCAGTAAGGGGAGGAGGATGACTTCTGGCCAAGGGTTGGGACAAGCATCCTCATAGGCGAGGGTGGGTAGCAGCCGGAGCCACCTCACCCAGCCCTGCCACCGCCTCAGCAGCGTTGCAGTACATCTTCTCATCCAGACCGCTCTGAGTCAGCCCTGCTCTGGCTCCGTGTGGGGCAACAGGCTTTTCGACATCCTGAATTGCCCAAACACAGCCCCCTCAGGAAGAAATCTGAAAGGTTTTATAGTTGCCGCCACAGAAGTAACGTTATCCTTCTCTTGCGTTCATCCAACACAATTGTAACTGGATTTTAATGATCACAGAACTCAGCCTTCAGAGCAAGCAGCCGCCTTTAAGATGAATTTGCATATGTATATTTTTAACAGAACAGTCACCTTCATTCTTAAATTATTTAAGGGCTCTTGGATGAAACTGTCAATATGACATTTTGCTGGGAAAAAGAAAGAGAAAACGGTAGGAGCTAATAATACTGACTGCAAGACCTGATGTAACCTCGTTGCCCAGCAAATACCCTACTGCCATTGCTGGTAAGAGGCCACAGGCCTCACGCTAACTTTGCAAGGTCAAAGGACTGAGGCTTGTTGGGCTCTGCCGGAGCTTGCCTTGGCCTGCCCGGAGCTTTGTTTTAGCTTGCTTAGCTGTAACAGCATTTTTTTTCTAATGACCAGGTGGCTAATTCCTAACTTGTTTGAATAATCTCTCTGTATATTCATTAGCAATAAGCATAATTTTCATATGGCTGGGAGCAATAAGTATCTATCTGGTGTGGAGTGAACTATTCATGACCCCAACACAACGATGTTGTGTGGAGGAATGCGGCACGATGTGATTGCAGCTGGACCCGGGATGGGGTGCAGAGCAGCACCGGCAGGAGATGACAACGGAGCGGGCACAGGACATGCAGGCAATGAGCCAGCTGCCCGTGGTGCTCTGTAAAAGACGGGAAGGATCGGGAACTGTGCAAAATGGGTTTCAGCTATAAGAAGGCGAACATATGGCAAGTATCCAAGGGATATTGACATGCAACGTGAAATTACAGCAGTGAAGACGGAAAAAGGCCTCGAGCGTGGTAGAAGACACATAAAGATGTTCTTAAAGATAGTCCCAGGTGGGGTCTGGAGCGGAGCAGAACACATCGTCATCACGCCTCTGCTAGCAACGCAGAGGAAGAAATCCCCGCCGTCAGTGTCACGCTGTCCCCAGAAAGGACCTGGGATGTGATAACTCAGCACACCACCACCATCCTCTGGGGCTGAAGCATCAACCTCGGATCCGGAGGGAGCATGAGGGCGAGTGTAACAGCAGAGAAAGGGAGAAGACTAGGAACTGTGAGTCTAACAAATTCCACTATTATTAATTAGACTTTTCTGTAATATTATTATTCTCTTTATCACTTGACCTATCACAATTAGATCCGGATTAGTAATAATTCTTTGATTAGACTGTTCACGTTTCAAGTACACTAACCATAAATTCTTTCCATCTTTTCCTCTTCACCCATAAAAAGAGATTTTAAGTGTAACACTGAAGATGCAGTGGCTATTTATAAGATAGCCAGGTCAGAACTGCAGCAGCTATTTCTGTCTATAAGGTAACTGGTATGTCGAGGCAGTAAAGTAGGAAAGGACTATAGTTATTGTGCAATCCCAGAGAAAAGGGATTTGGGGAAAGGAATGAATTCACTCCCTGGAGTTCAAGGACAAAGTAAGATATCCCCAAATCTTTAGAAGTGAAAGGTATTTAAGAATTAGGACTTTGTTTTTTTGTTTTTTTGTTGGTTTTTTTTTTGTGGTCCCTATCAATAGTTCTATTTTATTTAACGAGACGTATTTTTTAATTTGTATGGTGTGTATTTGCAGACTGATCTGACATTACGTCCCCATAAAGAAACCAACACAACCAAAGGCAGTGTCCTACAGCTGTCCTCCCGCTACCACCCCACAGATCCTGTTCGGTCTGCGTTACTTTCTCTGCACCTTACTGACCCAGTTCTAGCACCTCCACTTCCGACAGTGACTCCTCAATGTTGTCAGGCTTGGCTGTGCTTATTTAGCTGCTTGCCCCAGAGAAGAGGAATTAGATTTAAATCTTTACTCGAGGTTTCCTTGCAATTTAAAACAAAATATGCTTTTCTAATTAATGCAATTTTAATAGGCAAACGTGATTCTCTCTGCTACACTGCAAAATAACCATAAAAAATAGCAAATGCTTAGCTGTGTGATCCATGTCCTGTGCTTGACAGCCAAAAGGGAATTGCTCTCATACTTGCCATTCCGTTCCTGAGCTGTTTGTTATTGCTAACTTCTGTAGTGCTTTTTTCTTCTGCTGAAATCACAATATGGTATAGCAAAAAACAAGCTAGGCTGCCAGCACTAAGCAGGAAGAACACATATCACTGAAAAAAAAAAATCCTGAAAAATACAGTTAAACCAACAAATATTTCCAAAGCTTGATTCACACAGAATAAATACATGGAGGTATTGCAGTAGAGGATCTGATTCTCTGAATAGTTATCCTGGAACAACCCCTAGCGCAGACATCATGGCTTCGTCTACACCGCGTAGGAAAGGCGGGCTTGCAGTCGGATCTGCAAGCTGTCACAAACACATGAACCTCAGCCGGCTCTCCATTTCGAAAATGTGTCTTGATGCACCGTGGCAGTTTCCAGCTAGCTTAAAACTCCATCCTCCTCCATCCTTAACTCCAGTGTTAAATGTTTACTGACAAACTAATTCACCCACTCTCCCACGTACCTCTCCCAGCTGTATTACGGCCCCAACTCTGCTCCATGAAGTTTTCCAGACTTTGACTATTTCTTTTCAGTTTCTTTGTTATATACCTCAGGTGACAATGGTTTTATTCTTGCCTAACTATTCCAGGCAGAACCTAAAAGACTTCCCACATGAAAATCTGTCCCTTAGACGCGGTTATCCACCCACTGAGGGCTACCAGGAACGGTCTGCCCACCCACCAAACCTCCCAGCTCTCTCCTGTGTGCACCTTTCCAGTCATCTTAAAGAGCACATGATGAAAACTATTTAATGTACACAGGGAGGGGAAAGAAGAGGGGATGCATATTCAGAAAGTCATCAGGATTCGTTGCTAAAAATTATTAAGAAAGCTAAAAAATGGAAGAGCTATGCAGGTTTTTTCCCACTTCTCAGCAGAGACACTTGTTGGCTGGAGTAGTACAGCAACATTAACAAGGTACGTAATCACTACAAGCTCTGGGAAAAAATAAATCACTTGTAGTGCAGACAGACATAATACATGTTAGATGAATGACTGAAGATAAATTTCACATGTGTGGAAGCTGAAAGTGAACACAAGAGCTGGTGTGTAGACCTAACAATTACATTTTACCTCATGGGAGAGTCCACAAGCATCTTCTTAGTGCAGCCTGAGGTGCCCCCAGGCAGGTTTCAGAGCAACCAGGTTCAGGCTTACAAAGGCAACGCAGTGACACGGGACTGCTCTTCAGGCTGCCCCCAGCTTCAAGTCATCCCTAGAGCAGCCATCCTGGTACAGTAGAGACCATCTGAAACATCTTTTTATTTTTTTTAATTTATTCAAATGTGAGGGATCACACTACCTCTATGCATGTTAAGAAATTGCAAACAGAACAGAGCCTGCAGAAACTATGATCTTGTAATGTAAAGGAACATCATTAGGGAGTCCAAAATCGAAGTGACTCATGTGGAAATTAATAAAGACTGAAGATACATGAGCTTAGAACAGGCAGGCAGGTTTCCAAAGGCCATGTGGGTAGGTACCACCAAGATGTCCTTTCAATGTCGGGTTTCTAGAAGCTGTAGCTGTGTGAAATGAAAGCAAGTAGGGCTGTGATAGGATATACTGTTTACATGGGTATTATTTTGCATCATTTATCCAACAGCACATGTGTTTCTCCTTAGTGTGCTAGAAAGATATTCTTTGATCTACCAGCAAATTGAACTCAAGCTGGTTAAAGTATATGGTTTCTTTTCCTTCATGCGGAAAAAAAAAAGAAAAAAAAAGAAAAAAAAAAAAGAGATAAATTTTCTTCAGAAAGTAGAAAATTTCAGTGGGAAAAAATAAGGAAAACAAGCATTTGCACCAAACTTTACATGTGGCTCTGCTATGAAGACTGCTCAGCCCTGAGTCTCACTGTAGTATCAAAACCTGCACGTGCATTTAGAGTTCCCACAAATACATCCCTTCTTACTGACTGGGTTTGCTTCCAGGCAGTGGAAGGTATTCCAGAGATTTCTTTCCCTTGAATCAGTAAAGACCATCTCAGACTCACTAAAATGAGCAGCTAGAGAACTGCCAAAAGAGCTCAAATTCTAATAAATCACATAGCTAAGCCAGGAGAAAAACATTTGCCTCTTCTTGCAAACAAGAAAACACAATACTCTCGGAAAAGGAGTCCTTGTCTATCCCAGTTTTGGCCCTGGTCTCCCTTTGCTGCTGAAAAAATGCATCTCTGGTGCATAAAAAGGGAATTTTTAAGCTTCTGAAGCAAATTGGTCCTGCAGCCCTCACTGCTGTTGTAACAATAATAAAAAAAAAACAATTCCTGAGAAACATACCAGCTAAATCTTTAAAAGCAGAAGGAAACGTCTCCTTTGTTGTAGTAAAATGTCAGCCTGATGTGTGACTGAAAAAGTCAAGACTAACGACGCTTACTGCCAAGCCACAAAAATGACAGAAACTGTGGTTTGTAGCTAGCGTCTCCACAGACATTTATTTTAGTTTTATAATAAATGAAAAAGTAGGGCAGAAGCTATAGTTCTCCATTGCTAAATAAAATATTTTGCTGGTACGTCTAACGCATTAAGGTTCTGTTTAATGTAAATAGCTGTATCAAAGTTTGGCTGTTGCCAATAGCAGCAACACCATGTGAAGGGAAAGCTCAGGCTCCCTGTCGCTTCTCCAAGGCACTTTGCTGCTGCACTAGGATTCCTTCTAATTAACACAGGTATGACTGAGAAGAAAATTAGGCCTCATCTCTCACATGGATCTAAACATATTGCTGGTGCTTAACATATAAGGTAAGTGTAGTTAAGAGAAATGAATTTTCTTTCTCTATACAACCACTCTTACTAAATACATCCTTCTAAATGTCAGGCTCCCTGATGAAGTAAACACAGTGTGAGTCATAAGTGTCTTTAAATGCAAAGCCACTATACAGAAGAAAGTGGAAACTACTTTTAATTTGCTCTTTAACGATACTGGAAAGCGCATATCTGTAAGATGACCGAGTCTGACACCTGAGGCAGAAGCACAGATGCAGTTTCTTATTGTCTGTAAATCATCGCCCATTCAGTATTTCTTATTCTAGTACCTCACCAAAGGTTTTTTTTCCTCTCAGAATTCAATAAATCATATCATGAAATTTAATCATAGCCTTCTGTATGAGTTATGAAATAATCATTGTCTGCTACATTACTTCTCCGTGATAACTTTGTTGCATAGTGAAACTCCATACAATGTCCTTTGCTTCAAATAGCTAATTCTTTATTAACAGAGAAACAACAGCAGCAGCCCATAATAATCCTTTTCATTATGCTCCAACACCCCACAAAGTCCTTGGCGTTTCTTGTATTGTGAGACTCCAATACACAGGACAGAGACCTCTCATGAGATTGCCAAGAAAAGAAGTAGAGGGGGGGAGAGACAGAAAAGGAAACATTTATTACCAGAGATTAAACCTGAAATTTAGTATCATGGAGTAGGAAAATTATTCTCTTCCTGGGACTGATTTCCAGAGTTGATCCAAAGCACAGTGGCCTCCGTATCTGAACAGGAAGACCAGATTACCCCAGTGCTGCTTGTTCACCTTTATCTTCTTGCAGGACGAAGTGCAATCTCGGAGCTTTCTCCTCTCCCTGGCCGGAGTCTCACCACCTCCAAAACAGCCCACACTCCTCAAAACAACGTAGGTGAAATGAAGATGTCTGAGTCCAACCACACTACAAGCAGGTCTGCAGAAGACAATAAAACAGAGGGGAAGTTAGCTCTAGCGCTGACCAGCTCTTTGCATGCGCGGTCCCAGTAACAGGTCGTGGAAGGACCTGAGCAGCTGCAAAACTCTGGACGTAAATTTTGCACGGGATGCCTATGGATCATACTAGATAAATATACTAACTGGCAAGAACAAAGCATTATTCAGTTCATCCAGTAGAAGTGTTACTAAAGAAACATAGACAAGAACAGACGGCTAAATCTTATTTAAAACCACTCACTTAAAATTCATCCCGATTTTCAAGCCATTTACAACTTTGCTGATGTCCTGTCTCTCCAGCATTGTTTCTGGAGGATGTTTTGGCCTCGATTGTGCCTGTTCAGGTTCCTCTTGTTCCTTTAACCACTTGGCTTATACCGGCTCATTCTACTTTTATTGTTGCTGTTGCCATTTTTTTTCTCTGTCAGCTTCCCAATATTCTGTGTATTTTCGAGCATTTTCCAGTGGCTAACTATGTTCTGTGCAAGTCAGGTGCTTTAAAACACAAGAATCTTCTGAAAAATACTTGTGTTTGTTTCCCCAGATATAACCGGGAAGCTCAAACTGTACACAGTCCTTCAGTTCTAGAGTAAAAGATGGGAAGCTTGAAACATCAAAAGACTATTTAAGGAAACACCAAAATTAGCTGGTTCATGGAAATATTCTTCAGCTATGGATGGACAGGACAACTGGATGGATTATCTTCCTCCTCCACTGCATCTCTCAAGCGAAGCATGAAATCTACTTTTGGGCATTGATTTCCTTCCCCCACCACCACCTTAAAATGATTTTCTGCTGCTGGAACTCCATTACCTTTAAGTAAGGTAGCACTGATCTATCCTGCATAGGAGAGGAGGAACCATAGAGGCGATGAATTTGTCTCTAGTTTTAGCAGAAGGCGTTGCCATTGATCTCACTTTGTGGTGACATCACAAGCCAGTTGCGGTTACCCCTTGCATGCCATCATGGAGTTAAAATACTTCAATGTTAGGTAATAAAAGACATAACTTACATAGATGCCCTTTCAAAATTCTGTTTATAAAGAGGATTGAAAGGTTTGCCTGCATCAACTGAAAAATCCTGAAAGAATCAGATGCCTCCTCATTCCACAGCTACCATGAGACATATGGGGAATCAAATAAAAAGTGACCATGACATACAGCAACATGAAGCTCCAGTACTAAAACAAGGACTTGCAGAGTGCTTCTATTTCCAAATACAATTTTTTGTAAGTTTTCCTCAAAAAATGCATATTTGCAAACTGAATTTTCATGGCTACACCACCCTCGCATGAAATTCGCTAGAGCAGCATTTTATACGAGGGCAGCAAGGAAACATGTATATACTTTAATTTTGGAAGCAGATGGGGCTCCTGCTATGCTAAAAAAAGGAGCCGGTAGTTTAAGTGTTGTCAGTAGAGCTGGCTGCCAGCTCCCCTGCTCTGTTTTGGGACTGCTTGTCTCCAAATTCAGCTCCCAAGCCATCCCAGGCTGCCTCAGTGGCAGTGCAGACAGAGGTATGAACACAGAAATTCAAGGGGAGCCGAGTTTTCCTGAGACAGCCTGTACTTTTCAACTGGTATCCGACTGACAGGTGCTTGTTAGGGGAAATAACCAACACCAGGTATTTGAAATAACGTTTTCCTACGAAGAAAACAAACTAATGAACAGACAAGGAGAGTGATAAGATCAAAAGCCCATCTATCTGGGAACAGTAGAGAAAGTCAATCTAAATTAGTGCAGGCTGTCCACACACCGCGAGGTACAAGGCAGAGAGGCTGTGAACTTAGAGCTTAACTTTAACAACTTTGCAGCTAGGTTCACGCATCCTCCTGCCACACAGAAAATGGAAGATAATGTTAAAATTCAGTGTTTAATTCTTCAGTGTGCACACAGGCAGTTACCTCTGGCTACTACTGCTTTGCAAATTCAGTCTCGTTCACCAAGCAGTAATTACGGCGTCCGTCCATACGCCGGATACAGCGCTCATCTATGGCAGGAAAGCTAGTGCGCGTTAAACTCCTGTGGCAGAAACCCTGTATTTTAATTGGGATTAAAATGTTATTTCGGTTTAGGATAATTAGCATTCATGGTAAGCTGACCAAAGGCCACTTTAATTCAGAATTTAAGTGTTCACAGAAGGATTAAAGGCTTTGTAATAAAATCAGTATGAAGTGCTGGGGGTCTCCTGCAGACAAAGCCTCAGAAATCAGGTGCTCAGAAGTCATTGCGTGGAAATACTCAGAAGAACAAGCAAGTTGCATGTGGTAGCTTAGGTCTGTCATCTAATCTGCTAAATTATGGTGTCCTATTAAAACATTTTACCTCGTTTGACAGTTAACAAAGTTACGTAAGAACTAGATTTGTGAGACACTCTCATACTGACTTCTGCTTAAGTATTTAATTAAGCGTAAACTAGCTCTGAAGCTCTGGACTTCAGGATAAATAAAGGTTAAAGAAAGAAAAGTAAATATCAAATGAAAATTAAATGCAATAAAGGTTATTTTTATTCATTGCTGTATTTTCCCAGGTTAAGCTTTTATGAATTTTGTAAATGGCATCATCTGTTAACTACTTAATCCAGATAGCAACCTCTACAAAATATCAGGATTTTACCAGAACTGGGAAAAATCAAGCAATACTGAAATGAAATTGTTCTCCCACACTTAGGTAAAAGCATCCCTCCCTTATCTGCACGCAGCCAGAGAAATGGACTTAGGGGTGGGTCTCCAGTGCAGCTGGCAGTTTTGGAAGCACATAGGTACTGTAGAAGCAATAGTATCATTTAAAACACTTTCCCTGGTGGTTTATCAAACCGTATAAATACCACTGGAGTCCACCCTCCAGAAAGACAGACTCAGTTCTTCAACTGAAGGACGTCTGGAAAGCCATCTGCTCAGCACAGACTTGCACTATGTATAATCAGACACCAAGATGCAGAAGCCTTTATGAAATTGCAATTTCCCCACAGGGTGACTTGTTAAGCCCGTGCCAGGGAACACAGACCTTGGTGAAACCACCAGCTGTTCCTCAGATTGCTAGGGCATGGCACAGAAGATACCCATAGTAAGCAATTTGGTGCGTGCTGTCATTACTAGCACTGCCTGGGAATTTTCTAACAAAACAGTTTTGACTGAGAAGTCTGCTTGTTGAAAGCCAGGCTACCTACTGATACACAAACACCGATTTAAACAAGAATGGCGTTACGGAGAGACATTTCCTTCGCTCTAGCACGGCTCATGAAGAGTCCTGTGACATGAACACCCACCTCAGATCAGAACAAATACACTTTCTCCCTCCTCTTCTGAGGTTCTGCCTTGATTCCCAGCACGGTCCTCACTGACAGGTGGTAGAAATGAGTTTTCTCTCAGCTCCAGCATTGCTGGATGGAGGTTCCTGCCCCAGTGTGCCCAGTGCTGCCCTGCCGCTCGAGGAAACCGCCTGCTCACCTCTGCCAGCTCAGCCAACTGTGTGACCGAGGCACGCAAGACTAACTCCTGTTCAAACAACAGTCTTCTTTTTCATTAAAGGTAAAAAGGCAGCAACTGCATAAACACCTCGCGCGAGAAACCTCAGCGACCAGCAGCATGCAGCTGAAGGTTACTGGCAACAACCAAGACCTCCAACCCAGCCTGACGCAGAGCTGACATCTCCTGTGTCCAAGGATGCAACCTCAGCCACCCGGCCACTCTGCATGAGCTTCTTCCCAAGCTTCCTTACAGGAACGGTTTTACTTCATAGGCACAGTCGGTCACCCCTTAGTCCCTTTCCTTCATTCCAATTTAAAGGGTTTTTCCAAATGAGGATACATTTTTTCTGGTTAAATGAATATTTAGTTATATAATATTAAGTGAAGCAGCTCAAAAAGTGGAAACATAAGACCAGCAAAGCTAGAATTCAGTAGATAGTTATAATAATTTCATTTTTTTCTAGGCCATAGAAAGCTATTTTTTATCTTTCTCAAGTTAAGGCATGATCTGCAGCCTCAGTAAATTACCTTGAGTTTCTGTAACCCAAGCAGGTACTAATTATGTAGGCAAACACACCATTTTATGGTTACCATCTGTTAATCCGTTCAGTTGCTCCATCACTATTCCTCCTCGATGCTCATCTCCCCCTTTCCTTCCCCAAAGTCGTATTCAACAGCGCTGATCTATAAAAGCCTTTCAGTTCTTATCTGCAGCAGACAAAATCCTTTAAAAAGCTAATCTCAGGTTTTGTTTCATTTGACACTAACACATTAAGCCTCCGAGAACTCTCCGTATTGTGCTGTCAGCTTACATTTCTCAGCGCTATAGGACTGAAAAGATGAAAATTAAACGGCAAGCCGGGGCTCCCTCCATCAGCGCTGGTAGGTAACTATGGTTCAATCTCACCTCTTCAGCGCATTTCTGAAGGCAGCCGAATAGGTTTTCTCCCTAGATGTCCAAAACGTCCATTTTCTCTATAGCCGTAATACATCCCTGCTCTGAGGTCCTGCCAGCACTGCGTGTAACTTGCAGGAACTCCTCGAGTTCTTCAATTCAGGCTACGGCTCCCAGCTCACATCAAGACCAGCCACATCCTGCCCATGCTGAGGCAAACAGCAGGTCTTAATGCTTCTGTCAGGCAGCAGCGGCGTTCGCCACCAGCCAGACAAGGCAGCTGGGCATATTTGCTTTTCTCACTTATGACAATAGCCTGTGCTGATAAAAGATTGTATTTTCAACTGGTTTTCTTCTGTTCATGCTGCTTTAACAGCACGGACACGGCGTTCCTGGTTCCCGTCTGTGTGAGGCAGTAGGTGTTTGCGCTGCCCAAGTACATTTTTGACCCTGATGGCTCCTGGCCCGACATCACACGCCAGTGAAACAGAGCAAACACGTGCAGAAGACAGACTTTTACGGCAACTTTGTGCTTGTGTGAAATGACTGTAAGAGGTGCGGAGCACAGTACGTCCAAACTCCCTGTGTTTCGTGTTCCTTTCTTGCCAGGCTGGGTGGAAGGGAAGAGAGGACTATTCTTTAATTCCAATATCCATATTGGTTTCTCGGTGCCTCAGCCGCCTACTCACAAACCCCACACCGCCTGAGGCTGAACGGCCCCGCTGCTGAAATGCAATAGCTTTCTGAAGAGCTTTACTTCTGGTGCAGCAGATAATGGGCTTCTGTTAATAACTTGACTTTGCTCCTAGACGGCTATTATAGTCTAACTCTGGTCAATCTTCAGTCTGCTTAAAAAGACATCTGATGAGGCAACACAGCAAATACCTTGGCCTCTGCTTAGCACAAATAAAAAGCTGAGATCAGGTTCATTTCATACATTTCATTTGGCTGCTCAAAATTTCCCCCTGAAAAGCTGCTTATAGAAACCTGGACCAGCATGCAGAAATATCACAAGCAGAGAACACAGATAAATGTATTTCAATGGAGAACATTTGTTTAATGCCTGTCTCTGCATACATAATATGCATACATCTGTATACATAATGCACACAGCAAATGTATTTAAATAGCATAGATGCTCCTATGATCAGAGCATAAATCAAGAATTTTTATGATGGATTGTCCTGTGATTGCTGAAAAGTCAGCCAGATAGCTACAGGGAAGTTAACAACTCATTTACAATGCATTTCTAAGTAAACTACCTATACCTACATATATATATATATACACACATACGTATAAAACCCAAGAAAAGTACACATAGATGCAGTCTGTGTAACAAACTAACCTGTTTTCAGATTTTAATAGGAAATAATCACAGAGATAATAATCAGTAAGTGCATAATGCCTGAATTATATTCCTCTGAGATCTTTTTCTGTAGGATTTTCAGACTTATCAACACTGATTTCTTGATTGATGTTTATAATAAACAGGGAAAGAAAAACTTCCTGTAAATATTTATGCTAGTGAAATGAAAAAATGACGCACTTCGTGCAAGCTTGATAATTCCTTAATATATTGCATGTTCCTTTAAGGAGAACAGACATTGAAAGAGCCGTGTTTGCTGCTGCATGGAAAAATACAAGTATCTCCCAAAAATGGATCCCAGTATTGCCTCCCAATCCAGAATGAATTCTGATCTAGTCACAGATCACATTACTGGGTAGCTTGTTTTAACTTGCAAAAAGTAGCAATCGTTTGTCTACGTCTCACAATGAAATGCTCACTCTGAATAGGAATAAACGATGCACCAGTGGGTTTCAAACTGTATTTTAATGAAAACAGTGTCTGGATTCTAAAGCTGCTGTAACTTGTGCAGCATTCACACAAAGAAACAAAACAGCTCTTACACTCAGTCTTTTTGCTTACGCAACTTAACCCAAATAGATGTAGTCTGGATATTAGTGACCTTGTAGAGGCCATTCTACAGCAAGGCTTTGCAAGCATTTCCGTTGCATGAGAACTTCTCTCACTTCTGTCCTAAGTAATTTTTAGCTTCTTTTCCTATTCCTGAAGAGTACCTACCGAATAAGAAATATATATTAGTTTTTTCTGCAAAGAAGCTATAGAGACAGGGCTGGTATCCCTTGTGATATGGACAACTATACCTGAGCCAGGCACCTTATGCTTCATTTAGAGTTAATGGAGAAACCCAGGCACTTCTGGCATACATTTCCCTTTATCCCATAGCAGACAGCTAAACCAGATAGCAGAAACCCCACTTGAAAATGTTACTGCTCCCCATTCATTACAAAAGGAATTTAGGGGAGCTAACTCGTATGTGAATCGTTATGAACAACGAAGTATGGTGAGTCCCTAGCACCACTGTCCAGCTCAATACCATTTTCATTAGGTTCTTGTGAATTAACAGAAAATTACGCTTAGCAACATATTCTAAGCTGCTTTTCAGCATCTTGGTAGTGAGAAGGAAGGAGCCAGCACCATCTGGGCAGCCAGCTCACCACTGAGCTCCACCACACGCTCCACAGGACGCGCTTTGAGAGCCACTCTTACACAACACGGCATTAACAATATTTTCATTGCACTAGCGTCTGGGGAGGAATCCAGCAGAAAAGATGCACAAAAGGCCTTTTACAAGCACACAGACGAGGGCTACTCTGGCGGACCTTGTGAAAACGGTTTGGATTAGCGTCTGAGGGAGGAGCAAAAGGCAAAACAGCACAGAAAGCCACTAATGTCCAACAGGGAACAGACCTAAGGTTGGCCCCAGCTCACACTGGACCAGCAAATTATTTGCATAAATACATGTTTACTTCTAGCATACATTCGGTCATTAAAATCTCTTGATGCAGCTAAATATTTTGTCTCTGCTACAGCCAGGTCTCAAACCACGCAGAAGCCATTTACTGGCATTCTTTAATGCTCCTTAATAAACATCACGTTTAATAGTGCCAGCAATTTCAAATATTATGACTATCTGTGACATTTTCAAAGTGCTCCCCTGCTAGGAAAGACTATCTGGGAGTTGTTAGAGAGCAGTCACCAGGTCCCATCCAGTCAAGTGGGCACGAGTCCAGGAAAAGGGGAAACAACTTGAACCTTTGTATTAGGCTTGTAACAATATTTGGAAAGTAGTCTTGTCCTGACATGAACTTCCTTCAAAACATGGAGCTCCCGATCCCATGTGAATTGGCTTTGATGCTGAAGCAAATTCAATTTTCAGAAGAATTTATATGCGACTTGAGTAGACACATCAAAATATTTTTCTCTCCATACATCAAGGCTCACCAGAAAATTATTTTACTTGGCTATGGAGCTGTATTTGACTTCACTGAAGTCTGTCAGGCAGAGAACCAGGATAGGAAGAGCACCTTCCCTTATTTTAGATATATGGCTTCAGCTTGGACTGCAGGACTGCAGTTTTGTCTATGAGGGCAGAGATTTATGCGGCTGTATGCACTTGAGCACATTCACTTTGTTAACTCCCTGAGGTACACGACACGTTTCAGGGTGGATAGGCACAGGCTGTACCCCAGAGACTAAGACTCCGCGTGCCACATCATAGATAATTTTAGTTTTTACGGCCTCAGAATTGCCACTTTACACAACCTGAAATACAAATACCCTCTCACGTTTTCTTACCATCACACCTCAGGACTTCAGATACGTGGATGCTCTACACCTGGAAAAGGCAGTCCCAGAAGAATCACTGTCATAGTCCCACCACCTCATCACCATTAGAGACAGGAGCACGTATTGTGATAATGCTTCGTGCATCTGTCTGTTATGGGTGATATTCAAATTCAACCTGATCTGGGATGTGATTCAGTGAACAGTGAACTTCTTCCTGGCAGAAGGAAGCAGGAACAGCTAAGCCAAAGCCATTCCCATCACTTCACCTGCATATCTAATGAGGAAGGTGGCAGGTGCTGAAAGTGCAAAGTAGGAAAAGAAAATACAGTCTCTTTCCTTGAAGGAAGAGACCTGGAACTGAAGACGGTGATGTTTTTGGCTTTAAATCCAGATAAAGGGGTCTGTAATCTCCATAAGCTCTGTATCCACTATAGTTTAGTGGATAAATCTAATAGCTGTTAGAAATCCATGGCTTTGGGACAGATTAGGGAGTGCACAAGATAGTGAAACATCTGCTTTGTTTATTGCTCTCCTTCCCCAAGCATCCATTAGGACCAGAGTCTGAGCTAGACAGTTCTTTAATGTGACACTCAGTTTGTCCCTCTTAAATTCTGATCAAGAGATCAACTAATTAACACTGCTATGTTAATCCTGGAAAGATACACTTAGATCCTGGAAATCACCAATAAGCAAAGCTGAGCATTTTTTTTCCCAAATGAATCCCATGGTAACTGCATCTGTGAGTGAGATATTTTAAATATCTAAGTATTTAGAGAATAGACTTTATGGCCTAATTTTCCAGGTATAGGTCCCTTTAAGTCTGATTTTAATTAACAAGAGGTGCTTGAATACACTGGTAAAAATAATTACTGCTCCTTCTTTATTCCACTGAAGCAAATAGATTTTCTGTAGACTCAGAACATAGCCTCATGATTCTTTTATGCCTGAACAGAAGAAATCTACAACAGACAGAGGTCATGCTGACTACAGCCCTGAGAACAACACTATTTCTTATTGATGTCTTTTGTCCTCTAAAAAAATAAAATTAAGTCCCTAGTCAACTAGCCTAATGTTTGATCTGTCCAGAATAACACTATGGTAGCTGAATAAACGACTCATAACTTTTCAGTAATATACACTCGTTTTATGTTTAAAAGCCCTCATATAAAATTTCATTACCCCATAACTTTCCTGTAGTATGTTGGTTAATGTAATGAGAGCTCTAGCCAAGTAAAATACAGTTATGTGGTTTTTATTATACCCCTTCAAATAAGCAGGCACAACTTTCAGCCCTGATGTAAGAGGGCATATCTTAATCGCAGTCATTATGGTCTGTCTTTAGCTCTTGATGTTGAAAGCTAGAAAGATGAAACCTGTTAGATGAAAGAGAATGTCAGTGTTTGATGTATAACCCTCCTTCTCACTCCCATTCCTTGACCATAAGATTTATATCCATGGAAAACCAGAACATTTTTCTAGCGCTATTATCAAGCTTTTATTCCCCAAGCTTTGCTATACATTTCACTTAAGGAATTATGAGTTTGATTTATATTTACTCTAAATTAATATGTTAATTACTCCGCAGTCTTTATGCGCCTAAACAGCATCAATGAGAGAAAAAGAGACTACATCTCTCAACCTCTTTATTTTCAACACACTAACCATCTACAAAAGTTGTTTAAATGGAATCAAAGACAGAATCTTCTTGGAAGTGTTGGTTAATGTGCAGACGACTGAAGTGAAGTCAAAAAATCTATTTCATGGTTATTTATATATGGTAACATACACACATATTTATCCAGGTGAGAATTCAGACAAATGTGCACAGTGACCCAGCAAAATAAACTCCAAATCACAAGTCATCACTACCAGTGAGGGCGCAGCTTCAGTAATGGTTCCATTTCCCACATCCATTTCTACTGAGACACAAACATTCATGTTGACGATCAGTTACACAATCACCCAATTGTAAGCTGTCAAACTCACATCTTTTAGGAAGGTACTTCAGTAGAAGAAGGAGCATAAATCAGCTTTATTGATTTGCTACATATTGCAAACAACTACAAACATGCACAGGACCCATCATCATGTCTCAGCTACAGATCCAACCAAGTAGGTTCACCACTGTTTCCAATTAAGTGAACACATCCAACTCAACTCTTATTCTCTCACCTTCACTGGCTCAGTGGATAATTGTTTAATACAAAGTAGAATAGCTCCAACACACAACCTTCAGACAAAGAACTCTTAATCCCCTTTCTCCAAAGTGGAAGCAGATGTGGGTTCAAATCTTTCTTTCAAATCAGTCAGTCCAGGAAGAAGCTGGACTCAGGCTTACTATACTTGTGGAAAGTTCTCCAAGTAGAGGGTTAATACGTATTTGAAGAGGCCTTTCCTTTTCTCCTTATGGAAGGAAAAGCAAGACTTAAGCAGGAGAATTTAAGCAGGACTTTAGCCAAGCTAAAATGCGAATGAATCTATTGGTTTCTGATTGGGCTTCTTAAGTGCTTTTAAACAGCACTCCATCTGGTCCAAGTTAAATCAATTGGTTTTGAGGCTACACCTATAATCATAAAATATAGTTTGATTCAAGACGGACCAAGGTTGCCATGATTGTCCATATTGCTGATTTGTTAGCTTCTCTAGTACAGCTTTGGCTAATGCCAACTACTAATCTCCCAGACAACGTCCAGATTGGGAAATAGATGAGGCCACTCTGGGGAGGGGAAAAAGCCAGATGCAAAAAAATGGCAAGTCATTTGCCATCATAACGAGCCAGGCCCCAGCACACTTGTTTACTAGAACTGGCATAGACAGCCTGTCTTTCCTTGGGTACTTCACACTGTGCCAGACTGTCTTTACTAGGCAACCGGCGATGTAGAAGTTCAGTCTTGCAAGATAAATATCTGTGGCAAAACAGTCTTCACTTTCTCAGTGCTTTCCTTCATTATGTGTACAATGGGATAAATTTTAATTCTTTTTCCCTTTGTTGGTATAAATAAGCAGACTACACTGACACACACACACCCATCATCTGGCAATAGCCCAGTTATGCACAAAACCAGGTGAAAAATTCATCTCATGAATACATCCATTATCTTGAAGCCTTGGAAAGACAAGAGATGTGAACTACAGTTACCATTTGCCCTATTCACAAGGAAATATCCTTGATTAGCGACTACACAAATAAACAAAGAGGTCAAATAACACAATGTTTTTATGTTGGCCTTTTGAAGAACTGCATATGAAAATGTGTTTGATAGACAAAACAAGTAGTATTGATCATGACAGGAAAAAGAAACTAGGCTTTTACATCCAGGGACATTTGCCAATGGTGTTACCTTCGTTTAGAAAAAAAGAATATTCACATATGGGGAAAGCAGGTTCACTGGGAACATGCCAACAAGATGAAATTAAAGCAGCAAAAGAGTAGGAAGCTTTCAACAAATCACAAAGTGAGAAAAGGCAGCACCTTCTCATCTGTGAGGTTGCCATCTGGGGAAAATTTTTATCCTGTTCCTTTGCCTTTCTTTAAAGCAACAAAAGATTTTGAAATGCTGACTGAAAAAGCAATCAGACAATAATCACTCTCCTTGCAAAATGCAAGCAGTGCTCGCAGAAGCATTGCCCAGGACTCTCTGTGCTGAGGGAGGTTTCCAAAGGGGAGGGACCAGCCGCTGGGGAAAGGAGATACGCTATGGGACAGCTCTGGGCTGTTTCTAGGATAGTGCTATTTGTGGGACCCATGCCTGAGGGCACAAAATGGCCCGTTTCACAAGTTGTTCTGCATACCACTATAAGGCATTCCTTCTGATCACTTAGTCCTAAACCATGAGCTGAAGTTTAGGTCAATGCCCCTGTTCCTCTCCAAGTAAATGCTGCAGGGAAAGGGGAAGGAGCAAGGGAGGGCACTGCATGCCCAGGGTATAGTAGTAGATCCTGTCCTTCTGCAGTGACGACATGGTCCCAGCAAGAAGATGAAAGTGGGAATGAAAATTAATCAGCAGTGCCTTTTTTTTTTTAAGTTTAAAACACTCCTTTGTGAGCCTTCTTACAAGTAGATCTAAAATAGAGCAAATCAAATTTAGTTTTTGTGGGGGAAAAAAGAACAGCAGATGATTTCCTTTCTAATTCCTCAGAGGTAAAACACATTGAAAAGTAACTGTATATTTTTAATACAAAGTCAAAAAATTCCAAGAAGAAAGACTGAAAGAACACCTGTAGAAATATGGCTTATTCACCCCACTCCCAGAACAAAGCAGATTTCAGTTCAGGTTTCTACTTCAAACTGGGCATACCAGGTCAGGTCATCCATGTACCCAGCCAGAAGTCTGTTGCCTCCTCCTTGGGTAAATGCCTTTTCCTGCTAACTATGCAGCTGAAATCTTGGCTACCTTGCAGTCCGTGGCAATCCTTTCACTGAAACTGAATAACAATAATGATATAGTGTCATTAACCATATAAACTACCATTACATTACGCTTATGAAAGGAGACATTGAGCGTTTAGCAATCTTGAGAACTGTACCTTTTATTTTGGTGCTAAGTATCACATAATCTTCATAGCATAATTATTTTTCATCTCTTCTGCTAATTCCTGACTTTTTTTCCTTTAGTTACTGAAAAAACAGTATGCTTCTTTTTGGTATTGCCATTTCTAAAATTGAAAATAGAATTTTCCTGGTCCCAAAAACTCACAGAAAAAGGAGGCATTTATTCTCAATCCAAGGTTAAATATCCTCATGTCTTACTACTGGAGACATATAAAAAGATCTTTCTTCCCATAATTCACTGTTCAGTCCATGTTGGTGGGGTTTTTTTGTTTTTTTTTTTTTAAAGGCTGAACTGTTTTATGGTTAAAATTCATATCAGGACTAAAGTAAGACAACTTCTTTTCCTGGTGTGCCAGAGAGGACCTTTATGCGCTTCAGTCTGGAAGAAGTACCATGGCTTCACTTGATGAATGCCTCTTGGAACAGCTTGTCTGGTTTAAGCCAGAAAATTGCTTCTCTTGAGAATTCTCTGCTCTCTGAAGTATATATCTTTACGTGTGCCAGCTTCTCAGCTGTAAAAATCTATAAAATAATGCCATGGTGTTATAACACAATGTATTATGAGGATAAGTTCTTTACTGTTTTGGAGTTGCATGAGAACGGATATAAAAATCATGACAGAAATCTATTCATAAAATAACTAAACTTGTTACACCGCCACTCAGTGTTTAGTGTAGAGTTTCTCCCTACCACTGAGTTTTGCATTGTTTGGACTATTTACTTTTCCTCTTGCGTTTGACCATGTGGAATCAATTCTTGGCTATCTTCTGCAGGTATTCTGAATTACTCTCATTTTCCTGTTTGACTTCTTTCTCCATCTCTTTCAAAACTCTTTCAAATTTCATGTTCTCTGCAAATATCATTAATTTTGCCAGCTTCCTTTTTAATTGTAAAAAATGCAGGATGGAAGTACATGTTTTTAAGAGAAATGCATAAAATAGCTTTCAGTGAAAAAAGTTAATCTATTTGCAATATATCACTGACCAAAATTATTTGTAGCACTGTGTAGGCATACGGGATGTACATAAACTGTTGATAGGAACACCACAATTGGGTAAATTTCACAGGCCCATTTCTTACTTGGCAAGATCTGATTCATTGGGTTTAAGGCAAGGATAAACCTATCTAGCACATCTTTGCTGACATCCATTGAAATTCTGGGGTCATACATTAACCATCTGTTGAAATGATTTCATGACATAAGAATAGCCGAAGCTTCTAAGGAGCAAGACATTAAATTTATCAGCACATATGTTCAAAGAATCTAAGGCCAGAAACTCTGTAAATATTGAAAGCACGTTTACTTTGTGACTCCAATGTCATTCAGCGTAGCTGGGTCTTCTTTCAAAGTGTGTGATTCCCAGATGCCAAACGAGGCAGTGCAAATCATACTTATTTTGAAGTGGACTTTGACACGAGACAGAGATCTTGCACAAATTGGTAAGGCAAACCTAAGAGCACAAAACAAAACTGGTTTCAAATATCTGTATGAAACTTTACATATGCCCCCAAAATATTACTTCAGATTTCTCATTCACGAAGTTTATCATTCATGTGTAATTTATGTTGTCATCTGACTTCATAATGCAAGTTGGAGACACAAGGAAACAAACCGGGTAAATGTAATATAGTAACTGGGCTCATTTTGCAATGAAACAGTCCAAAAATGTAAACTAAATGTAAACTAGAACCTGTTCATAAAGCTGTACTGATCTTCAGGGATTGTGGGTGTATTTGACCTTTCTAGATATTTGTGACATCCTATCATCTCCTTCTACATAATTAACACTAAAGCAATTCCAGGTAAAGTATCATACAATGGCAATTAAATAAGTTCAAACACTTAAAAAGTAATAGTGCACGTGGATACCATGAGAGCCCTTACAATATAACCACTGCTATCTAATAAGCAGTGCAAAGAAAGTAGAGTAAGATTCTGAGCAAAAATAACCTGTTCTGACTCTCATACTGCTGCTCATGTCCTCTGCTTGATGCCTTCTTTTGTAAGTACTGGATTATCAATGCTTCAGTTTAAAAAAAATAAATAAATGTTACTTTTAATTATTTTCACAGCTATTTCAATTCTGATCAAACAGGATAGAAGTGAGTTTAATTGCCTTAATGCTTCAAGTTTTAGAAGATTAGCTCTGGAAGCATCTAAATGCACATCCTTCCCTGCTTTCTCCTTGCTCCCTGGGAAGAGGGAGTTATCTGCCCACCTAAACCAGCAATAAATTAAGGTACCCCCCTACTGTCACAACAGTTCCAAAGATTGCTTCCTTGCTATGCTGCTCCAGAAAGAGAGTAAGCAGGTGCATATATAACCTTCAATTAAGTGTATTACAGAGCACCATCTGTGCGTATCTTCGGGATGATGTTCAGCAATCAGACAGCATGATTCCTTAGCTCAGGCTGGACTGCCTATAGATTTACAGCAGCAAGGCTGTCACCGAAGCAGGTTTACCCATCCTTAGGATTTTTTCCTCCTTTCCACATTGGGCAGAAAGTTGAGAATCTACACGTTTTCTGTAACTAATCACCTGAAACCTCTCTTGAGGCATTCAGAATATTTTGTATTTGGTCTATCTAAAATGTTATCATAAAGATGTCTGAGGTAAAATGAATTATTCTTTTGAAAAAAAAAAAAATAAAATCAAGGAGCTGATTTTGGAAATCAAGTGAAACATAGGGGTTTTTATATAAATCATGAAAGAGTGTATATATTTTTCAAGTTGGAAAAGGTTGGTTTTGAAGAATATCTCACAGTCTTGATGAATTGACACTTTATGATGGGAGACTAAGAAGTTCAAAGAACTTTTTCAAGTATTCCTGGTAGTAGGATCTTATCCTACATTTCCCTGTGCAAGTGTACAATTTAGGTAACTCTTCACTTCTGATTCTTGTCCTCTGTTTAAAATCAAACTTTGTGTTGCCATAACTTCTCCTATCACTTCTAACAGAAATGCTACCTTAATTCCGATGGAAAAATCTCTGTATCTAAAGTATAATTGATAGCACAGCGTGGCAAGGGTCTCCATTTCATTTTGATTAGGCGCCCCCAACTTCACGCTGTTTCTAAATAAAATGGCAATTCTCCAGAGAAGTGTCATAGCTTAACTGACACTTTTCTCCTGAACTGTGATAAATATAGAGTAATGTAATTAATGCAGCAGCAAGAAAAGTGCTGCTCCTCGAGGAGAGGAATTCGTAAGTTCCCTCATGTTGTCCTAGCAACTTTGCAGAGTTGACATAGATTCTTCTCTTTGAAGGAGGAGTAGGTACATGTCAGTTCTGAAACACTGGTGTTATCTGTCATCAAATTACCTTGAGCACTGAATAGAATAAAATACTGTTTTTGCCATTTGACTTAAAAAAAAGTCTTGCATGCTAAAATAGATAATCAAGCAGATGAACTTAGTCCCACTTCAAAGTTCACCGAAGTAAACAGAACAGGCTTGTCCACTTCAATTCGTTTTAGCTAAAAGAACAGTTTTTTTTAAAGGTATCGAAACAGCAAATCCCTTCATAAGCCCCTCAAATTACAGGAGAAGTAAACATTAACATACTTCGAAAACTTTGGTCTGCATCACTGAGAAAACAAACATCATAATTATTGGTGTAGAGATATGCATCTGCCTGTTTCTGGAGATCATATAGCAACACAGAAGGAAAATGTACAGTGCTATTGCATAGCGCTGACTTCAATCATTTCTCCTCCTCTGCTGTGGGTTCTTCTTAGGGTTGGGCTGCTATGGGTTGTTTGTCTTGGACAACACCATTTCCTGATGCCAGCAGAACAGTTTCATACACCTGCCCATATCTTGGCATTCCAAGCACGCAGTCTACCACCGTCACAGCTTTCTTATTATTCTGGTGGACGCAGGTGACCTGCTTGTGGTTGTTCCCCTTCCTGCTGGGAAGCCACCATCCAAAGTTTTAGCCAGATGAATTTTGCATTACTGTCAAGTGAAGCCTGTGGTTTCGTACTCTATCCATAGTTTCATTTCCCTTTCCCAGATCTGCAAGAGCTCCCTGTTCATTTTGCCAGTGCATGCTTCTGCCATGCCATTCCTTTCCTTTTCTAGTGTTTTGTTTACTTTAAGGATTTCCCTTCAGTGCTCTTTTTTTCCTTGATAAGGCACCAAATCTCTCAACTTAGATAATTCCTCCTCCACCTGTGTGACAGCTGCAGCTCGAATCTGGTCATCCCTGGGGACAGCCCATTCCTCCTCAGTTCCAAGCTGCCTCTCACCCACCTCTGATGATGCCTCAGAAGGGCTCAGATTTGAATCTCTCCCTGCTGTCTCTTTGGTTCTCACTTGTAAGCTGTTGATTTTCACTGCCCTTTCCTGGTTAAGTAGATTCAGTTTAATTTTCTGCCAATACAAAGACTGAGGTTGCTGTTCTTACCAGATGCTCAGTCTATCCTTGAATCAAGGACAAGTGCTCTGATTTTCAATTATATGCAGGTTGATTTAACTTTGAATGGGCATGAAAGTATGGACAAAACCAATAATTATATCCTCCTCCTGCTTCATGTTTTGTCATCTTGCTTTTACCAGTGATTTGCTGTAAACTATATTTAATATTCTTTAATTATACAAGACAAAGTACTACTAGTAGTACTTTGGTTCTTTTTTTTCTTTCATTGAAAACAGTATTAAAATAAAAGATAATTTCTCCATATTAGCCTTTTTCAATGATAAAATATTTTGATGACATGTTGAAAATTTTTCTTACACAATGATGTGCTACAGCTACCTGAGAGATATCAGGCTCTGCTGCGTATTTTTAACGAATTCTAAAGATTGCTAATTGGTGCACATACCTTCAAGAAAGGCAAGTAGGACAGTCAGCATGACTACAAGCCAATTAATCTAACATGGACAAATTCTCAATTAAATCCTGTATCAGTTTATCAATTAAAAAATAAGTGCTGGAATATAATTACAGCCAGTGATGATGAATTTACAGAAAGCAATCTTATTGAGTAAATCTTATTTAATTACTTGCTGAGGTCACAATTTTCTTTAAAAAAAGATAACTGTGAAGATATATTTAGATTTTTATAAGGCATTTGACTTATGCATAAGCATATTATAATCTGATCTAAAAATTAACACTATACATTATTAATGAAGCACACATTAAGTGAATTAAAAAGTGGCCCACAAATCTCTAGGAATAGTCATAAAAGGGAAAACACCGTGGAACCCAAGTAATTTTAATATGATTCCTCAGGGTTAGCACTGGACTTCAGAATATCTAACATTTTCATAAATGATTTTGAAATAAGGCTAATGTAATCTTAAAACAATTACAGATGACAAAAGCAGGCAGAATGATAAAGACCAAAGATGGAAGTTATATAGAATGATCTGAAGTAATTCAGCGTATGAAACAATTAAGCCCACAAAATATTTTAATAAAATCACATTCACATTATACATCTAGAAAGAAAAATGCAAATCATACCTATAGAACAGAGGGTGTATTGGCAAACCAATGACTTAAAATGAATGTAAAGTTAAAATGGACATACGAATGATAAAGAAAATTGTTTTATCATTAGTCTGAGTGTGCACATTTGGAAAATCATGGCACAAAACTGAAGAGACACAAACATGAAAGAATTAAAAGCTTATATTGCCTGCCTTCTCAAGAAGAGACCTACAAGGATGCTGAGTCAGAGCAGGATTGGTAATCAAGCAGAAGCAAACCAAGAAGCAGTGGTAGACAGGTCAGGTCGAACAAATTCAAATTGGAAACAAGACTCCGTTTCAACTGCAAGAGTCATTAAGCACCAAGACCTTCAAATCAAGACAGAGTACATGTTTGGAAGAAAGTCACAGACCTTTTACAGTCTTTAGTTCTATCAATCTATTATAGCTTAATGAACAAGCAATCAAAGGTAACAGGGATCGAGCTTGAAACTCATTGCCATCTGAAGACTTTTCCCATTGAGCTAAGGGCCACAAAAAGAAAAACTGTGACATTTATGAAGTTTTTAAACCTGTAAAGTAACACTTGAAATTGAAACAGAAGGCTCACTGTCTTCAGTTTAGCCCATTCTTTTGTCTGGTTTTGGGCTTTTCTTTGCAAAGAGTGTTAAGCAAAAACAACAGTCAGACCACAGCATAAAGGACACACAGCCTCTACGCTGTGTGTCCCAGAAATACACATATTAGGCCAGACATCTATTAGCATAAATCATTGCAGGCACGTTGTTAGGGCTCAGTCTCACAGGAAAAGATGCAATTCCCAAAAGTCAAGGTTTTGTCAGACACAATTTTCACACAGCCTAGAAGAATCATTAACATATTCCTCAGTTGTAAGATGCTCCAAAAAGATTTTGCGATGCTGTCCAAGTGGCTTGGAAAAGGTTTTCCAGGTAAGTAAGTATGAAAGGAGCTATAAAAAGGTTTTAAATGTGTATGGCATCTATTAATTCAACCAAATAGTCCAACTCAGTTAACCATGTCTTGTTTCCATAAGGCCTGGATTACATCAGAATCACCCCACATCTGACGTTTAACTTGCACGTTAAAAAGTCCAGGAGTAAAATCTCTTCTCAGTGTTCCATTTTGGGCTATTCAGCTGTTACCATAACCTGTTTATTCTAGGGAAGGATCTAAGGAGGATCACTGTAAAGAGCCAATAAGGGTGACAATCCAGTCTCTCCCCTCAAAAGATAACATTTCCTAGACCTATCCAATGTTAGCAGAAATCAAGAAAAGCTCATCTATCTTGTCACTAGAATATAGCTCCAACAGCGTTAGACTATTAGGAATGAGTCACTGACAAATCCAAAGAGCACTGCATAGGCTTGGGGGAAGAAAAGAACCAGGAAAACTTAATCATGGTACTAAATCAGCTCAGTTCAGGATCCCCGCAAGCAGAGTAGTGCAAACCCTTCCTGAGAGAGCTATCCATTGCGAATGCAGGGCAGCAGGACTCAGTCTCCCCGCCCTGACAGCCATGAGTTTTGATCAATGACAGACAGCAGCCTCAGGTGAATCCCAACCAACCCCACAGATTTTAAGAAAAACAGCCTTTCTGAGTAGTCTCTAACCTGTTGCTCCCCACTGTCGGTTGCCATCTCCCTCCCAAACCACAGCATCATATGCAGAAGTCCGGGAGCAAGCTTGCCTATGAACAGCAAGGAAAAAGGTCTTGGGAATTTCAGCTCTGTCCCCCCATCGCCTATCACTAAGCTCTCGTTCACCAACAGGCACGTTTTTTCCTGAACTTCTTTTGGTAGCATTTGGTAGCTGGCACATTTTTGGAATCCATTCTTACCATCTTTAATATTTCCTGCTAGTTTTAGCTCCAGCTGGGCTTTGTAATTTCTAATTTTGTCCCAACGCAATGCTTTTACATTCTTCCTTTGTTGCTTTTCTTTATTGCTGTCCACCCTTTCCTAGACCAACCCTGGGAGAAAACTTTCTTCATCCCTCTGATTCAGCCTCCGAGTAAACCTCAGAGTAAAAATTAAACACATGTATACATAAAGGATGTTGAAACAATGTCGTGGTGGGCATGAATATGATACAAAGATGCAGACAGAAGCAGAAGCTTGCCTTGGCTGGTTTTTTTTTCAAATAAACCTTTGAAGTCACCTTTACACATCACTAAGAGGTTAGCTGCAGGAGCACATCATTTTGCACAGAATTCAAATTAGGAAAAAATATGAATGCTGGACTCGTTGAGACCTGTGTCCATCTGCTTTGGTATCCTCCATCTGACAAGGGGTAACAGGAGACGTTTCAAAGTAAGACAAGCTCATTGAGGGCAACTATAGGACAATATGCTCTTTAAGAAACTAGTTTCCTCCATTGAGATATATAAAGGCTCTCTTATGTCCTGAAGCATGTAGCTTTATGTCCTTTTTTTTTCTAAAGTCTTTTTTATTTTAATCCCCTCTAATATGTCAGGAGATTTTCTCATTATCTGTTACCCTTTTTTGATCCTATTAAGCTTCTGGCTGCAATGAGATCGAGAGACAGTAGGGTTCAGAGGTTAATTGTGCCTTGTGTTTAAAAAGTACTTCCTTTTTTCCATTTTAGCTGTGTTCATTTTTAAATAATGCTAAAATAGAAACAGAAAAAAAATCTATAGCTCAGTTTAAAATAAAAATGAAAGAAAAGAGATAGAGAGTTAAATTATGACATTCCAATAATTCTTTCCTGTAAGCCTTGGGGAAAACTTGATGGCACTGAGAAGTTAATGTAAATTGCCACTGTTAAGGTTAGATTAAAAAGAAAATTTAAAAAATAACTCTTTTAATCAGCTCCTCAGCTGGTGTGAATCAGCTTAGTTCTTTGGGAGTTGCTGAGCTTGAAGTGATTTATATCACCTGAAGATCATGCCCTTTGATCTTTAAATATATAATTTTTTTTTTTATGAATCTCCTGTGGCCTTCTTGTAATGTGCGTACATCTTTCTCAAGACATGGTGTACAGAACCGGACCTTCTACTTCACCTATGGTCTCACCTCCTGCTTCCTATGCATCATTTTCCTCTTCATAAATCCCAGAATTAGATATATCCCTCTTTTGCAGCAAACACCATTGATCCCTATTCATCTTGTGATCCATTATAATATCACCACCCAGTCAGTTACTCCCCATGTCGTATAAATAACGCCCCCTCCCTGCCTACAAATACACATCTCTCCCCATGTATTTAGCACTTGAACTTACCAGATTTCATCTCACTGATTTCAAATCACTTATGCAATTAATCAAGATAATTTTGAATTCTAATTGTGTCTCTCCCTTTCATTCTTCCTCCAGGAACTGCCTCCTGCCAGTCAGGGACTGTCCTGTCTAGCTATAAACTCAGTTCTACATCAGAATAATTTCATTCAAGGAAGGTAACAAGTGGAATACTGCTGGCTATACAGCCACCTTGGGACTCACTATACCCAAGCTCAAAATCAAAGATTTTAATATTTAGTTTCCTCTTTCATAATATACATACCACTGCATTCTGTATTACAAATCTACCTACATAATATGTTTCAGCACTGAATATACATCAGTCCTGCTTCTGACCTGAAGTATGCACACATACAGTGATTCTAACCATCTCATGAAAAAGTGCCGATTTAACTGAAGTCGTTCACCCATTTCTGCCCTACCTTTAATGTGAATTTTGACAACTGTATTAATAACAAGAGTGAATAATTAAACCCCCTTATATTCTCCATTTCAAGCATTCATTTACCATCATCTACTCCAAAATCCTTGCAGCACCTTCCATGTGGCATAGTCTGAAAATGTAATAAGCATAACCTTTATTCCATCATTCACATTTTACCAAACTAGCACCTTGTGCATAAGGACTCTCAATGCATCCTTCAGGCTTACCACATCTCTATAGGTTGCATTTCAACCAGCTAGGAACAAACTTCATGCTATTTTCATCTCCATGGTCTTAATTCAATAGTCTAAGCATAAGTATCTTTGAGATATCCTAGGACAGGTGATAGATTCACACAAGATATGACATAGGACCTAATGGAGGCCATATATTCCCCTGGGCCAGCAGCTGGAAACCTGGTGAGATACCAGGAGATGAGAAAAGACAAGGGTATCTCAAATGGCACTTCATGTTTAGGCAACTGAGTTGTTCTTTACGTATTTCCCTGTCTTCTTATAAATATGTCGTGTAATGTGTCAGTGCTTGCTTAGATATAAGCCTGGATTCAGGTGAAAGATGCTTCCATATGGAAGATGACTATATTGCAGCTATGCTTTTCTGAAAGAAAGAGTTTTGTGCCTCTCATCTACATTTGCTTTTGACAGTTAATGAGTCAAAGGAGAATTGTTCAAAGCTGCTTGGCTTAGGCTTAAAAAAAGTCTTGAAAAGAACTCAGCACACACAGATCTCATCTTTGCATGCACACCTTCCACTTGCTAGGGGAAAATGCCGCAATGGTTGACATAGTCAGTAACAAAAAGTGCAGTCTATTTTCAGTGCCAGCAACCAGAACTACTCCTGCGGACATATACTGTGTAATGTAGGCAGTAATTATTTCTTTCAGAAAGATCCAAGGAATGCAAGTGCAATCCTGCTTTTCATCCTCTTTAAAAACCTTCGGTTTTGCTCTCCTACTGGGATCAATCTTATCTCCCTTTCTCTTCAACATCCACTTGAAGGAGGAAAAGCAACCCATAGGTTTCTCTGCCAAGAACATACAGCTGATTCCCCATTTTTCTCTCCACAGATGTAGACGTTACTATCTGTAAAATGCTACAATGCCTGGCAGGAATTAGTTCCTGTGCAAAGAGCAGCAAACTTATCCTGACCTTACAGAAGGTCTAACAATGATCCACAGAGGAAAGTACTTCAAAGAACTAGCTGGGGCATAACCTGCTTCTTTTATCAGAAACATCAGTCCCCTATTCATCAAAATAGTGTGAAGCTGCCAGATTCTGTTCCATCCCTGATTAAGCATTGACAATCATCATTTGTGGAGGAAACACGCAAAAAAACCACATTTCCCATTAAGTGCACACATTTAAGAACAGTGTTTCCAGCCAAAGCTGATTGCCTGTTGACAAAATTACAAGATATGACTGGATTTTACAAAATTAAGCCCATAATCTACTGAACTGTAGAGGTGGAGTGCTGTGATAGATGAGTAATGGCAGCAAAGGCGTTCAACGGAACCTGAACCTACATCTCTGCTTGATCCTGCATCTCAAAGTTGTTAACAGAAAATAGCTCGTTGCCTTTGCAGGGCCTTAAAGGGTCCTCTTCTGGACTCAGAGGAGAAAAGAGATTTGCCCTTTTTCCATAATACCAGAAGCTGGCTGTAAATGAGTGAGGCATGGGAGTGGTGGGGCTTCCCATCCAGCTGTGGAGGTACCTCTGCTGTTTGGTCAAAGCGATGACTAAGGAGCAGATTTCAACCATGATGCACTGAAGTACAGCTCCATGGACCTGTCTCCAGGTTGGCAGTGATGTGATAGATTTGCACTGGAACTTTCTTTAATGACCATCAAGTGTCATTTATACTGGCTTGAAGTATTTTTTTATTATTATTAAAGTTAGAATCTCTCTACTCAAAAGTCACTCTTTCTCTGGGGTGTTGCTAAATTTTTGTCCATGGAGGTTCCTTCTCTGATTGCCCAGAAGAGGCAACGCTACTCCTTGGTTGGCTGTTCTTGTGGCAGCCAACATCAACATCACCCATTTTCTTTCAGTCTCATCATCACACTAGTGCTTCCTAATCTCTTTATGACCCTTTCCAAAGCCTTAGCACCAATACAACACAACGCAATATCATCAAAGAAACAAATCATGGTAGTACAAACTGAAGGAACTCCAAATAAACCCAAAGAGTAAATATCTTCTGAAGAAAGCATCAACATATAAACAGAGAGAGTGTTTCAGTGACTGAGACACCACGCAAATCAGCTTTACAAGTTCTGTGTCAGATGCAAATTGATGTTAAATATCTGGCGGCAAAGAGCAAGAAAGATGACAAGCTCTCCTATGCAGTAAGTTGAGCTACCAGTAATTACATGCCTGAGACACACTTTAACAAGGTAACTTCGGCTGTCCTCAGCCAGCATCTTGCTGGTCACTCTTTCTTGCTGAACAACTGTAAGCAAACCAACATGTCTACTATTTTTACTGAAACATCTGGCATTTAGTAGCTAGCTACTCATTTAGGTTTCTTTATACAACTTTTTGGAGGGCATGAAGTTCATAAATATCTTTAAATACATTTTCCTATTGTAATGGTCATTTTACCTCCAAAAGTTGACTGAGGAAAAAAAAGAAAAAAAAAAAAAAAAAAGAATGAGTTCACAAAGGCACTTAACTGTACTTCACATAAGGACTCCTAGGAGAAACTAATTTGTACCATCATGCAGCACTTTCCTGTTTTGTTGTTTTGACAATAGAGGTACAGAGATTCAGAGAAGCCTTTGAAAAGGGAAGACTGTGACATCTCTCTACTTATCAGGAGGTATCAGAATAATTCAGGATATTCTAAGTTACCAGAAGAGGAGAGATGGCAAAAACTGCCCTTCTTTTCCTATTCACTGCAAGACCTAGAACACTGCAGGCATTTTTAGAAAAGAAAGCAATATTTCAGAGGAGTAGGAAAAAAAAAAAGTTGCAACATTACTTAAATACCCAGCATCTTAATAATAATTTGCATTTCAGATTGCCAAGAAATGACTTGAAATAATCTAGTCTCTTTCATCTAATCAGGGTAATTATCAAAATAACACCACTTACTTGCAATAGACTTCATTTACTTCACTTAGGCAGTTATATTTATAAAGAAGGAAGATCGTAGAGAGAAGTAAATGCAGGTTATCTTTTTAAAGGAAAAATACAGGAATACCCTGGAAGAATGATGCAAGAACGAATTGCCTACAAAGTATAATGAAACATAACGCACCCAGGAGCCCACTTTCCCCAGCACCGGAGAAGCAGCCCCAGGACTGCGGGGATACAGCTGCTGCTGGGGTTGGCTCTCTGCAGCTTTTTCACTTCCCCCACCTGCTGGCCATGCTGCAAAGCAGCACAGCACCAGTATGGTCTGTAATATGAAAAGACCCAACTCAAGGGATTCTGCGCTCTCACCGAGGTACTTTCAACAGGCCATTCATGAAGTTTCTCTGCATTTTTTTACTGCTAAATGTGAGATCAGCATTTATGATGAGACATCCCAGTAAAACAACAATTTAGAAAAAGGGCAAAAATACCTTATCATTAAAGCTCTTCAAAAAAACAGAAGACTTGTCTCACTTCAAAGCATTCCCTATCTGCTTAGAATCCAAAATACAAGAAAGAATATGACTGCTGGGCTAAACTCAATGGAAAGGGTCCATATTTATGTTCACAGCGTTATCAGATCATTGCTAACACGTGATATGGTCACTATGGGATTTCAAGTCTCTGAAACAATCTGACAAAACAAACATTAAACGAAACAGAAGACAAAAAAAACCCCAACCCACCACCAAAATTATTATGTCTATACTGTTTCACAGTATAACAGAGATAAGGATAGCAATGCTTGTACTGGGTGGATTTCCTCACGATGCACCAAAGCTACCATGGTGCTGCAGAGTAAAATCATTGCCCCTGGGAAGGCACATTCAAAGAAAACAAAAAAAACCATGATGTACTGGCAAAAGCCAGCCAAGTTGAAAACTCTCTGTTCTCTCGATATTTCGTACCTGAGACAAAGTTTTCCTGTTTTCCCTTCCTCTCTCAGTTCTATGTTTATTCACTAGATTAAAAACTACTAACACAAAGCCTACAATCAAATGCGAAGACTCTCATTTCACAGCTGTTGTATCTGCGTACACCCCACTCATATCATCAATTAGCAGTGAGGATAGTTTCCTTATTGCTACTACAGCAAAGCAATCACCAAAGCATTCAAAATTCAGGGCAGGCTTTCTGGGAGAAGACTGTTTTGATTTGTGTACCGTGTCTGGCTAGCTGTCAGACAACAAAACTGACTGGCAGCTTGAATGACGGTGTTTTCAAAGCACGACAGGCGCACCCAGCTTCAGCAGCGAACGCCTGCCCCTCGAGCGCACACAGCACCACGTACCTGGGAAGGGCTGGACGTGCAGCTTTGTGCAAAGCACCGGGTGGCTCATCAAGAAGATAATGCAGATGGATCCGCTGATCTCTGAACAAAAAGTTGCCCTGATGCTCCCACCACAAAGGAAGCCAAAGCTGTGCTCACCTATTTAGAGCTGTTGAAATCTGTTACAACAAAACTGCAGAGGGAAGAGAAGAGCTGGGTTGCAATTACCAAGCAGATTTCAGCCGGCAGTGTTGTAGTAGCACCCAGTTAGAAGTACCTTAAAGCAGTGCTTATAAGAAGATAAATGAGCACTAAATCAGTTATCTATTTCTACCTGATAAATAGGAATGTTAGATTATAATACAAATGAACTGCATAAACTCAGCAGGTCCAGATAAGAGTGTTCATTAAAAATTACTCACAACGTGCAAAGCCCGGCCATGAAACCATTGCCAGGTATACACAGAACTGCTGCAGCAGGCTTCCACAAGAGGAAACACATCAACACCCCAAAGGAAAATCTTAAGATGTTACTCACACGTCCAGCACGATACAACAGCAGAAAAAGGTGACTGTGAAAGGTATTCCTCATAGTAACATGACGGCATTACATTCTGGGTGAATTCCCAAATAATTGCAATTTTTGTATGAAAACACTCTTGCAATTATATAAACAGAAGTTACCAGCAATAACAAAACATAACGTCTGACTTCAGTGAATGCCAAATGTTTAGACACTTTAGCGGACACCTGTCTCAATATTTGTTTTAGCTGTCACTTGGTAGGACTGTTACAGATTTTATATTTCATCTTTGTTGATTCTGAAATATTTGCCATTATGATGCCCTAAGCGAAGCTACTGATTGCTCACTCTTGCCTTCTTTATATAGCTAAAGCTAGGTTCCAGCTCATACTAACATGCTAAGATCAACAGAGTTAATTATCATGTAAAACTTTGAATCTGAACAAACAAGCCCCAAAACCCATAAGCAGCAGCCTAATTTTATTACAAATCATACCTAGAGGCCTGTATTTGCTTTCAGACAAGCTGTAAGCCTTCCTCTAGGAATTGGTCTAAATCTGGAATAATAATTCATAACAGGAAATAGTGACAGTAACATTGTAAACAAACAATCCAAATGATACATACACAGAAAATTGTCCTAGTTTGAAGTGTGCCAGAAAATAGACTGTCCTGAAGCTATATATAGACATTCCATAAGTAAAAACACTGTCTTGTGATTTTTATTTTT
>VXBL01002740.1:80051-98290 GCA_013400195.1 Aramus guarauna | reverse complement strand
TTTTTTTTTTTTTTTAGTTTTAGGGATCTGATGAAAAACCAAAATTCAGTCCTTTACTGAGATTTAAGGGAGAACATAAACACACGTTTTTGTTCTTATTTAATTTAGAATATTTCTATAGACTTAATGAAACTGTAGCTCATCTACAGAAGAACATAAAAAAATCTCTAGACTCCAGTGTTTCTGATTGCAGTCCGACATCTGATTTCTCTTTATATTCTCACTCTTGTGAGGTACCTACAACAGCAAGTATTTTCCCTCTAGAAAATAGGCTTCAAATAAAGCCAAATTAACTAATGAGAGGTGATACTAATAAACTAAGGAGTAAAACAACAGTGTCACCTGAAGGATTAAGACTTTATGCTTGAATCCCTTGTGGAACAAGAGCTTTTTTATTTTTTTTATCAAGAACAAAACTGATTCTTACCCCATGTAGTACTTCACCCACTGCCAAAGCTGAATATTGTATTAATGCCATTTTAAGACTGTGGATCACAGAGAAAGCAACAAGATACAGAATTTAGATAAAGCAGAGCTATTTTACGCCTTCAGCAGTTACCTTCACATTTAAATGCAGAATTATATAAGGCTGGCATCTGGATGCAAAAATGTTCTCTTACCACTTCTCCAAACAACAGGGAAGTTTTGTAATTGCAGGAGACTTGCTGGCTGGCTTGCCACCTGCAGCGATGCCAAACTGGAAGGGGAACAGCCTGACAGATCTGCATGCTGGTGAGTTAGAAACAAAGTCTACACAAAGGAGGCAGTGTACTACAGTAATGCAGTATGCTATGCTAGTTATCATAGCATTGCACAAATAATGAAAAAGATAGTTTTAAAACTAATTCACTAGTCTTGTCAGGTGTGCATCTGTGACTTCAGTGAGCCAGGCAGGTATTTCATTCCCCATTTACTAGAAGAAAGGAAAAATAAAACCAAACCAACCTTCTTCTAGCTTCTTAACCCTGACTTCCTGCAAGCCCATCTGAGGGGCTCCACAGTTGGACTTTAACTACAGAAATCACCTGTTTCAAGTCAAACACATCCTACCCCAAGGTGAATCATTAGGGAAGATACCTATGACTGGAAAAGAATTATGTCTGGTTTTGCTTTTCGTACCATCTGGAAACATTCTCCATGTAGAGACAGCATTTACTTAATTATACAGGGGCCTCCTCCTCCTCCTCCAACATAGCAATGCGTTTACCACAGGAAATAAGCACTTTGGGGAACTCTTCATACTCTGCACGTAGCCAAAGGCAAACTGAAGCAACATCATCACTTGATTACATGCAAGTTTACACAGTTTCGTGGCTTTTCTCAACTCTTGTCCCCTCAATAAGCTAAACAGTTTTCTGAGATTCTTACAATTTACACTATCAACTGTGTTCTCCTTCTGTGCTGCCCTGCTTCAAGGAGCTCCAGTTCACGCTGCAGACCAGAGCCATGGGTGAAAGCTCAGAGCCCACCCCAGCTCAGGTTGGGGGCATACTGGATTCTGTGGTATGTGAGCCACAAGGAAGTGGCTGCTGCAATTATCAGGGTTGTTCTCTAGCTCTTCCAGAAGCAGAAGAAGGAGAAGGGGCTCCTTGCTCCTACCCTGATAATCGATTTAGACCCTGCTTCTTCTGCAAGGAATAGACTGTTGCCTTAAATCTAGGGCATAAGAAAAGTGGCTTTGGAACTATTTTAAAAGTCTCTCCAGTATCATCTTTCATTTTTCCTCTGCTTTGTCTTCAATTCTTTCCTTCATTTGTTCTTCAGATTCCTGGAGCAAAGTTCTCACACGGCTTATTCACTCTCACCCCATGACCTGCAGCCAGTTTCTACGTCATTGCTCTCCCCTCCACATTTCTTCTTTAGTAACATATCCTTTTATTTATT
This sequence comes from Aramus guarauna, assembly GCA_013400195.1. NCBI lineage: Eukaryota > Metazoa > Chordata > Aves > Gruiformes > Aramidae > Aramus > Aramus guarauna. The sequence goes on along the minus strand of VXBL01002740.1, from coordinate 96,406 downwards.
TATTAAATCTTGCCCTTTCTTCAGCAGGATTTGGAATCAAAGTCATGTCTCAGTAGATCAGAGCAGAGTTCCCACACTATCAGTGTACAGGCTAGGCCAGAACCAACACAATTCATTCTCTCAGCAGATACTGAACTTTACAAGTACTTAGCAGTTGACAGATAGAAATTATGACACTAGTTCAATGACTGTCACTGAGTAATAATTAGGATTTCAGCTAAGTTAAACCTTTCAAAGAAAATAATAGGCTACCAAAGAAAATCATAACCTCCTGAATGTGCTGACTTTCCTTTGTTATCCCATAAGCAGAAACCCTACCATTCCAATATTAAACACATTTTCTACTATTAATTCTTACTTTAAAAAAGGTCTAGAGAGCCCTAAAAACCTACATGTGAAGACTTCCACAATAATTTCCCAGAAAGTTATTCTTCAAACCAACATTCATTTTGAATCAGAACAAAAAGAAAGGAAAGGAAGACTCGGTCTGACCAAGCAAAGAAGGGCATCATGTAGTAGTACTCCATAGTAACATAGAGGAAGCTGTCAGGTCAGTAAAGAGTGAAATCTCTCCAATTTCTGACTCCCAAGAGCCAGTGTGTCATAAGAAACCATAAATCCTCCAGGAAGATATGGAACAAACCAGCTAATTTTCAGAGTTTGAAAATGCTGCATCATGTGCATGTCATCTGATTGAGGATCATGAAAAGTGTCCTAGGAAATCAAGTTTTTACTTTTCTACTTTTACAATTTTACATTTTACAAATGCATGTTAGACAAGCCATGAAAAAATCCAGAAGTATATACATACTTTACTATACATTTTTCATGTTAATAAAATTAAAAATTTAAAAATACAGGAGAACTTGTAAACCAACTGGAAAATAAAAAGCACAGGAATGGGGAAAAACCCTCCATATTGTACAGATCTTCATGCACTAAGTCCTGAAGTCAGATTCAGTTATGTACACAAGCTTAAATGTAAGTGGCAGCATTTTATTATTGTATATGTTTTTTCTTTTTAATAATCTGAGACTGCCTTAGCTCCTCAGTCCCATGAGCATACGGGCAAGATTCAGAAGGCAAAGAACAACCATCAGGATGATGAATGAAAAACCAACAGAGACGTGTTTTAAATGCTTCAGCTGAAAGGCGTCGTTTCACTTCAGGCTTAGTTTTCCTTGATGGTTTCTCTTTTCTCCAGTCACGAATATGAACTCTCCCATTTAGAACTAAGATTTAAAAGCAAACAAAAATGCAGCTGTTAATAGACAGCCATGGGAATTACACTGGAAAAAATGCATAGTGACATTCTGTGAGTAAAATATACATTCTCCAAAAGGATCACTCGGGCAAAACCAAATGTGCCATTTGTACAGAAATAGAAAGAAGTGCACAATAAACCAAGACAATATAGACACAGTCTAAAGAAGAATTACTTCCCTGTGAGATGATTTACTGTGATGCTGAATAGTTTGATGCACCTTTGTATCATCTTTGTAGAGGCTTGTTTGTTTAATATAGCAGTTAGCATCATTTAGACTAAAATCCTCTGAATTTAGATTGCAAGTCCTGACAAAGAAGTTTCAACTTCAAGAACTGTAATCCTTCTTGTGTTCAAAACTCTTACTCCACATTTAAAATGTGATTACCAGCAAAAATCTAGTAAGATTCTTCTACTACTTTCACTACACAGAAATGCTATTGCAGACAACAGTTCACTGACCCAAAAATATACTGCACCAAAGAGATGACAAGTATAATCCTTCATATGAATCAACAGTGAATTATCACTGGTTAATAAAGATCTGGCACTGTTTGTTTTTTTTTTTAATTCATTTGCTGTGTTAAGACCGTAAACTGCGCATGCACATTTGTAACCTCAGTAAGCTCCTTCAATGTGAAACAAAACAGGATAAAAGGAAGTTAGTAAGAGAGAAAGAAAAATGTAGATGAAAGACAATAGTGAAAATTAGGAACTTCTAAATTGCCATGCTCTGTTTTCATAATCTGCTTCAATCATACCTTCTGTTTCACACACTTGTAGCTTGGAATAGTTATCAGAATGGTATCAGTTAGTCTCTATTCAAAAGGTAATGAGTCTAGTGAAAGCTTAATATCACACATTCGGGCCTGGATGAATTCATCCCTCCAGGTTTCCTTGTGATACACACACAGATCTGAACTCATACGAAGCCAATCCAGAAATGGGTTCAGCAGAGCTTTAAAATCTCTCTCAAAAGATGAAGAAAAATGAGCAGATACAGTGCTATTTATGATCAAGCCTATTTTTTTCTAGAAAAAAATCAGTCCTGTATTGGACAAGATGCCCGATCAAAAGAAACTACCACAAATCAGTTACTCTAAGCTCCTTCATATCTGTGTGTGTACACACACACTCATCTATTTTCCATGCCTTTAAAAGGAAAACATTTCAGTAAAGATGACAAAGAGCTGTAGCCATGTTCTTCTCTGCCCTCTTTGGCATGAGCAGTGTCCTTCCAGACCACCTGCTGATAAGAGTCCCTTGTTACGGTGACACGCTACTGAAGGAAACAATCAGTCTCTACTGAAGCCACAGGGAGTTTCCATGTGATGTAAATTACTGAGAAAGATCTGGCCTTAATCCTAGTTGTTCTTCAGAGGTAATATGCAGACAGCATCCATGCCAAATTAAAATGCTCATTCCATTTAACAGGCTGTAAATTCATTTCACCTATCCCTAATGACAGGGAATCAAATTCAGACACATAATGAACGCGGTGTGACCAACTCTTTTCAGTAGATGGTAATTCAAAAGGATTTCAGTATGGCTTCACATTTTATAATTGCCAAGTGTACAGAAAACTTGAGTGGATGCTAAACTTGGCTAAGTCAACCACTGGCAGCAACTAGGTTGCATGCTCAGGTTCTTTGCCATGGATTAGTTATCAACATTTTACAGCTGATGTAGAGCTGTTGGGACACAACAAGTCAACACACTTCCAAACCTGAAGCAGCCTTAATACCAATAAAACCTTGAAGATCTTGTATTACTGCAAAGCTAGACCTTAATTTTGTATTTACACACGCTGACAAAAAACCAAAAAACCCACACAAGACACACCACCACATTAGAACAGTGGAAAAAAAACCCCAAAATCAGCTTTTAACAAATGGAGCCAAGCACAGAAACTTGCTACTGAGTTCTTTCTGCCATGTTACCACAGGCTATATAAACACATCAAGACTCACAGTTACAGGTTCTTATGAAGACTAGTTTTATTTCATGTCAGCATTTACACTGGGAGGGCTTGGTAAGGCCAGACTAAGTCTCAGTTACATGTTTTAGTGAACATGCTCTGCACTTCATGACCCCAAAATCATCAATACTTTATAGGAAAAATAAAAATTGTAAGTCAAACAATAGCATTGAACTAACCACTTTAACTAAAGGGTTGGCTTTTCAGATAGAGTCAGTCACCACTTTGCTGATAGATACCTTACCAATCTCATTCAAAAGAGTTTTACTAACAGTATTCTTGGAGCAATGGGCATATAAAGAATATTCAATTTTCCACAAAGGTATAGAAAGCAGTTTAAAAACCATCACCATAATAGTTTTTCAGTTGAGTTTAACTGCATACAGAAGAGATAAAATAGATTATTAAACAAAAGACCCCAACCAAACCCCCTTCTTTACCTTCAAATACTTGATGATTGTTCTTGAGTAGTGTCTGCAGGCCTCCATATTCACTCTTTAGCCTTTTTAAAGTCTCTTTATTTAAGTGTTCTGCTACTTCTTTCAAGGAAAGGCTTTCTGCAATAAATAGCGGTGTAGCTATTAAATTTATATATGTTTATATATAAAATAAAAAAAAAAATCCAACAAAAGATAATGTAAAGGAAAGACAATCTCACCTCCTTGATTCCAGGTATTCGTATTTCCACCATATGTATTAGAACATGATTTTTCGGGGGGTCTATTTAACAGCAAGTTTGCCACATTGAGAACCACATCATCTACAAAATCCCGAGGGAGGGAAGCACAATTTCTGATTTGTTCTACTTTTTCTCTGGGTTGAAATCCAGGCATCCAAATTGTAGCAGCAATCTCAGTCTCATTTTCCAGAAGTTCTGAGCCTGTTTCTTTGCATACACCATCAGAGTGTTCCTTATGATTCAATCCAACTCTTCTGTCACACGTGACCATAGTACAGGTCTGACGTTTATTTATATATTGTGTTATCTGCTTGTCAATCAGAGCACGTTCTGTAGGTGGATATGTCCTATTTTTTCCAATAAGGCTTACCTATTTTAATAGAAACAGGTAAATCACTATTTACAGAGTCCCAGACTTACACACAGTCCAGCAACCTGCATGTGTCTTAATGCAGGCTTCTAAATCTACCTATAGGAAATATCCATTCAAAAATCAATGCTCATCAACATCTGAGGGTATTTTAGTTTTCAAATATTGGTGTCACAGAAGAAACTCAGTAATCAAACCATAATCCATCATGCACAGATCAAAAACATTGTTCCTGACCCTCAGATTATTTACAAAGTGAAAGCTGGACACCTCTTCTTACTCTGAGAACATTTCACTTTGAATTTCACAGGACATGAAAAACAACAAAATTAAATAAAAATAAGCAGCATAGGCAGCTGGAAGAATCAATGCAAAAAAAGTTTTATAAGTTTTCCATCCTATAGGGTTGCATAAGAAATAGCCATAAAATCTTCCATTCTTTCTTATCTTTAGGATTGTACCTATGACATTAAGAGCAGAATACCCAAGAAAACAAGAAGTATTTTTAGTCTCTTCACAGCATATTGTCTCAAGCAATGCGACTATAGTCTGATCTTACAACAGTAATAATGAACAAGCAATAACAACGAACAAACATTCATATCCTTCAGACAGCTAGCAGCTTTAAAACAAACAAAAAAAGAAAAAAGCCTACACAGTCCAAAATTACCCTCTTTGTTGATGGAATTCTAAGGCAATCTTCTTCCACATGAAAGCCGCATACAAATCCCACTTGGGCAACAAAATCAAGATATTCTCTGTACTGAGTTTTCTTGCTTTGTCTTCGGCTGTATTTTCCATGGAAATCAAAGAAGCAACATGGCAGCACAAAGTAGCAGCATGAATAGGAAGACCTACAAGGATAACAAAATGCTGAATGGAAAGTTATTTCAGAGAACACACAGATTTAACAAATAAACCATCAGATAAAAGCAATAATGGAAATTTTTATTAAGTAACAGAGCTTCATGAAATAGTATTTATACGTTCCTCTTTCAGTAGATCTATTAGCATAATCAAAAATACTGTTTCACAAAGTATTTGCTATAGCAAATTATTGTGCCAACTTTGTTTGCAAGACTAAATCTCTAGATATTAAACTATTGCAGCTGGTTGTGAGGAGGACAACAGTTCATAGAAAGGCAGAACCAACAGCAATTTGTATTAAAAAACCCAAACACCACAAACAACAAAAAACCAAACAGATTCATATCTAAAGAATAAAAATCAGTTCTGATTTTTGAGCTTCAAAAGCAAAATGCTGTACTGAATTCTATGAGAAAGTAAATACTACATCAGTGCTTCTTCACAGGAAGAGAAACATTTTGTAAAAATAATCAACCAGCATCGAAAATTGCAAATCCTGCAAGGACAGCAGGTGTGGCTGCAAAAGAGACAGTTTTCATGAAGCCCACATAGGTAATTCTGTTTTGGTTTGTTTTCTGTTGTAGTTTAGGGTTTTTTTTGTTGTGGGTTGGTTTGTTTGTTTAATTCCCTCCCTCCCACTCCCCTCCCTCTGCAAATACCTAGCTGCAATTACAGGTATCCATGGTGTTAGTTCATCTGAATGGTTTCCTATAAGCCAGTCAGTATCTGGAAAAAGATGACTGTCACCTGGCACGACTGCAGATTCCTAAAAAACCAAACAATACATTAAGTGAATTTTCTTACAGGTTTCTGAAAATGCATATTACTTGTTAATAAAGCACTAAGCAACAATATAGAACCATACAAGCCGACAGATAAGGTGAATGAGAACCAGAGACACCAACAATATTTTCCTCCATCTACATTTTTGCCAGGTAGTAATTTATAGCTACAAAGAATATAGCAACAGCTACCCACAAAATATTGCTCAGAGTGGAATAACAATTCTGATTAAGATATCTGGCACCCTAAATATTTGTAAACAAATATCATACATTAGATTATGATTTCTTGCCATTCTCCTTCCGTCATGTGTATGTCTGGACTCAATTTTTCAGAAAGTCACTTAATCTGCTGTGTCTTACAGTCCTAGGACTTGCAAAGCAATTAATCAGAACACAGCTTCACTATCTTTTCTTTTTGCACAGCCTCTTCCCAAATCAAATGCTAATATACAGAACACCACTCTTCACACCCTATCATTCACATATAACAAACCTAACCCAGCCAAACACTTTCCCTCTTGTCTATATTGCCATTCCATCCCTTTTCAAGTTGTATCAAGACTACTTGAGGATACATGCAAAATCAGGAGCAAAAATAGGAAACAACAGGTTAGAGAAAGAAGGCTTCTTTGGTGGCATTCAGAATAGTATTTTGCCTCATGGAAATTCAATATATATGGATTGAAGAGACATCGGCTCAGAAGTCTTCCTGCCACAATATTGACTCACAGAAGAGTTATTAGTCTCAAGAATACCCTATCCTGATATTCTAAAACCCAAAAGATGATAAACAAAACAAAAAACCAAAACCAACCACCAAACAGGATGAATTCTTCATACAGGTTAAATTTTAACAGTTCTAGAGTGCCCTTACTGTTTGTGTCTCATACACATGTTTTCTTACCTTGAATTAAGTTCAGCAAAAAAAGTAGTTAAAGATGTTGGTAATATGAAAGTACATGCTCTTCTCTAAAAACATGTATGACTGAAAATAATTATTGAGCAGATTTGAAAAAAGTTTTAAATTTGAATCTCCACAGTCCTTTAGGAAAAATCCTGAAAATTATGCCCATACACTGTTTTTATATACAAACTGCATGTTTTATGAGCTCAAAATTCACATGTATATGCAAAGTAGTATCTGTATAGGAATTAAAACACCCCACAACCAAAACACTTAGGGAATTTCAGAAGTCTGACCACCTCTATTAAATCCCAGTTCTCCTCTTCAGAAAGCACTGTGTCAGGTGTTTTAAGTATTAGTGTTCATTTTAAAATACTCAATCACTGACCATTTGTAGGTTATGTGTATATATATTTCAGGTAATATACGTAACAAATTTCTTTTTGGCAGGTTAGTAAATGTTCAACCAAGTACTTGATAAGTGATTTCTTATGGTTGATTGAACAAGTTATTCCTACATTACATTTCAGTTTTGATCATTCCATTTAGACATAGCATGAATTATCAGTGCCACACTCCACATTCTGACAGTCACCCATAATCAAATTCGCATTCACTGTTTCTGACAGCAGTTTGGCAATGCAGACTGCCACCTGTTACATAAATTTATATTGTTAGTATTGGCACTGATTGTCACAGATGGCAATATTCATCCTGCAACTCATGCTTTAAGTAAAGATCAAAACAAAGTCAGCTTTGAAGGTAACAAAAGGCTGTGAGCAGGTGCTTTCTCCTTGTGTGGCTCCTGTGGCTACAAGAGCCTTGCAAAATCATTTCACTCTTCCTGTCCGTTATCTAACTCCTTCCCACAGAAATTAGTACTTTCCTTATATGCATATTTTGGATCTTTTTATTGTTTCTGTCTTTTTCAAGTGGTCTCTGAATTTTTTTTTCTTTTTTAAAAGACAAATAAAACCCATCCTCTATTTTATTCCCTCGTGCTGCAGAGAGGGACAGCTGATGCTCAGAAGTTTCCTTATGAGTCAGGAAATCTGAGAAACTGTAAACAGCCATACCTTAACATCAAATGAATATACAAAATGCAAACATTTCCACAATAGAGAAACATGGGCAGAAAAGGGATATATGTAACATGAAGGAAAAAAAAGACAATGCTGTTTGGTATGATCAGAAGTGACTTAATATAGTAGAACAGGAACTAAAACTACTAGAGAATAACTACCGCAAAAGAACGTATTGGAAGCTGACAATTTTTGAGAGAACAGGGGGAGATATTTTAGGAGTCTAGAGAATAAGAAAGCAGGAATGCCTCACCTCCAAAAAGCAACTTTTCATCAGTGCCGCGCTTTCAGGAGTATCAGACCAAGAACAGCTGGAGTTAAAGAGAATGTTCCTGTGCTCAGATTGTTCCTGTGCTCAGATTGTTCCTGTGCTCATAAAAATGCTAATGTGGAACTTGAAATATAATCACCCTTTCAGACTCATTTTCCTGTTCCTTTTTTTTTTTTTTTTTTTGAAGGCTATTATTGCAATTACTTACCACAAGGTCAGTACAGCAGAGGATTGGCTCCTTTGAGGTTCAACAACAATTTTGTCCCCAAAACAGCACATAGCACTAGAAGGTCAGAATCACTTTCAAGAATAAACTATTCACAGCTCTGGATACTAGTATCTTTTATGAGGTACCGCAGTGTGAATAAAGCTGCTTAATATTGGTGTTCCTACAAAATCAAAGATTGTTTCATGGTGTGCATGTCTGTACATGCAGTAGGAAATCATGCTAGCCTTCTCAGCTGAAAAATAAGTTGCAAATATGCAAAAGTATGATACAGCACTGCTCTCATAATCCCCTTTACATCTTACTTTATCGTCCCACAAGACATATGGGTGACATCATACCAAACCCATAGATCACTTTAGACAACTGTCTGTAAGCCAGTGTGATTACATTTGCATCAATACAAATGAAGTAATGAACAAATTAATAAAGTTACAAATCAGTAAGATTGACATACATTTGCATAATACCTCTAAATGAGTTTCTGGTCCATACATGTCCCATATTTTTCTTCTTCTGACATCAATTCCTCTACCTGAATGCTGAAATATTTGAACAACAAAAAAGTACCATTTTTAAGCACCACTTTTAGCAGAAATTGTCAAACAAGTTCACTAAACGCACATATTAACATTCATTATTTCATTGGAGTCCCAACACAATTTTCCCTGTGAGAACTGATGGGAAGAGGAAATAGGACTGGAAACTAAAGAAAAAGAATGTGTATGTAATTGTATTTGAACTTCAAGAACCCCATGCAGAACTAACCAAAATCAATTACTAAAAAACTCTTGTAAAACTCTCACATACATGATTTTTTGACAGTCAACAATGTTTGTCAGTGCTACAGCAGTGATGACCTAATGATGTATGAAAAGAAACGTCTACAGGGAAAATAGCATCTTGTATTAGATCAAATTTTTCTAGCCACAAAAGGATAAAGAGCTTGTGTCAGGTTAACTTGGACTTTTTCCCCCTCCCAATGACATCTGCTGATCTAACAGGAGATATTAAACTCCTCTACAAATTTTACCACGTTCTCTCAAAAGTGGAAAATAGTTGTCTGAAACAGACAGACCCAACTTCATTGGGTTTTGCTCAATCTCACTGACCTGTGTTGTTGTTTCAGAAACTATGCTTCAAGAAACTGAATTTTGATGTTGCCACATTTTCACTCCCAAAAGCACAGTATGTTGTTAGGCATTTTCACAATTAACAAATCCCAGGATTGTTTTTAAAGATATAGAAAAACATTTTCAGGACACGAAAAGTAGAATTCAACTTCAATAAAATTAAGTTTGTGAAAAACATCTCACTGAAAGGCTCTTGTGGAAGAATCTCTATATTAAGATTCCCCATTCCTTTTTGCTTTGTGTACAGCATAACTAAATTACACCATCACTTTTTCTTTTCCCCCCTTAGTTTCTTACCTCAGAAAAATAGCCTTGAATTGAAATGAAATGCACTAATAAAAATAGATAAATAAGTGGAAGGTTTCTACAGCTCTTCTAGGATTTTTTCCTGGTAGCTAGAGTGACAAAATCCTATTTTAGCAACGTGAATTAACTGAGTTTTGGCTATCTACATGCCAGATAAAGGAAAACATAACAAGAATATTGACTACATCTATTTTTAATTATTATTTCAACAAGCACTCTATTTACCCCTTCATTGTTTAGAATATGAACGAGTAGACCATTTCCGCATCCAAGATCTACAAATGACTGTTTCTTGGTCAACCCTTTTTCCTTTCTCTCTTCTTCCCAAAGAATCTAAGACAAGAAAAGAAAACATTTTAGCCTTCTGCTCTCAAGTTTTCCTGTAAGAAAGCAGCAAAAGTTAATGGAAATGAAAGGAGAAAGCTGGGAAATGGGCGATATGACAGAAGACACCCCGTACTCACAGAGAAAATAACTTGAGAGGAGAAAAAAAACAAAAAAAACAACAAAAAACACTAAAACTGTTTATGGAGAGGGGCAGGAATTATGTTGCAAAATACTGATCTTTTCTTTTTAGTGTTAAGCACATCCTCCACTGCCTTCTGAGTCACTGGAAGTTGAAACTAATCAAAGCTATACAACCCTGGGCTAGAGTGAGCATAAATGTAAAACAGGTTGTTAAAACGAAGGGTGCAAGAGATGACCAGAGGAAGCAAGGGAAGTAGTAGCAGGTAAACTTCAATAGTGTTTCTGCAAGTTAACACCATGGGAGCATTTATATCCACTGTATTAAAGAAAGAATTGGTGGCAGAGTTGAGAGTAAACCCCAAAATGTTCTTTGTTCAGTAGATGCTGATGTTACATGTATCAATATATAGCCAACGGATTACAAAGTGTAACTTACCTAGCAATAGTCAGTTGCCCAAAATTCTGCATCAGCTGACCACACCTCAAAGCTTTGAGCCCAATTCTAGTCCCTGCTCTGTACACAGGTATTTACTTTTACATAGTTATGTAATTCATAGTTAGTTAATAATTGGATGTTTGTTTTCAGGGCATGGATTAGTCTCTATCATTGTCAAACTCTTTTTTCCTTCAATGAGAAGCTACAGAGCATACATTCATCAACTCTGCACACTTACTATAACAAATCAGAGTATTTAACTGCAAAAATTACTATTTCTAATATTGCTGCTTGTTAATTTGCCAGTTTTGCTAGAGGGAAATAAGATGTAGATAATCCACGAGATTATCAGGCTGTGTTTACATCTTTAAATGTACCAATCATTGCACTTTTGCACTCCAGGCTGTATTCCAGAAATCCCTAATCATCTTATATGCAGATCACACCTATCCTCCATCCCCTGCTGAGTTTCTCATGATACAAACTGAATAGCTACTTCTTTGGGCTTGTGCCGAGACAGTTGGCAACCCTAATATGACTGCAGAGTAAAATGAGGTCAGATGCCCCTCCTCCCATCATAATCAATGTAGATGCTGTAAACCCATAAAAATTTAACACTGGACCTACCTTCTCTTAACTACCTGTTTACATACTTCTAAATAATGACTTACACTGTCATACAGATATCTGAAAATTTGGCAAGGAGGTTAGGTTATTAATACCATATCTTAAGCTTTCATTTATATAAGCCAGTTATTGGATAACTTTAATAACTTTTTGAAGAGTACTGCTATGTCAGCTAAAACAAATTATCACTGTAAACTAACATTCATGTATGTAAAAATGTGCAAAACATTTTCAAGAGTGTCATTACTCTGCCACTCACGTGGCTACAACTCTTTCAATTCCTAATATACAGGAACTAATTTTCAACATGTTGTATTATCATGGTGGTAAAAATGGTACAAAATAAGTCTGTTATATACCTCTTCCCACATGCCAGTATCATAGAATAGTTCAGATTCTTATACAGGTAGGTGCCTTAGAAAACTGCACCAAGCATTTATGCGTTCCGAGCATCTACAGTTGGCCTTACTGCATTTGAAGATGGGATTTGAGCATAATTTTTATCAGGGAAAGGCAAAGCAGTGAAAAATCTTTAGCATAAAATTAGTAAGTCATAGAAATATTTATAAAACAATAGCTTCTGATCTCCAAATCCATCCATCTAATCAGTATTTTTTTGCTACATCAGTGGTTTTTGCTTTATCACTTTAAAAAATCCAAAAACATCTTGTCCATGTAGGTCATAAATGTCCTGTGACAGAGAACTGCAAATCTTTATCATATCTTCACAAAAAGTTTTAGTATCCCTCTAAACTTAATTCTCATTCTTATTGTACTGATTTTTGTGGTATAGGGCAGTATAAAAAGAACAAATAAATTGATTTTCCCTTTGCTGTCACATTTTTTTTCTAAATCTGTTACAAAATGTTTACCTTCTGTCATCAGTTATTATATGTAAATCCCTGAAATGCTGTTGAGACTACTACCAAAGAAGATCAGAATACAAACACAACTTGAATAGCATTATAGACATGAATTCCACTTCCAGTTTAAGTTATGCTTGAAAACATTGTAGTAAGAACTTTGTCTCTCCACTTAAATGAGAGCAAAAGTAAAAAAAACAACAATCCAACAACAAAAACACAACTCCAAAACGCAAAACCCACACACCCTTTCTCCTACCCCCTTCCTTTTGCCTTGTATGTCTATAACAACTTTAGGTCATTATATTTTAAAGAATGTAATAACTATAACATGAAAATAGTGATTTTGTTTAGAGAGCTTGTATTATTAGGAACTAGAGCATCATAGAACATCATTAGGCAAAGCAGGTCCCTACCAGCAAGTAAGTGGCAATGGCAACATCTTCATAAACAAATTTCTCAGGATCTGTCACTTCAGGCCACACCTTCAGGAAAAAAATAGAGAAAAAATTATTTCCTGTACCATCTGAAATTACTTCAAAAAGTGCTCAGAGTCATCTTCAATAGGTTTCTGCACTTCACAAATCTTGTATTTCAACCTTATTAAAAGCATACACAATGAATGTAAATAAAGACTGTTTGATTTTGTGAGTCACACAAAAGAATATGGGCATAAAGAATGTCTGCTGTCATCCGATCAAAGTTTCCAAGAACATTATGACTCCATAGGTGCAGCTCACAACAAGTAAATAGCTGCATCTGTTCTGTAATAGAGCACATATCTTTTTGCGTAACTCTTTCAGAACAAAAATTATTCCTGTTGCATGCAACATTGATAACATGAGCATTTGTAAATTTATTTTCACAACGTAACAGGCATAGAATTATCCTGACACAACAGAACACAAAGAATCAAAAATTGAAGTACAAAGATAGAAAGCAGAAATATTATCCCTATTTTGTAAATGAGGAATTGAAACAAAGATTAAAATGCTCAACATGACACTAAGTCTACTGCAGAGCAAAAGACTGAACCATTACTTTACCCACAAGTCCAATTTTCCTCTCAAATATATCCTTGTATTAATACAGAAATATCAACAGTAAAACCTCTCAACATTTTCACAATACATTGTGCAACAGCATTTCCTAATTTTTTTGCTTGTAGCTAGTCTGGTGTATAAGGATATAGGTATTACTTCATACAGCACCTAAGATCACTGTCATTTTTCAAGAGCCCCAGGATAAAACAGTACAACATTGCCCTTCTAACTCAGAAAGGCATATTAATATTGGATCTACATTTAAAGAGAGTAATAGAAAATTTAACCTGTTTACTAACCAGTGCTGTTTCCAGACTCTTTCAGGTTTTGGAGAAGGTAGTACTTTACGCCTTCTAGTGTGGAGGACTTAGTATTTACATCCACTGATCCACTATTTACTTCTTATTTGAAGGGAAACATTCTGCAAAGTATTTAACTCTACTAGATATTTAGTGTGAATATAGGTCCAAATCTTGCTTTTCCAGTTCAGTTCTAAATTGTTTGTTTCCCACATACACAGAAAAAACAAATCAAAACCACCAAACCATAAAACATTTAAATTATATTGCTTCTTTTATTGAAAAAAAGAATCCAGTAAAATAAGCAGTTTCACTAAACAAACAACAACAAAAACAATGATGGGAAAGCATATTACCACTGCATTTACTGCCAAACTTACCTTTACCATCTCTTTGTATTTTTCTTTAAGCTCTTGATAAACTTTGCTGTATTTTGCTACAGAAATGAGTGAGAGTGTACTTTTAAACTCACTGGGCTTTTGCTCCACGGACCATTTAGCCAGTTTGGACACAAGCTCATTTCCAAGCCATGCTAGTTTGGGGTATGCAATTCCATCTGAAAACCAATCTTCTGGAAATGGAGTTACAATAGACACAGACCTTTAAAATAAAATAAAAATTTGTATAAATGCAGTGTATTTCATTACCTCAGCTACCTCGAAAAAAGAGAAAAGAGTGATGAAGTTGAAAAAAATCAGCAGCTCAGAGGTGTAAAGGTTGCCTGGGGAATAAGTCACTAATACACACAAAAAAAAGGACAATAAAACAGTGAAGTTATTGAACAATGGAACAGTCTCCCCCAAATTTTGTTAGCTCATTACATGCCACTTCAAACCCTGTATATGAGAGTCCACGTTACATTTAACACAATGACTTGCATATGACAAACAACCCGATTTAGCAATATAACCAAAGACTAACCAGTAAAAGTGAATTCATGAAATTCGGGAAAAAAACAGGAAAATTTAGGAGGAAAATGTATCAGCTGGCACATTTTGTTAGTTCATCATCTGTAACTTTATTTAAATTTCATTAGAGGTCTGCCCTCAGATGCTCAGGTCTACATTTCAATGACTGAAGCTCAGTTGGTTCCAAAGAGCAATTCCAATTTGACCCTCAACCTTGCTAATATCCACAGAACCTGACCCCCCTCACAGGCACAGAATACACATACTTTTTCTAGACCACACACATGTACAGTCAATGTATACATTCAAAGTTGAAACAGATTTGTTTTGTGTTGATTTGGGTATTGTAGATGTTTCATTTTTAACTGAACACTATGCACTAAGATCACACCACTACTGTCATTTACTAATTACTAGGAAATTACACAAACCAAATCGCCTGGACAGCAATACTAAAACATGGTGCGATCCTTGCAATAACTCGGGGTTTGCTTCCTCTCTCACTCCCAGCACTTACCATTCCTCCTCTTTCACATGCTTAAGTTGAATTTGATAAATATTGCACTTTTTAATCTGGTATTTTCCTTCACTGTTTTCCTCCAAGGGTAGAAAGGTCACAGTTCCATTGTAAACATCTGAAGAGATATGTAAATAGTGATATATTATTCCATGGTGCTAATCGGGATGGTTAGCACCAAAATAAACTTTTGTCTCCTTATCACATTAAGTGCAAACTAGTGAGGCAAGATCTAGGACAACACAGGAAGAACCACAATGCTAAGAAGAGATCTGTTTCTCAGTGTGCCTGAGATCCAAAACTACTGAACTGTTTGAATTCTCAAAATTTAGCAATCTGCTGCATGATGCTTCCAAAATATCCAAGCCTGACCAGTAAGATTTAAAGAAAATGAATACCCTAACTATTTTAATAAAGTGAAAGCTTGACGATGAGATTTTTCTACTACAAAACTGCTGTCTTCTCCCACCCCACAGTAAATCCATAACCTGGGAAGCACATTCCAAATTAATAGACTTACGTATCACAAAAAAAAGAAAAAACAAAACAAAACAAAAAAAGAGTCAAGCTTCATTTTTAAGCAATACTAAACTGTAAGAAAGTCAACATAAACAGTTCAGCTTGGCCAAGCAGGTGCCACGGCTACCTACTTTTTTCCTTAACTCTGCATTTTCAAAGGACACTGTCACTCGTTACAAGCCCGTAATCAGGTTTTCACTACAAGCAGTGTTTTTGCGTGGGCAGCTTACTCATGACAGAAGCTTGTATGATGACAGTCCTTCTTGCCTTTTCTTTTTAAGGAAGACAAAAAGATGAGCCATTTTCTACACCTCTTCCTCAGGAGCGGGGTGCCGGGCTTCCCTAAGGGCTCTTCCCCTCTCAGCAGTACTGAGACAGGACACATTACCTCTTTGCCCTACTGTGCTTTCCTAAGGTTGAAGCGGGGGCTGTTTAAACCAGTCCTACAGGTGTTTGACCTCTATAATTTGTATTTCAGCCGCTGACACTTCCTAGCACAACAACAAAAGATAAAAATAAAAGATAAATTCTAAGCACCCCATAAGGACAAAAATCCACCTGCACTCGCACAACCAGGGGAAAAAAAAAAAACCAAACCAAAAAACCAAAACCAAAGCGGTATTTATCTCATTTGCGACAGTCTCGGACGGGACAGGTCTGCAACAGTCGGAGCAGCCCCAAGCGCTGCGCTCCGGCGGGCACTCCCGCCGCCCCCGCGCAGGAGCCGGGGCCCGGCATCCCGCCCTCTCCCACCGCCTCAGGCCCAGGCTCCCGCTCACCTTGGACCGCCAGCTCCTTCGTCGGCGGGGC
>VXBL01002740.1:30308-80030 GCA_013400195.1 Aramus guarauna | reverse complement strand
CCGTCCCCGAGGTAGCAGCGTCCTCAGCACGGCGCGGAGCTCGGGGCGGCGGCCCGGCCCGGCCCAGGGCGTCAGGGGCGGCGGCAGGTGCCCGTGCCCCGCCGGCAGCTGGCCGCACACCTCCCTCCACAGCCGGCCCAGCTCCGGAGCCCCGGCAGACGCCGCTCCCCCCTCCTGCATCCCGCCGCTCCCGCCTCCCCACACGGCGGCGACGCGGGGAGANCTGCATTTTCAAAGGACACTGTCACTCGTTACAAGCCCGTAATCAGGTTTTCACTACAAGCAGTGTTTTTGCGTGGGCAGCTTACTCATGACAGAAGCTTGTATGATGACAGTCCTTCTTGCCTTTTCTTTTTAAGGAAGACAAAAAGATGAGCCATTTTCTATACCTCCTCCTCAGGAGCGGGGTGCCGGGCTTCCCTAAGGGCTCTTCCCCTCTCAGCAGTACTGAGACAGGACACATTACCTCTTTGCCCTACTGTGCTTTCCTAAGGTTGAAGCGGGGGCTGTTTAAACCAGTCCTACAGGTGTTTGACCTCTATAATTTGTATTTCAGCCGCTGACACTTCCTAGCACAACAACAAAAGATAAAAATAAAAGATAAATTCTAAGCACCCCATAAGGACAAAAATCCACCTGCACTCGCACAACCAGGGGAAAAAAAAAAAACCAAACCAAAAAACCAAAACCAAAGCGGTATTTATCTCATTTGCGACAGTCTCGGACGGGACAGGTCTGCAACAGTCGGAGCAGCCCCAAGCGCTGCGCTCCGGCGGGCACTCCCGCCGCCCCCGCGCAGGAGCCGGGGCCCGGCATCCCGCCCTCTCCCACCGCCTCAGGCCCAGGCTCCCGCTCACCTTGGACCGCCAGCTCCTTCGTCGGCGGGGCGGCCGGGCCGACAGGCCGTCCCCGAGGTAGCAGCGTCCTCAGCACGGCGCGGAGCTCGGGGCGGCGGCCCGGCCCGGCCCAGGGCGTCAGGGGCGGCGGCAGGTGCCCGTGCCCCGCCGGCAGCTGGCCGCACACCTCCCTCCACAGCCGGCCCAGCTCCGGAGCCCCGGCAGACGCCGCTCCCCCCTCCTGCATCCCGCCGCTCCCGCCTCCCCACACGGCGGCGACGCGGGGAGACGCTCCCCCGCCCTCCCCGAGCGGCACAGGCCCCTCCGCCTCGATGGCGGCGCCGCACAGCCGCCTGTTGGCCACCTGCGGCTTCTCCAGCCAGACGCGCACCGCCGCCCAGAAGCCGTGAGGCAGCGCGGCGCCGCCATCCCGCACGGCCGCCGTCCCCACCGAGCCCATCTCCGCCCCGCCACCGCCACCACCGCCGCGCAGGGGGAGGAGGCGGGGCGCGTCGCAGGCTGTTGCCGTCAGTTCCTGAGGCGGGGACGGCGGCGGCCGCCGGTAGGTTTCCGCGTCCCTTCGCCCTAGGCCGGGGCTCGGAAGCCCCAGGCGGCGCGGCCGCGGGCTATCCGCCTCCCGGCACAACGGCCGCGGCCGGCGGGAAGCGCCGCCTGTCCGCCCTCCCGGGGAGCCGCACCTGCCGCGGTCCGTACTGCGGCTGAAAAGCACGGGGTACCGCCTGCTCCCAGAAGCAAGTGTAGGCTGGAGGGTTTTGGCCCTGTTTATAGCTTCTGTCTGAGGAAGACAGGACTGTGTCGTTGGGACAGCGGCATCTCAGCGTAGAAACGCCTCTCTGAAAGCGGACTCAAACCCGGGAACGCTGACTGACAACCTGGCAGCCCCCAGCTGCCCGGATCTTCAAGGAAACTAATCGCGGTACATTTTTTTGTAGTGAAACCCAGCAGATTACGCAGCCTTTTTTCTCCTCCGATCAGAGACGAGTCCCCGCCCTGAGTATAGGCAACTCAGAGGTTTTGCAATGAAACCTGAAAGGGCTCCTTTGAGATGTGGTTCTCTTCCCTGCGTTTAACCTCTCCTGTGTTGTGATAGTTTTGTCTGACTTCATTTATGCAGGTTTAATCTGTACCTTTTACAGACCCATTGCAAACAGGGCTTCCTGCTTGTCCCATTCGCCTGTTCTGTTCCAGTCAGTATCTGTGATGGACAGCATGATGTTGTTCTAGTTTCACAATTTGAAATGTTCATCATACCACAGCAATGGAATAGTATACAGGACTGTTGGTGTTTATGTTTCCCCTGTGTAAAGCCACCTGTTTGTTTCTGCACCATACTCCTAATGGCCACCCAGGTGGCATAGTGCTCACATGGCCAAGTGGGTCTATGGGAGCTAACTCAGTTCTGGACAAGACATAAATTAGGCAAAGGAGATGCAAATGCGCAGAATTTTGGAGAAATTTGTTTCTTACAACTGGTGTACGTGAAATAAAGGTTTTATTACCCATTTATTCTTTCATATATTCAACCAGTGGAAGACAAGGGAAGAGTTCCTACCGTTTCCCTGATGTTTTCTGTCTCATGTTTATGTACGAACAACAGCTCATCACTTCAGTTATACAAACAAACCTTAACATATAACCAGCATGCCATTTAATTAAAAGTTGTTCAAATGTTTACTAGTAATGTGGAGATAATATAGGCATCTTCTGCATTTGAACATGTTTGAGTGCTTTAATATTTTATTATTTTGCATTTAAGTTAGAAGCGAGGTAATAATTAGCCACATTATGTTATTTAAGACATGTTATTTTCTTGCCTGGATCTTTTATCTCACTCCCCCCCTTTCTTATGCAATATTAGCCAATGGTGTCCCTGTTTCATATTTTGCTTATTTTAAAAGGTTTAGCTCATATTTTAATAACAAAGACTCTGTAATTCATTTACATTTGAGCAAAGGCATTTTTCTCTTCTTAGCTTGTACCAAGACAATTGAATTAGAAAAATGGAAGGGCAAGCTTTTAGTTGGCGCTGCACTGCTGCACTCATACATTTTTGAACTCTATGGATTTAATTAACAACCCTTTTGGTTTCTTTTTGTTATTAAAAATTAGACATATGTGGTGCTTCAGTTCATTATGTATCTTTTCTTGTTTGGTACAGTTTAGCTAACAATGGCATCCACACAGAATCTGAAAGAAGCCACTGGCAACCAAAGTTCATGGGATACCTTGCTACCAGATTTCCCTAACGGACCGCTTTGCAAATATCGTAAGAAAGCTTCCTTCAACTGGAAGGAGATGGCAGTGTTAGTAGATGGTGAAGATATCATCCAGCTTAAGGTAAACTTTGCAAGAATTGTAAGCATGTTTTAATTTTGGAGATAGTAGAAGCAAGTATGTGATTTTCAAAGGGAGAGTATTTAATAATACTCTGTAAGTATACAGCAGGATTAAATTGGTTTTGCACATCCAATTTTCAGAACAGAACTGAACTTTTAAGCAACCTACTCTGCTATCTCATAAGGGTTATTTAATTACTGATCATTAGTACAGGGGAGACCATCAGGTGCTACATTACAGAACTCTAGTGTTCATTACAAACTGAGAAATAACTACGTTCTACCGTATTTCTTTACTGTGCTGATTGCATTAAATCATATGTCTCATGACATATGTCTCACGGGGAACTANATGGTTTTACAATGCACATAAGCTGAGCTAAGTTCATGCCACTGTTAAACATAGTATTTCTGTCTGTCTTTGACCTGACATAATTTTCCATGATTTTCTGTGCTTGCATTAGATGTGGCGTTAATGTGGACATTATGCCACATAAGCATGTCTACGTAACATTATGTAGACGTCTGTGGACAGATTAGCATGCCTATGTTGCTGAAAGTTAACCCGACCAAAAAAAGGAGATTAATTGCAGCACAAGAGATGATGTGAGAATGCATGATTTGGAGAGGTAGGAGGAGACAGAACTGACTTTTTTTGAAGACGGTACAGATTTACATAGATTTAAGCTAATCTTGAACTTTCACCATAATTATTAAAATCTTAGGTGAATCAGAGAAACCAAAAAATCCTTGTTCTGCATCTGACTAATATAATTAAGAGAAAAGAAAAAAACACAATGTGCTGCATCTCAGGGAGTTTCAAAGCTGTATGGGCAAATAGTGTTCATACAGAGAAAGGGAATGACCCTACCTTTGCAAGAAAAGCATAGGAAATCTGGTTTTCTTCCTTTCTTCCTTATTCAGAGAGGAGGAAAGGACTTTAAAAACCTTTTTAAAAGGTTTTGCCTAAGGCACTGCACCTTTATTTCTAAATTACATGAAATACAATTAAGAAGATGTGGATACATTGAAGATACAGAGATCTGAGGTAAAAAAGCGCCATAGTATATCATCTAACAACAACAAAAAAAAAGATCCAAATTAAAACATTTAAAGATGCACATCCCCATGTTGAATGGCTGCATATGATGGTTCTATGAAATGGAGTACATTTCTGCTTTCATCTGGGAACAGAGCAGTTGTGGTAGCTTAATGGCTTTACCATTGGCATTGTGGCATATTTCTAACTGAATGTAACCCCTGGAGTTTTACCATTATTCTCAGATAGAGGGCCAATGCCCATTAGATCCTACCAGCAGCTTCATATAGTGAAATAATGAAGCTGCTATAAAAAGGAAGTAAGTTTTACCATACTGTTCTCTTGCTTTCAGAGTGAAGCAGTTCCACAATTATTGCTTCATGACAGTGGAGCTTTCGTAAAATTAGCTGCATGCTGTATATATAATGAGACTGTTTAAATATATTTTTTAATTCTTTGGAGTTTTGGCTTTATAAATTTACATCTTCTATCAAACAATTGTAGTTTGAAGTGTAGTATTATCCTAGAAGAACATTAATTTGCTTTGTTAATGCTTTTAGATTAACATTCTCATGTCAGTTTTTCCCCCCTCAAGAACAGAATCTTCTCTGCTCTGGAAAATGATCCTCTCTTTGCACATCATCCTGGAGAAGATTTGTGCCGTGAGAAATATCAGGAGCTGACATTCCTGCGCTGTAAAAGGCTCTTCGAGTATGATTTTCTTACCCAGCAAGAGATCATAGAGAACCCATTAAAGATATTTAATATGGTCATCTGTATAGGAATGTACGATTGGTCTCCATGTCTCCAGTATTTCTTACATTGTGGTGTAAGTACAGTTCAAAAGGTATAGTGGTGTATATTTGAATTTAAGTGTCTTGTAATACCATCGTTCTGTTGCTTTCTGCCTGTTTTATTAAAGCTACATCTTTTCTTAGTCCTTTGTTTTAAAAACTGAAATTCATTTT
Organism: Aramus guarauna; assembly: GCA_013400195.1. Classification (NCBI taxonomy): domain Eukaryota; kingdom Metazoa; phylum Chordata; class Aves; order Gruiformes; family Aramidae; genus Aramus; species Aramus guarauna. The sequence continues at coordinate 74,830 of VXBL01002740.1, read as the reverse complement.
AACTGTTTAGAAGAATTGGAGAGCTGTGGGATGAAGTTAGTATATCCCTCTTGTTAAGCCCTGTTTCTACTGGAATCCCATCTGGAAAGTAAAGGTGGAGCAACATAGACAGAGCTACAGAAAGATATTTTGATGCCTACAGTTCTGCCTTCTTTTGTCCACTCCTCTGCCTCTTCTCTAGGGCAGCAGCAGCCAATGAACCTGGTTGTTGGGCCCTATTTGCTGGCTGTGTCTTTGCTACAGATACAGTTATCAGAAACTTCCTTGCCTCACCCTTGGTGTGTTGGTTCAAGGCAGAATCCAGAAGGAACGGAAACCAGTGTAAAGTTTCTCACTGCCATCAGCGGCTGGGATTCTGTTCATTAGTTGCTGCCTAGATAAATCTCTCAGAAAGAGTACTTGACATAACTGGTCAAATAATATTAGTTGAGTTAATTAATTATTACTATTCACATGGCCAAGGAGGGTCTCAGAATTATAGTTTTGTTATGTAACTATCCATCTAGGAAAACTGATGGTAGCTTTAAAAACAGTGTTCTTGTCTGATCTTGAAGCAGCTACCTTCAGTTCCCAATCCATTTGCAATAAACCAAACTAGAATAGTCTTAAAGTTGTGCTTTAGTCAAGGGGACATCAGTAAAGACAAGTGGAAAGTGAGCTCATTAAGCATTTTTTAGACTTTGCAATGAAGGCTTGAACAGGTTAGAGCTGTGAAAATTTCAGTCCTCTGTAAAGGGGCCTCGACAAGACCAAATCCTGACTTACCTCCTCCAGCTGTAGTCTAAGTAGTAGTTCACTGTGCAGCCTACTTTCCCTGGTCTCTTTAATGGATGTCACTGTTACAAATTACTATGCATGTGCAATTTGTGCTTTCCATCACGGGGTCACTGATTTCATTCATAATTCTCTGTTTTTACAGATGTTTGCAGGTACAATTTTGAGTGCTTCTCAGAGGTTTGCAGACTTTGTGAGACAAGTTTATAGCATGGAGGTAAATTTTTTTTGATAACTTGTGAGAACTGGGCACCAGCTCACTGTGAGGGTCATGAAGCACTGGAACAGGTTGCCCAGAGAAGCTGTGGATGCCCCATCCCTGGAAGTGTTGAAGGCCAGGTTGGATGGGGCTTTGGGCAGCCTGGTCCAGTGGCGAGTGTCCCTGCCCATGGCAGGGGGGTTGGAACTAGGTTATATTTAAGGTCCCTTCCAACACCATTCTATGATGTACGTCGTACACTGTGCAACATGCACGCTTGCCATGATGATATAAAAATTCAATTTTGTTGCTATAAAATGGAAAATAATAATGTCTTAATGCCACAGAAACACCACTTAGAGTCCCATGGAGACTTGGGACTGAGTGCCCTGCAGAATTAGTGCAGCCTCTTGCCCTGGTTTTTGGTTAGGATACAGTGAATTTTCTCAAGAAGCTGGGACACCTCTCTGATGTAGAAAGAGTCAATCCTAAACATCTTCTTCTGTCTATGCCATTTGGCCATGTGGTCAGCATTCACTGTCTGGCCTGACCCTCTTTGGTTTTGCAAGATATATGTGCTGAGCACACCCAAACTGAGCTTCATGCTTATTTTGTTATTCTGTCACTTACCTTGTTGTTTTTGTTTTTTTTTTTCCCAACCGTTCACCTTCCTTGCTTATTTAATTTTCTTAAATTCTGTGTTTATCTGTCTGCTCGTGGACAATATACTGCTACATATTTCTATTAAAGATCAGGATGAATTCTTCTAATGACTCTTAGCCTACACAAAAGCCCAAGGATATGAATTTGTCAGAATAATTTTGCCTGAGGCTTCAGGTTTATTCATTTATTGATTTTATTCTCACTTGCTTTTCAAAAGTTTGTTACTGAAGAGTATGTACTACAGGCCAAACCAGTCTAGGACAAGGTATTCCAGTATGCACATTTCAGTGTGGCTTCAAGCAGGCAGTGTTTCCAAAGGCTGCTAAGAACCAAGTGTATGCATACATTGATCTGATGTAAATTTATCCCCTTAAATAATGTAGGCTATTCGTAATTTTTAAAATAAATATCCTCATTCTGGTTTTGTCCTAACTGGGAGTTCCCAATACTGCATGTGATCCAAGCAGGCTTGCTGATTTTCACCATGCAACAATTCTTTCAACCCGGACAGCTGAAAGCTTGGTGGATGTAATAATCTGTACCTGCCTGAATGAGTAAGCCATTAGCAAAGGGAAAAAAACCCAACTGTTGCCCTACTGCAGACATGATGTTCTAGCCTTAGGGTTATGTTTGATTGGTTTCTTGCAGTTGCAAGTTACTTTCCAACCACGGAGTTTGCAATCATTTGAAAATCTTACAGTTTTAATTGTTGTGATAAAGTAGCCTTAAACTGTGCCTTATGTCTCCCTATTTAGATTTTTGGATGTTTTGCTCTGACTGAACTCAGCCATGGAACTAATACAAAAGGCATACGTACTACTGCCACATTTGATCGTAGCACTCAGGTTCGTCTTTAATGCACAGGAATAATGTTTTACACTGTTAGGCGCTGTTATTTACTAACAGGAAAGAATAATCCATGGATGTCTTTGATTAACAAGAAAGAAGCAAGTTCAATTCCAAATGTAAAAAAAAAAAAAAAAAAAAGTCAAATATTAATAGTATTATAAATATTTACAATAAACCCAGCAATTTCTGTTTTCTTGCACAAGTAGTTATTTTAGCTTCTGGTTGTGATATAAAATAAGGATAGCATCCTTATCCTTTGTTGTGTCTCTTAAGGAATAGTCGGACATGCAGATCAAGTTGTCTTTTGTGTTTAAATATGAAAGCTTTATATACAAAGATCAGGATTATTTCTTGAGGATGAGAAAAAGAAATACAAAAATGAGAAAAGACTATCAAAGAGACCCAAAGAAGAAAACAATAAACTGCTTTTTCTGTTAGGATAGTGCTTACTGTTGATAATTTGTTTTCTGAAATCAGCACTACTGTAGAAATAAAGTCATCATCCTAATATTTTTTTTCAGTAAATGGATAGAATTCATCGTAGTTTTACATTAAGGGAGAAGAAAATAGAAGTTAAGAGAGGAGGCTGATAGAACTTTCTTACTCTTTTTGTCATCGACATGCTTGGTTTATGCCAAATTGAATTTAAAATATGTTATTTAATGTCCCAAGAATGTAGGCTCATCATCTCCCCCAAAGACTGGCATTTTATTGCACTGTGATGTACAGAACTGGGTGCTATTACTGTCAACACACAATGTTACATTATGAAGTGACTTCAAAAGAATAAGAAATGAGAATCATAGATTTGAAACATAAGATTTATATTCCTCAGTAGGACAACTTTCAAGTCTGCATTTTTTCATATGCAAGCAATTCAGTGAGCATTTATGCAACATGGATGATCATCTCTCTTTCCAGAAAAAAAAACAACACACCAAAACTTGTGAGATTGGCAGCATGAAAAGTTCCATTTAAATAAATTGAGTTTTAGGCTGGTGATGAGTGCACTGCAATAAAAGTGACTGAAATGACTAAATCTTTATTAAGATCATGAAACTCTGAGTTCAGATGTTTTTTTACATCCACAAAGCACACTATTTGCAGTCTAAAAATCCCAATGCTGAAGCTATGTCTAAATTTCAGGATACTTATATTCTTCACAATTCCCACTACTCATGGTCCCCAGTTGTCCAAACTGGGAAGTGTGCTGCCTTTCACACTGTCAACAGGCTTCCAGCCCATGCAAAACTGCATAAGAAGGAAGTGGTCCCTGCACAGGTTTCACCCCTCACAGTCCCTCACATGGACTCACAGCTCAGCTTAACCTAAGATCTAGGAAATGCTTCTGAGTCTATCACTTTGCTTTACTTTTTTTAACTGCTTAAAGGAGCAATTAAAAGGCTGAATTTCAGGCTTTGCAATGAAGTAATGAACTTTTGTTAGCTCTAAATTTTTCCTAGCTGCATGTATCCTCTCCAAAGTTAAACACAGTAAGAGAGATCTCAGTTCTTGGAGTGGAGTACAGAATGAAACCCTGGCAGTTAATGGGTGTTTTCAAAACATTACCATGGTCATGGAAAAAAATAAATAGTCATGAGTTGATTTTTATGATTTATATCATTTGCTCCTTTCTTTCCTGGCTACAGGAATTTATCATCAATACTCCTGACTTTGAAGCTGCAAAGTTCTGGGTTGGTAATATGGGGAAACATGCCACTCATGCAGTTGTGTATGCCCAGCTCTATACTCCTGATGGACAGTGCCAAGGATTACATTCCTTTATTGTACAGGTAGAGTAGAAATATTGATAATATTTTGGGGGGGGGGAGTGGGGGGGGTGTTCAAATTAAAGACTTTCTGTTATGCTCTTATTTATATCTGACCAGCAAATTCTTTAATTAATGCCTTCAAAATTTATTGCAAATGTAACAAGTGTACTGTTTTTAAATGTTCACTGATTTTGTGATGGTTGTACAGCCAGTTTTATACTGTCGGTTTTCTGCAAAAAATGCTGAAAAATACAAAAGACCCAAAAATCCTCAAGATTATCATGCTACCTGTATAGCTAGAGCTAACCTATGCTGTAGGAAGTCCTTAAAGTCTTGGATGAGGCTTACGATGGTTTATGTCTGCCAATGCTGAAGGCTGATCTGCATGAAAACTGCAAGCTTCTACCACAGAGATCAGTTTATGAGATTAAACATATCAGAAATTTGGCAATGCAGTAGAGAAGTTGTACATAGTAAAATGAACTAGTTGCAGAATGAACAGAATTTATTACAAAATCGAGGAATATCTCAAAGCCGATTGTTACATAGAAGTTTGATTGATTCCTACTATGTCTGTGTACACCTGGAGAAGGTTTCAGTGCTAGTCTGACATGAGCAGTCATCAGTGTTAAGACATATTTAATTACTGTCATATTGCCAAAGTAATTTTCATTAAGGGATCTATGTCCTGAATGAGAGGATATGTAAGTACAAGTTAGATGCAGGGCTATGTGCTTTAAAAAAACAGAGAGTTTTCTTTAGCATTAATAACAGAATATAAGTTGGGAATATTTTCCCTGTTTGGTAAGTTCAACCAATAACTTTCATTGTTCCACAGCTGACATAATGTTTTCTTCCACTTCTATGCAGATTCGAGATACAAAAACTCTCCTACCAATGCCAGGTGTGATGGTAGGTGACATAGGAAAAAAACTTGGGCAGAATGGGTTGGATAATGGGTAAGTCAATCCATTTGAAGGAGGAAACATTGTAGACTATATCGCACTGTAGTGGTGCAAATATCCTTCTCTGTCGGTTCTGTCTTTACTTCTGAGGTATTCACTAGTGGTTTTAAGTTGTTGGTATTTCAAAAAAACAACAATTTACAAAATAAAAAAAAAAACAGATTGAAAAATCTTGAATTTCAGTATTTTCTATCTGAATAACCATAGTCTTTCTGCTTCTCTCACTTTTTCGAATATGAAGTAACACTGATACTCTGTGAATGTCCCCAAGCATTCTTGCAGTCATAAACTCTGCAACAATAAGGAAAAAAACACCCCCAAATCCATTAAGTTCTGAGTAAAGAACTTAATCAGCCTCTCTTACACCATCTGGGCATAAGCCCTTAATTAATTTTTCTGTCAATTTCCAGCCCACAGGAAGGCTAATGGAGGTCCACAGACAAGGTTTATTGTTAGTAAAGATGTAAGATTAGTGAGATTCAGTAGAGAAACTGGGTATCTTCTTTAAGACATGGGATTTCTGGACTAATTCTGTTCAGTGCAAAAGGAGAAGGTTAGTTTTTTTCTGTATTTTCTGTGTACAGTTGAAATAAAAAAGTACCTGGGCTCCATTTCTGAGTCATGAACTTCAGTGGCCTTACAGTGTCTCTACTTAACTAACCAAAGGCATCTGATGGGGAGGAGAGACAGTAAGGAAATTGAAGTAGATTTCTAAATTAAAACAGCCATTATGTAAAATTTATGACTAAACCTCTGTGTAAAGACAGAGACCTAAAATTTTAAGAGGGGGATGAGGTGAGGTCACTTCTTTATGCCTCAAATTTACCATCTTCTGTTGATTCAGTTCATTACAGAGATTATATATTGTCCTTCATAACATGCCATTGCAGTAAACAAAGTATAGACATCCTAAGGTATCCTGCTTTCAAATGTAATGGCTTTGACTGGCTTTCCACAGTTTGTTGTCTGTACCAGCCTCCTCCTGATGTCCCAAATAGCCTGTAGTGGCAAAAATAGCACTGACCTTTATATTTATGTAGATAATTCTCATTGGTGCTCTGTTGTCTGAAGACACAGATGAAATAAAGATGAAAAAACCATATAGGAAATTAAGTTTTATAGAGGAAAAATGTGAGAAAAGGTCAGGAAAAGAAGCGGGGGGGCAGTTTTGGTGGATATTTTTGCCTGCGTCTGCATTACAAACTAGTAGCCACCAGATGGCACAGCAACATGGGCCTGAGTAGTCTAAATGTAATTCAGCTTCCTATTTCTGAAAAAATGGTCAATTTCTGCTGTTCATTCCTAATTTGCACCATAGTTTTATGTGCAATGCGAGGAAGGAGAAGAGTGTGCTTGTCACATAGCATCAAAATGCACATAATTTTCAAATCTTTCATCTATGGGGAAAAAATAGAGCATTTGTTAAAATATCAGTAACATCTGAATAATCTGAAATAATCCGCATAATACGATGTAAATACCAATAACTTCTATCCTAACATCAGATGGAATCCCCTTTCTTACATATGACATCACATGTCATTTAAAGCAATTATAGGGCATTCTAATCTTTCACTTTACTGTGCATATGCTGCTTTAAAAATATATTATTATTTTCTGCTTAAACAGCAGATTAATATAGTCTCTCCACTAGAAACCTTAAGTTTAAGACAGCACCTGCAGATTAAGATAGAGGGACAAGGGAGCCTGAAGATACCAATAACAAGCTCAATTCAGCTGAAAACTCGAGGAGAACTAGTTTTTGCTTTGCAACCTTCCTTTTCACACTGAAGTGTCAAAAGCATCAGGACTTGTGCACATTTCTTCTCAGGTACATGAAGGCCTGGATGGGGACTGGAGAGGTAGTAGCTTCATAGCTCTGCATTTGTTTGCAGAGAGGACAAGCTGTGCCACTGTAGAAGATGGACAGTTGGTTGCATGATCTGTAAAATGCCGAGATTCGCAGGGAGGCATTTCAGGGCTACCAGACACTGCCTTGTCAAGTTGTTCTCCTAAACAGTTTAGTAATCTTAATTTATCCCAGTAATCTTTAGTAATTCTAATTTACACCAGAGGAAGCACAGCCTGCAGTTTTTGTGCACTACAGAAGGTGACAAGAACACATTCAATTATGCTGTGACTACAAGTGTTAGTCTTTACTGCATGCTTTGCCTGTTTTTTGAATGTGTCTGCTTCAACTACCATAGACACTTAGTAAATCAGATATATTTCCATGGAGTTACACTCAGGATAAATGGTCAGAGTGAAGATCAGAGTCTGACATCTCTGGCAGAGGTGTCAGATTTTGTTCCTGCACTTCAAGAAGTTTATGCTACTAATTTTAAATATGACTACAGAGAGTTAAGCTCCTGAACACTTATGTAGGACAGAGAGAAGAAATTCCAGAACTTCCCTGAAAAATGCCATTGATTTATGCTATGTAAGAGAACAGAGTAGGTGATTGTAGTTGTCCCTTCTGGCTTTGGAAAACAATTAATCTCTTGGGTCGTTTGGCTGAAGGCTGGTTTCCTGCTAATGAAGAGTGTAATGTTTTCAGTAAGAGAAAGAATTTCAGAAATAATGTGGGAATTTTTGCAGTGTAAATCCAATCGACTAGCCTGCTCCTTTTAAGTCTGTCTTTCCAAATAATTCTCATAGCTTCATAATTGGAATGTCCAAAAAAATCACAGGGGTTTTGCAAGTCTTTGTAACTTCAGCTACCCTGACAAAAAAGACAAAATCACTTTAAAATATTTTAAAATATTTTTCTTCCTCTCTGTCATTTACAACAATTTGTGTAATCAATACATAAATGGTTAAAAATGGAACTCCAATTTTTTTTTTGTGGAGAGTTTAGATTGGTTTGGTTTTGTTACAAAAAAATAAATCAGATTGCCACCAGGGGATGCAAGTGCTTTAGTCTTTATTATTATAATATAAAGATGTCCACCTGTTGCCAGTGCTCTGGGTGTCTTTGAAATGTGCTGTTCACTGAGGTCCCAAAATGGATGTAGCTGAAGAAAAAACTCTGGGTATTTGAGATCCAGGAGCTTTGCAATAAAATGCATGGCAGGCATAAGAGGAGGCTTGTGTAAGTGCTGATGTGTGTTTCTCTTTCTTCCCTTTGGGGTTTTTTTTTTTTTGTCTACCCTGGCTATTGTAGCATTACCAAAATTGCCCATTACTGCAGTGCACAACAGTAAATGATTGCCACTGAATTGGTGGTGAACCAGTTTCTTGTCCAGGTATAACTAGCAGCAAATTGCTGCTTTCCCCGCTCCAGAAATAGAAATGATGCCCAACTGAATCTGCATGGGGAAGAGTTTGAAAATCAGTTATAATTGTGTTTCTTAAGTGATGCTTAACATGCCTGTCTTTCTAAAACATGCTCTGAGCTCATTCAGCTGTATCCCCTGATAACGTGTATAGTTTGTTGAGCAGACAAAACCTATGACAGGGGAAGAACTAGTGAAATGAAGATACCGAAGATTCAGCAAACTACTGCCAGACACAAAACTATTTATTTTAACTGAATTGTTTGTAGGGGAGAAAAGGATCTTTCTGGGGGAAGAAGAATTGTTAGTTGTATCTAATTATAATGATGGACTTCAGAAAACTGAAGTTTTCTATTAGCTGTTTAACAACCTTTCATGTACAATTAAAATGTGTTCAATCTCTCTGCACATACAACATACTAAGACATTCAGCATGTTCTCTAGCAATCACTGAGGCCAGTTTTCTGGATGCTGAAAACAAAGCAAAACACCGAAGAGGAAGTGGGTAAAGGGGATTTATTAGGCAGAAGAGCAATAAAAAGAGATTGAAAGTTCTGAAAGAGATTGCAGGGTCTGAAATCCCTCGCTACAATTCCTTGTATATTGACAAAGATTGCATACATCACACAACCTCCAGGACTTTTAAATGGTTAATCCATTTTTTTTTTTCCTTCATTACTATTTCAGTATCAGTGTCAATAATACATTGAGATTCTCCTACTGCTAGTTTAAGGGGAGAACAAATGACAATCTAGTCCTTCAAAGGGTTTTTGTTTCCTAGTGTTTATCCTCTTAACTCTTATTTAGATTTTGCAACATTTGCAGTTATTTCACTAGGAAGATGAGAGCTGTAATACATAGTTGAAGTCTAAATTGTCTCTACAAGCTTCATCTTAAAATCTGAAGTAGTACTTCGGTGAAGGTAATTTCCATATTCAGCTTCTTTGGTTGTTTGCTTCTACTCCCACACTGACTATTTCTTTGTGCTCGGACAAACACTTATATAGCTGTGTAAGGGACTCATCTAGGGAACTGGAACTGCCTGAAAACTAATCCGACAAAAAAAAACCCCTCTAAAATTTGGCTGTCTTCAACCAGATCATTTGTCAGGTCTGATTCACTGCAAGGCCACAGAAGAGGCTGTTCCAGTACAGGGAAAGGGACAGTACAGGGATGTGAATAAGAAAGCAAATGTAGAAATCAGTCCTGTTTCTCATACAAACAAGCTTGTACTTGTTTAACCTTTTTATTGTCTTGCAGCTTCTGACCAGTCTCGCAAACAATTGCGATAGGAACGGAACAGTTATAAAATAAAAGTAAATGTTAAAAATGCCTGTACCTGTACTTACATTATCTGAATACAATACCATCAATCCTTCAGTCCTCATGAACAGTTACAGTTTCACAAGTTAAACCAAGTATCTTGCAATACACATCTTGCATATTTGCAATTTAAGACAAAACAGTGATTTTTGCAGTGGAATCATTGATATTTCCATTTTGTCCTCTCCAGTTAGTCTCCACAGCCAAGGTTAGACACTATATGGCTACATGCAGTGCAGTGCTCAGATATAGTCTCGTTGCTAAAGAGTGCTGCCTTATCCCCTCATTTTCGTCACTCAAAAGCACCTCAAAACTGCAACCCTAGTCAGTTCATTGCATTGCAGTCACACTGACAGGCACTTGGTGGTGCTAATGGGGAAAGGTAGATTCAGATCTGGTCACGCATTTGTTTTATCACCCACAGGAAAAGAGCCTTGCATCTGCAGTGGACTTCAAACAACTGGTTTTCTTACTTAGCAGAGCTCTGTCAGCTCTGAACAGTTGCAGGAGTCTATACCTCTAAAACTCCTTGCAAGACTGACACTTAGACTATAAGAAATTAAGGGTGAGTGAGGCTTTGTCCATGAAGTCCATTAAAATACGATTAGGAGACCTATAAAATGCTATGTTGCTATTGAGCATTACTATTATGGAGCCGCATTCTTAGATTAGAGCCTTAATTGTAGAAGCGAGAGCTAAAATACTGCCTTGCAGTTTTCCCCAGCTTCTCTGTAACTCTTCTCAACTCTAACCTTTCTGTGAGTTTCAGTCTGGAGTATGTGGCTGTTTTCTTTCCTTCTGCAAGTTTTTCACCAAACCTCTCAAGTGTTATTCTTCTCAAGGTTTACTATATCCCATAAACAGCCGTGAGCTCACTTGACTCACAACTTTCCAATACCGTTCACCTGCTTTGTGTTTCTGGCTGGAAGGATTGAAGGAACTGTCACTGCACCATCTCTAACATAGTCAATAACAAAAGCTGGCAGGAAAGGCATTTTACTGAGTCTAAAATTCACCAAAGCATGTTTGAGCTATTTGTACTATAGGTAACAGCTTATTAATTTAGTACTGGCAAAAGGAGCTCGTAGCTTTTCCAGCTGCTCCTTTTTTACTGCACACCAGATGAATTACTATTGCATGATTTAAAGTCAGTAAGATTAACTTTGCTTGAAATGTTCTCTAAACTACTGGCCAAAGAACCCAAGCAAGAATGCTACTATTGGAAGAGCGCTTCAATCTGCTCAGCTAGTCTAGGTAGAAATTTATGTGATACAGTCGGTTTTTACAGGCTAGATGATGCACAATTGCACATTGCTATAGAGCCCTATGATATATATTTAAAGTGGCAGCTATCCGTCTGTCTTGCTGAGAGGTCTTCATTTCAGTCATGCTGTTTGCTGTGCAGAAGAGGCCCGAATTAGCATAGCTTGCAAACCTATGGTCTTGTCATCACCATGTGAAATTTAGCCATTTTCCAAACTTGCTGGTACATGATATCCCCATGACTGTGTATACAGTTCCATTATTGTAAGATATTTCTTCAATTCTTTAAGGAGATTTTTCCCCTAAATGCGTTGACAGATGTGGTCCATGACTATTCACTATGCTTTCTAGGCTAATAACCATTAGAAATGTGATCGTTGACTTCATTAAATCTTACTATTTATTTTTAATATGTTCCAATATCAAGTTCAAATTGGCCAGTATGTCTAACAATTTCAAATAGCAAAGTTCTTGGAAAAGGAGCGTAATGGCAGTTGGCAGTGATCTCACAAGGTTGCCTAACTCCCAGGTCCTGTAAGGTTCTGCTTTTATTTTCAACATTGGTGCTTAGAGGCAATATATCTTATTTCTGGGAATTTTATGTGTGATTTTTAATTGCTCGTTCTGTCTCTCTTTTGCTTCATAAAGTTTTTGCCATCTTATATGCATTTATTTTGATAAGAGCTTACAGAAAAAGAAGGAAATAATGTATCTGTAAAGGACAATATCAAGAAAAAAATCTAAACTTTCAAAAACTGTTATTTGAACAAATTTTGACTTTAAGAAAATAGATTGTTATATAATGATTGGAAATTTAGTATGGTGGTTCACTAGCTGGGATAAGAGTTATAAGAAGGGTATACATCTGGTTTTTAATCAAAATAATTCTAGGTAATCTTTTAAGTGGTACAGAATTAGCTACATTATATTTATGTAGGACAGATTATAGTAAAACTTTCTATAAGATTTTTCACTCCTTCCAACAAAACACTTCCTCTAGATTTAACTATTCAGGATTGTATCACAACAGGTAAAAGTGGGTAAAACTGTTTAGGTCATTTTGGGAGCTGTTCTGTTTGGCACACATCTGCCACATGTTCAATATTAGTAGGCTTGAATTTCCTGAAAATAGATTATTAGTATATACATTTATATATTAGTAGATCCGCATTTGCTTTTTAAGAACTCTAGAGTTTCAAGCACGTATCAACATAAATAATTTTCTACAACTGCACAGTTTTGCTGAATGAATTGAACTAATCACTACAGTGTAAACGACAAAAGGACAATTTGCCATCTTCTTCGTTGTCATTACTACCAAGAATCTTACTGTTCATCACACACAGGACTAAACATGCTCCAAATATGTATTTGCAGAGATGGCCCAAGAGCTAGAGCCCTTTGAAACTTCTTCCTAATCTGTGCCCCAAAGATTCTATCATCTCTCTGTTAGGTCAACTTTTCCTTTAGACTGCCTTATGCTTACAGTTTTTATCACCCATTCAATAGCTTTTTGAAATAATTCGTTGCTTTCTTCCATGCATCTATTCCTGCTTGGGAGAGATCCTTTGTAAACATCTGTGAAGCTCCCTTACTTTCCTCACTCAGATTCCTCCTTAAAATTCTCATTTGCTCTAAGGGCTTATGAAAAAATGCCAATGCTTGGCTGCCAACATGCTGTGACTGGCAGGTATCAATCACATCAAGAAAGTATTCTTCAGTAGTTAGTGTCTGCCTCACCATTTGTTTGAACACATTTGTAGCTTCTTGCCTTATGTAAGCTCCTAGGAGGAAGCACCTTCTTGTAGTTCTATGGATGTACAGTGACTAGGAAAAGAGTGGTAAACTAGGGACCTAAACCTCGCCATACACACTCTCCTGTAAAAAAAGTAATGAGTAATAATAATTAAACAGCTCAAGTTCTGTCTAACATGCGTGCTGTTGTTTAAAAATATTGAAGTTGCTATACAGTTTTAGTTGTGATGGATTTTATTTGGGATGTAGGGAACAGAGAAAGTGAAGTTAACCAAAAGATCTTTTTTGAATGAAATTTTTTATTTTCATGATATGAAAAAAATATTAACAAAGATAGAAATCAGATTTTTGGAAATTCTGAATTTGCTTCTGTTACAAAGTAGTGTTGTCTCATTGAAGCTGGCACTTAATAAAGCACTTCTGAGCATGATTACGGCCAGTAAGCAGCTGGTTCTTGGTCAGGATAGCATGCTTTTCTCTGTGGCTAAGTCCGAAAATACTGTGTATCTCTAAGGATGAATAAATTCAGTATGCAGATATGTTTCCTTGGAAACAACTCGTAATTTTAAAGCACATGCAGCAATGCAGCCCTTATGTAATTTATTAATGTGAAAGACCTGGCTCTCGTGAGCCTTATTAAATAGATCGGCCTGTATTGGCAGAAAGAAGGAGTTTGCTTTGATTACAAATACAGCTTTTCAAGTGCTATTAGATACTGAGATATTCGTGAGTGGAGCTGATATTACAGATGTTGTGTCAAGTTGTATTGCCCATTTGGGTGAAACAGTTCATACACTTTCTTGCTGAAGAATATGAATAGTCAAGAAATTCTGCCTGTTCTAACAGCTTCCTTCTTTATTCCTGCTAGGGTACCACAATTTAGAAAATATTATCGTGCTCTTCCTTTTTAAGATGCTGCATTCCAGGGAACAGAAATCCTAGTTTGAGATGAAACAAAGAAAAATTCTCCATTCAGTCCTTTCCAGGGCACTCTTTCAGCTATGTCCTCATTTGTATTGCAATAACATAAATGATCCTCACAGATCTACATTTTAGACTTATAAAAATATATAGTGTCTCTGTTCCAAAGCAGTCTCTAGACTGGACTGAACAACACTTTGGTAAAGCATGTGGTTCAGCAGAATTGTTTGTGGCGGGGAATTATTAGGAGTCAGAATGGCCCAGTCAGGTTCTAAGCAGGAGAAGGGTGTTCATCTTTCCAAGCTTTTCGATAGCTGAGATATCAAGCTATATAACTTACCTAAACTTGTGCAGACTGAGAATTCAGTTCATGTTTCTGGGCTGTCAGTGAAAGTGTCTGTCATACTGCCTCTGTGTAAGGTCTCTAATAAGTAACTTAACCTCTCCCTCCCCTCAAACAGAATACATTGCTCATCCTTCCATTAGTTGTTTACTTCTTTACTTACGACACTGCTGAAATCATCTCCTAGAGTCAATGAAGTGCTTGATTAGGTTTTTTTAAGCCTCATCTTTATTTTTTAAAAACAGACTGAAGTTAAGAGTGATAACAAATCATTTCCCATCATCTGCTGGCCTGAGTCTGAAAGCCTTTGTTCTCCCAGGCATGCTCTACTAAAACTACCTACCTGGTTTGATGGCTACTGTTTTCAGTTCACTGATATGTCTGAAATCATTGTGCAATCATGTCTTTGTTGTGACCCTTTTTCCATAATGTAGACACCTCAGACTATGTCAAGGTAGATTTTTATATTGCTTGTGTATTTGTTTAAACAGATTTGCCATGTTCCACAATGTCAGGATACCTAAAGAAAACATACTGAACGTAGCTGGAGATGTCACAGCTGAGGGGAAGTACTCAAGTTCAACCAAGGTATGAATCAAGGTTTTGTTTCATCAATACAATTCATTAAATATACAAAGGTATGAGTAGGTTGAGAGACAAAGCATGGGCCTCTCATGTTGAGAAGTACTAGATGCCTTGACTTAAATAAGGCTGTTGACGATTTCACATGGCATAGTCAGAATACTGGTTTGTTAATTGCCTTGCAGAGATGTCTCGGCTCACCTTACTGTTTTTACTGACTTCTTGCTCTTTGCAGTACCCCACTGATCCCAAAGTAGTTTAGAGAAACTACTTTGAGTCTTGTCTGAGTGCCCTATCTGAAAGGCATTATCTGTCAAGAAATAAAATTGGCCAACCCTCTGGGTTTCTGATCATGCTACCAGAGTTCTGTCTTTAGGGGACACGTAAATGAAACATTAGCCTCACTATTCAGTCTGTGTCTTTTATTCATTCAGGATGTTAAAGAACGTTTTAGTGCAGCTCTGGGATCCTTGTCCACTGGCAGAATTCTGATCACAGCAGTTTCCACGACCAATTTGAAGCTTGCCTTATCTATAGCCATTCGGTTCTCAGCGGCTCGCCGTCAGTTTGGACCAACTGATGAAGAAGAAATACCTGTTCTTGAGTACCAAACACAGGTAAATTATTTGGAATTCACATCTGTAGACTTCATGTAATGAAACTTGGATTCAGAGCTACTGCAGATCAAAATAGTAGCACTGAAGTTAGTTTCAACACTGAAATTAAGGTTGTCTGTGTCATCTGAAGGGTCATTCTAGTGCAGCTGTAGGTGTTCATTCCAACTCAAGACTTTCTCCTGGCATGATCAAGCTTTGGACATAATTTCTTGGAATAACAAAACCCATAATGTTCATGTTTCTCTGAAGTACCTAGAAACATTTGCCTTCTAAAATAGTAACCTTTTCAGAGAAAGACTGTTTTCTATGAACATGTGAAAATACTGCAGATGTAGAAACTATTTCTTTAAAAATGTCAGTGCCTCTTTTGCTGCTATGCTAATTTTCTGCTTTTTAGCCTTTATTCTTTAAAAGTATAGAAATCAGTGACATTTGTGGTAGTGAAATCTCAAGCTAGCACTAATTTTGAGAGGAATATAACCAGTGTTTTTCTGCAGATTATACAGATGAAAAACACCTTTTGCTCTGAAAAAAATAGAACAAGTGTATGTACAGTACCTGGGAAACGGAGATAACTCAGATCTGCTGAATGAGAAACGTTAATATGTAAGAAGTGCTGAAAACAAACCAGCTCTGTTTGTCCTTGCAAAGTGGGTGCTTTTTTCCAGATTTGCACTTAGTCTTGCAATTTTGAAAGATTTCATGGGTTTCTACAAAAACGAAAGCTACCTTCTTTCCACCTCTTCTGAATAAGCCAGGATCTGCTTCCCACTATTCTTCGAGTCTCAATTTGGCTCAGTTTTTGTTTGTTCTGTAGGCTCTACTTGCTGAACCTCTCATTCCCTTCTTGCTCTCCCACAAAAACATCTTCAAGCAGTTTCTTTCTCTTTTCCTTCATGGGCTCCATCTGAGTTGCATGGAGCAGCAAAGATGTTTTTTTCTCTGCTTCACAGCCTTTTTTTTTTTTTTTTTTCCTCACAGAACGCAACCAGCACTAACATTCATTCAGCAACAAACAAACAAGTGAAACAGTTACACTCTCTGTCATGTTGGTACTGAAGAAACACAGGAATCATGAGTGGCCCCAGCATGCCAGGCATTGCATAAACATAGGGCGAGAAATGTCGTTGCTCCCCAAAACTTCAGTGAAATTTTGCACAGGTTTAACAGAATATTTATCACAAATTCATAAAATGCATGAACTAGAGTAATGTAACTGTAAATTGTGTATAGAGTAGTTACACTTAATTATGTTTATAGATGGTTATTGTTAAGTTCTCTTCTCCATAAAAGTTGTCCAGCTTGAACAAAGTAAAAACAAATGGGTTGGTTCAATATTATAAGATGGTTACATATATATAACTATAAAATTATATATAAATTTGCAATAAAATCTATTCAATTTTTATTCTAGCAATGGCGTCTTCTTCCTTATCTGGCTGCCACATATGCCTTACATTATTTCTCCAAATCCCTGTTTGAGAACTTTGTAGAATTTTATGCAGGCTTATTGACAAAGCAAAGGAGTCAGAGACAGGTGAGATATTTACAGATTTCTTTATAGCTGAGTTACTATTATTGTGAATTGGGTTTACTGTTAAATGAAGGGTCTACTTAGAAGTTTTCAGCCAGCTTACAATAAAGAATGCTAGAACAATGTCTCAGAAATATGGGAGATGCAAAGTAATGATTAAAGTTGCATTCAGAAAAGCATCCAAATTGGTTTTGGTGGAGTGGTTAGAGTTTTATTGGTTTCTGTGGGATTTAAGGTTATGTTCCCTTGAAGAATTGTTTATGATAAATACATGATGATAATGCAAATTCAGATTATAACTGTGTAAATGATACTGCCACCACTAGTTGGTGCAACTTGTCGTGGTGTGGTGGCTTGCGCGCCTTGTCGATCCACAGAGCCATGTCGGCGGGAGCCTTGCGCTCCTGGCAGGTTTAACCAAGCCGAACAGGTCTGTCTGGGGAGAGGCCAGACTAAAATGTTGCACCCTGGCCCTCCAGGTTGGGGGTTTTGTTTGGGCTAACAACCCAATCATGTAAAAAACAAAACCTGTTACAGAAACTGCAACAACACTATCCCACCGGGTCCGATGGCGTAGTGTTGTTGCAGCCCTATGCTCCTCGAGGAGTAACAAGGACTAAACTAAACTACTAAACTAAATGATACTGCAGGGGGCATATATCAAAGACTTTCTGAAATGATGCTATTCTTAATTCGCACACAGACGCTGTGAGTCTGGCTTGAGTCTGCAATTCATATTCATGCATTAAGATAAATATTTTGTGTCATTTGAATATTTTGAGAGTTTTAATGTTGAATTTCTCATTCACAATCAGACCATTGGAAGCCACCCCTTTACAAAGGAAATAGTTTGATCTATCTGTCTCTGTCCAGGCAGTGATTCTAAACCAAAATAACTGCAATTTTTTTTATAGCATATAATTTTTTTTTTAATTTTTTACAAGATTAATTGTTAGGGCCTACACACGGGCTATGTATTGCTCAGCTTTCACTTAAACACTCATGCATTTTTCAGCTAGTATAAAGCTTGTAAAAGATATGTATACTAATTTCTCCTCTTTGCACAAACCACAGAAGAATCTGTTTGATTTTTTAATCTGATGTTTTATCTCTGGAGGTCTCCAGTGCAGTCACTAATCTTAGGCAAAACAGTGGCTATCAGAAAAAAAATCATGATAGAGAAAAATCAGATTTTTGACAGTGTTAAGAACATAATCCTTATGAATTCCTTTTGTGCTACAGGAGATCTTAAAAAACAAAACAAAACAAAAAACAACCAAAACCAAAACCAACCAGGGAGTTGCTGTTAAACAAGCTTTGGTAGAATCAAGCCACTATCTCCAGAAACTGGAATTCCAAACACATTTTCAAAGGAAGGCCAACAGATTTAGTGCAAATGCAGGCTACTGTGATTCTCTGGAAATTGAGGGGGTACATTTAAGTTTTCCAACTCTTTGCAAAATCAATGCTTGGAAGATCAGTGAAAACCATGTAAGACAGTATATATTATAAATATCCCCTTGCTGACTGGGGAGAAAGGGATTGCTTATGTCACAGAGGGGACAGAAGCTTTCTCTGGGCATGCCACCTTCAACCACCTGCCTCTCCATCTCTGGGAGGAAAAGACTGGCAAGCAGTGAACTGTCCCATACCAGGCCATGTCAGCTGGCACACCTGAGCTGAGATGTACCCATGTGTCCATTTCCTAGCACAAATTATAGCTGTCCCATATAAGAAAGTTAGTGCCACAGCTTTTTAAGTTGTGGAAGGGTTTTTTTGTGGCAGCAAAAAAAATGCTCTGCCTTTACAGAGATCTCAGAAAATTTTAGGTATGTATCGCAAGTTACTCTTTATTATAAAGCAGTAGCTATGGCTTTAACCAGTCACAAACTTTGTGTAAAAGTTATTACTCACTTGTAACTGTTTTTCACAAAGGCTGATTTGGGACGTGAGATTCATGCCTTATCTGCTGCCAGCAAACCACTGTCCTCTTGGACTGCTCAGCAAGCAGCTCAGGAGTGCCGAGAAGCTTGTGGGGGACATGGTTACCTTGCTGGTAAGTTACAGACTACTACATATACTGATCAGAAAGAGAATGGTTATGTTGATGTGTTCTTTGACTGTTGTTTCATCATGGTGTCTGATTTTTCACAATATTTTTAGAAAGGGTTTTTCGTCATATCCATATTTTTAAAGTTCATTTTATACCTGATACCACAAAAAGCTCTAAACCCATGCAGCATCTGCACCAGCAGTTGGACAGAATAAGACTGTACATGTGATTCAATCTTAGTTTGAAAAACAAAGATGCAGACTTTATAGATTAAAATTCCCCTTGTAAGCTGAGTGCCACACTTTTCTAATGTCTTTCCAGTATATTCATTTTCACAAGCTAAACAGTGAACTTTCAAGCTCATCTGTTGGTGACAATAGCTATACTTACAGGAGAAGGTATCTCTCTTACGTTTTGTCACAGAACAATTATTTAATTCCTCTTAGCTTCCCTTAATACATTGCAATATATTAAATTGTGTACTTGTTCTTATTAAGTGAATCGTCTGGGTGAAATCCGAAATGACAATGATCCAAACTGCACATATGAGGGAGATAACAACGTCCTGCTTCAGCAAACCAGCAACTACTTAATGAGCTGGATGAATTGCATAAGAGGTAAGTTTTCATTGTGGAATCCTATGCTGGACCCAACAGTGTGTAGCTAATGGAATTAGGAGGTAATTTCATACTGAAAGCAATTGACAGTCATTTAATCATTTTGTAGAGCATAAATAATGTGCTTCAGACTTCATCATATGATACATTCACAATACACAGATATTTGCTGCAAGAAATATTCTTTCTCCTAAGTCTTGCAGAACCTAGCTAGATGTTTTGCCATCCCTACTCAGGTTAAGTAGTATGTTACTCCCTGAGAAGTGCAGTTTAGTTCAGTGGAATTACTCCTACAGTCATTGTAAGTCTGGGTACCGTCTGCTCATTGTATTTAAAACAGCTCATATTGCCTAACTTGGTAGCAATATCCATCAGTATGTTTTGTAGTTCTCTAGATAAATGATTTTGTTTCAGTTTTGTAACAGTGAGTTTCACCGGCATCTTACAGAACTGGAAAACTCAGCAATAGGAGTTGAATCTTAGGGGGCTTACAGGCAGTGATGTCAGGTTTTTCAGCACTTGTCCACCAGTCCTCATTTGGCTGGACCAGGCCATAGTAAAATAAATGTTATGGCCTAATTGCATTTGGCCTAGCAAGTGTATGCATGGCTTTGCAATAGGCTTTTAGTTCCAAAGAGTCTGATTTCTTTCTCATAAATAATTTTTATTTTCTTTGGTATTTCAGATAAAGCTCCTTTTGAATCCCCTTTTGGAACAATAAACTTTTTGCAAGACTACCATCATATCCTTGGCTGGAAATTCACAGCCATTAGCGTTGAAGCTTGCATGGACTCTTCAGGTAGTTTTCTGCTGTTGTTAAACTGATTCTAGAATCCTAAATTCCTTTCCAGAGATTTGAGATGCAACCTCTGCTATTTATTAGATATTTGTCATATTGCTATTTCTTGACTTTCTTTGTATTATATGCATTTCAATTTAATAAGAACATAGTTTGCATTTAAAAATAGGTCCTGTAGTCCCCAGCTTCAATTCTGGAATGAAGGATAGCATCAGATATTTTTCTTCCATTTTTGTTCCTCTGAAATAGCATTTGTGATCCAGGTTTTTTGCCACTGTATTGTTGTTTCAAGTGAAACTGTTGCAAGTGGCATTAATTGCCACTACCTTATATCACCAAAATGTCTTACTTTAGAAAACCATGGAAGTGATTTAGAAATACATTGAAAAAGCTTTAAGTGTGTCTGCCTTTGACAGTTGCTTTTGGTTGCATAGAGAAAAATGAGTAATGGTGAAAGCAAATTCCCTGAGATTTTCCTTGCTTACTCTGCTAAAATCAGATCAAGTATGACATTAGATCCTATTCCCACTTTTGTATCACTGTGAGCCCAGACTGGCCCTTGGAGGCAAAAATTAACAAAGAAATGAGCAGATAATGAGATAGTGACAGGGCATTGAGCAAAAGTGAGTCTGTGAAACTGAGAACATACTGAGTGAAGAAACTCCAGTCGATATATAAGGGGCAATCAAGTTGATTCCTAGAATTCATTAACCATTTCAGTGCTCAAATAATTGCAAAAAAGCTGAACTTTGGATAGTGATGCATAGTGCCAAGGGAGATAGCATCATAATAGCTATGGGGTAAAATCTGAGTAACTTCAAAGCAGAAAGACTTATAAGAAAGACTAGTTCAAAACAATTGCTTGCTTGCTTCTCTGTTGGATGTCTCCAGCTTGTGAAATCCAGCAGAGCACGAACTGATACCTAAGCACATGTTCTCTCCTCTCTTGAAAATGCCTACTGAACCAAGCTATAGTTTTAAAAATATCCAAATCTGTTTATTGTTTCATTCTGTTAGAAACTAGACTGTTAATTTAGGTGCCTAAATTCAGGCAGCATGTGAACACTCACAATTGCCTGAATAATATTGTACATTAAATCTTAAGCTAAGGCACGAGCAAGCAGGATTCATACAAGAACTTTATGCTGAAGTACTTTTTTCCTTAATAGTTCCAGGCTGCTTTAAAAATATAACAAACTTATGTACAAAGCAGGTCATTCAAATGCGATTACATTCAGCCACCTTTGCAGTGTTCTAAGTCGTGTGCTGCCATGAAATGTGGACTGTCTTCTGTTCTTGTATTCTCAGAAGAGACAGCGTACTTTGCAAACCTAAGTCTTAATATGGGAAGAAAATAACAAAACATAAAATTTGATTGAGTCAGAAGTCTAAATTGAGCTGTGGATGTACCTTGTCTTTTAGCTTGGGGTCAGTTTGAACTACAGTATGATCAGGCATGGTATGTCTTCACTGTACACTTACAATCTATCTTATCCAGATGTTATTTATTGCATCTACAGTAATGGGCAAAATGTCATGCTAATGGATTGATTAATTAACACTTTTGCTTTTCATCTCAGGTAACAAAAACTGAGACTGCAGTAGAATCTGCATATGACATCTTGCATTGTAAATGTGAACGTTAAGAAGTTTGTTTTTCTCTTTTTCACAGTTCCTTTAGCAGCATATAAATGGCTGGTTTGCTACCTGCTCCAAGAAAGTGACCTAAAGCTGAGCAAGGAGAAGCAGTCTGGGCGTGGTGATTTTGAGGCAAAAAACAACTGTCAGGTAATACTTATTCAGCTTTCTTATTTTATTTACTTATTTTCACCCAAGTGTGTCAGATCCCGTTAGTTTTATCTTCTTGTGTCATGAAGTACAATTTCCTCAAGCATAAAGCAGCAAGTTAAATAGCTAATAAAATGTAATACCTGACCACATGCACTGTATTGAACATGATAGGAGGACAGTTACCATCAGCAGAAGTCTTCTAGGATATATTTCCCTTCAGAAGAGTTGCAGGCATGTGCTGGATGATGTCTGTAATTCTGATAGCATAACTTCTGAAGACTAAATCTACTACTATTAAATCTACTGCAGCATCTGATTATTACATCTCCATCTGCTCTTGTGGCCAAATACATACTGTAGGAAAGAATCTTGCTCTGGCAGGTAGGTAAACTAGATGACCTAATAGGTCTTTTCCATCTCTAATTTCTATAGTACAAAGTACTCATGAAAGATACCAGACTGACAACATTGGAACCTGAAAAGGAAACACTGACAATCTACATATAGCAGATCCACTTTCTCACCAGAGAGTTTTAACAGCTAGGAATGGCTCAACTCCAAATTTCAGTGTATATCCCCAAGGTCCCCAAATTCTTCCGTTACCTCCCCTAGAAAAACTGGCTCACATCCAAGGAAGAACACTTGTCATTTGTCACTGAGGAAAGAGATCCATTCCCTGAAGATGGCCAGTGTCATTCACCTTATCTGCAAAGCTCATTAAAAAACATCAGGAAGGAACATTCACCTCTGCACCTAGAAAGAGCCAGCCTAGCTTGAACGAGGGAAGGTCTGTAAGAAGCTGCTGGTAGAGTGGAGGAAATCTTTCCTGTTTTTACCCTAGAAGCAGCTTATTAGAGAAACTCTTCAGGGTCAAATCCTGAATGGCAATTGCCAGACATTCATGTCTGATTGTCTGTCAGTTGGCCAGCTCGTGGGAGGCTGGTGCTGGGGCCAGTGTGTTAGAGGGAATGGTTTGCTCAGAAGTATGAAGGTTCTCTTTTTTTTATGTTCAAATGTGGTAAAATTTAAAGATACTTAGGCACACAGCTGCTTTTGAGATAGGCATTGATATACCTTAGGTCATTAGGTTTTCTTTTCTCCTTACAATTCATTAGCAGGACAGTGGGATTTTTTATTTTAAATGGCATACCTCAAAAACATCTGAAAATGATTTACAATCTGTGCTTTAAAGACATGTATATATTTGATTTAAAACTTTCTGGGCATGAAGAAGCACTTTTCTGTCATCCCAGTGGCTGACTAATATATAATATTTGTTCTTGCTATGGGAGATCTGGAAAAGATTCCTAGCCTGTCCCTCAGTTATTTTGGTTTGGGGATAGCTTGATAGAAACATTACAGAAGTGCAAGCAAAGGTAAAGAAGGAAATAGAATTATAGGGGAGAAGAATAGGGAATTAATTCTTAATGCTTCATTTGCAATTTCATTCTGGCTAGGGAATTGACATTCATATCTAAAAATGTCCATCATCCTTAAACCTGCACAGTAGATGTGTATTTTGCAGTTCATAGTTGTATCTGAGCTTGGTCATAAGTATGCCACTGAACACCTAACACAGAGAAAAAAGAAAAACTGATCAACTAATTCTAAATAAAAAAAAAAACAACTGAACGAATGAGTTAAAACAAATACCAGTTTACAGCATTGCAACAAATCAGCCACAACAGCAATGGGTTTACATTCCCCCTTGTGTTCACCAACTAGAATGTTTTCAGTCAGCAGTCTATTTCATGGTAGGACTTATGCCATGATACAGCAAAGGTGAAGTATTTAAAAGTAGACAAGTGTTCCTATGTGAGTACAATCACTTACTGTGTATTAACACTAACTGGTGACTTGACTTTCTGATCAGATATTTGGCGAGGATTAGATGGATAATTCTTTCAAAACATACTGCAATCCATAAACAGAATCCACTCATGCTAACATGATCAGATTTTTTATTTATTATTTGAAGGGACTGTAATAAGTTTTCAATAGGTTACTGAACCACTTTGAAGATTTTATCCTCTTTATAAAACTCCAGATAATATTAAAAAAAATTAAATCTTCCTTTATCTTCTTAGAGTTATATGGATTTATTAATGATCCTAAGGTCAGCAAACCTGATTTTGCATGATCTTCTCTCTAATGTAGCTACTTGATCCCATACAGTCTGGGTGAATGACACTGGCAATAGGCATACAATCTGCGCTACCTTTGGATTGGTATAAGAGAGTACCTAAACTGGAACACAGTGGAAAATTAGGAACTTCTTTCTAAGAGACATTTCATGAGGCATTTCATGACTAACCTTTGCAAAGGCTTTGCAGAAAGAGTTTTCTCCTAGAGTTTCTTCTTAGACTTTCTTTAATCTCAAGCTAGATCAGCAGATCTAAATCAACAAACTTCACCAGAGCAATGCCATTTTGCACCAGCTGAGGATTTACTCCTTGTGTTTTGTTACTCAGTGTCCTTCTTTTCTGTTTCCTAAGGTGTACTACTGTCGATCATTAGCCATTGCTTTTATTGAACAAACAGTCTTACAAAGATATCATGACTACACTCATGATCCCAACATACCATCTACTCTGCAACCAGTGCTTAAGAATCTCAGTGCTCTGTATGGACTCTGGTCTTTAAGTAAGCATCTGGCTGTGCTCTACCAAGGTGAGATCAGCTCCCTGAATATACCATGCATGTTACTTTATAAAAGTCCTAACTTGGCAGGGGGAGGGAATCCTAATTAGTACTTAGAGTATTTTCTTATTGCCTGTGTGATATAAAACAGTGATTCTGGGCAAAATTTTCAGGAGCAGGAATCTGGAGCAACAAATTAACCCAAAAGACTCTCTCTTAGCTCAGAGATGATGGAGGGCTCACAGGTTTTGCCATGGTCCAGTGCTTGGGGGAGAGGATGGGGGACAGGCAGCAGGATGCTGTAGTGTAGCTTGCTAATGCTAAAAGCTCCACATGTCTTAGATTAATGGTTTTGCAGTCAACTCATTAATGAAAGACAGTCAATCCAATTACGCAGGAACATCTATTTAGTCTCTTGAACACTGAACTGATAAATTCTTTTCTAAAAGGATTGTATCAGTGTAATCTTAACTGGTAAAAGCTTCTTTGTGACTGTATTCACAGGTGGCTATGCTTCAGGTGAACAAGCTGGTAGATTTATTCAGAGTGCTATTCTGGAGCTCTGCTACAGGGTAAGCCTTCAATGTTGTTTGTTGTGACTAAATAATGATATAGTATACAAATATTAAAAAGAGATATATCAGTTATTCTGTAGTTCAAGGGGTAAATTTTACATATTACATTATTAGTTTCTGAATAACTTTCTGTAAAGTTTAGTAACTCATTGACCATGAATCTAGTCCTAGTTTATTTACCAAAAAATTAAAACTAATATATCTTACAGAATAGCACTCCCATCGTTTGTGGCCTTGCAATCTTCATTGGAAAGCCAGTGAAATACTGCAGTCCAGTTCTATTTATTTCATTACTGTGTTAGCTCACGAATTTTTTTCTCAACAAAAAAGCTTTTCAAACTGAATTACATTCTTCGCAGGTAAGGAACATTTCAGAGAAGAATCTGGACATTATGTTTTTAAAGTTCAAAAGTATGTGTTTCTTTGTGTTTAACAGTATCATCTTGGTTAAAATGTGTTTTAAACCCCATTAGCAAAAGAGGAAAACATGTAATATACATTCTCTTTTGGCGATTAACCTGGGAAAAAAAAAAGGATAATGAATCTAGACTCCTTATTGTGGATTTCTCTTAAGTTACCAATAGCTAGTACTTCATGAAAATAATCTTTATGCTGCTCTGTAGTTCACAGGTAGCCATAAACACCGACAGAAGTTGCCAAATGTACGTCTTTTGTTTTTAAACAGTTGAAAGATGATGCAGTTGCCCTGGTTGATGTCTTTGCTCCTCCTGACTTCATTCTCAACTCTCCCATTGGTAAAGCTAGTGGAGAGGTAAGAAAACCCATTTTAAAATTTCTAAGTTTAATCATTAGGAAGGGTATTGCCTGTAAATAGCCATAACATATTCAAGACACTTCATCAACACAGATACCCATGAACAAAAAAAACATAAATAAATTATACTATCTCCTAACATTTCTTAAGCAGTAACATGTCTTTAGTATATAGCTTACTACCTTGATGACGTAGTAAGGTGTATTTCTTCTCTGCCTAGGACTTTTGCTGCCTTTATTGGTATTCACATTACACCAAGTTTGTGTGATATGCATATAAATGGTGTAGAAATTATTTATTTCTTTTAATTCTTCATAAAATTTTTATTTTAATCAGAGAAAAGAAAATTTAAAATTTGTTCCAGCTAAAAATTATATCAGAAATTGCAGAATTATTTGAGAATTCTGTTTATCCAAAAGGAATTCTAGGATATGACAGAGTATCTTGTAGTCACCAATGCAAGGTACAGCATTACCCAATGGATCTCAGTAATCTTAATATAGACTTGAAGGATGCTGTTTTGTTAGCACCTCTCCTGGCTTTAATGAATATATAATCATCCTTGTTAAGGCTGAGAGAGATTTTTTTTATTAGTATACATTACACAAAGCAAGAGTTGAATCAACAGCATAAGAATGGCCATATGGGATCCAGTTCACAGAACGCTCTGTAAGTGACAGTGGCCAAGGAGAACACTGTATGAGACAGACGAAAGGTGGAGGTGTTGTTTCCCTGGTATCCCTACTGTTGGCAATTGATTTAAAAGATATCTCATGCCATAGGTTGTAGTTGTATCATTCTGTTTAATAGCCACAGGTACATTTATCCTCCATTTATTTTTCCCATCCATGTTCAAATTCAGCTGTCTTTTGGCTTCCATGACACCATGATTTCCATAATTTAATTATGAGTATTGTGAAATAATAGTTCCTAGTCCCAGTCCATATACATTTACTACCTGGGGGGGGCTTTTTCATTCCTCTGACAGGCCTTGTTTTCCTTCTCTGTATCTTTCCTGGTTCTGCCATATTCTTCCTGAGGTGCCATAACCAGACCTACAAGCAGGATTCAAAATGTGGGTGCACCATGGATTTGACTATAATTGATCCTGGTCCCTCACTGCTTTTTTCTCCTTGACATACTTAAAGAGCTGTATTTCATTCCAGAGTCTCAGCAAACCAAAATTCTTGCTTACTGGCCAACCCCACTCAGCAGGGCCAAGCTGTGGGATAAGTGTTGTGTAGAAACTAGCATCACAGTACGGTAGTTTGGTTTAGTGTGGATAGACCCTGTAGAGAATCAGTAGAGCCTGGGGAGACGGCCAGGAAGTTTTACAGGATTGCTGAGTCAAGGGTACTCAATGCTTTTCAATATTCTGTGTCTGTGTCTTCATCCCTGAAGTTGTCCATCGTTCCCATGGTGATCAAGCAATACAGAAGGCAGCCCAGATGTTTCTAACCAGACGCTGACCTCACAAGAATGATTACTTTGGTAACACAGCCTCTACAAATAAAGGAGGAAAGGCTAGCTCTACATATCCAGCCATCTCCACAAGAGGACTATAATCATCACTGGAAACTTTGTTTCCGTTTCTGTAGATTTTTGAGGATTAAATTAATGAAAGAGGTCATGGGAGGGAAGCTCCAAAGGTAACTCTAAGAGGAGGAACATAATCTGTAAGAATGTTAAGAATATCTTTGTTGGCCAGAAGCCCATTTTCACCCATTATTCAGTCTTAACAGAAGCTGTGAACAGATGCTATAGGCAGGAATATAAAATATGGTGCAAGTACATAGTGATCAGTTCCTAGTGTAGTTCAAGTTTTCTAGCAGTCAACTGGAGATTTCTTATCAGGATTTGGCTAGGTCCTCCTTGGCTAACTCTTAGCTCACACAAATAGAGAAGCCACAGCAGCTTATTAATATTAGAGATTAATATTAGGAATATTATATGTGAGACATGCAGATAGGACTCTAAACACTATCGAATTCCTTGTGTACTCAATATTTGGTAAGAAGCTTTTTGTAAATTCATTGAGTCATATTGAGATAATAATTTCAAGCAGTGATTTCCAACCTATGTTCTTCAGAATTCAGGAAGGTTTTCTGAACTGCCTCTAAGTCTGTTGTTTTCAACTTGGGTAAATATTTTCAACTGAAATTTGAAAAAGGCTGCCAGTCCCTCACTCAGAGAAAATACTTAATAAAGCTCCTTGTCTCCTGGCTGTCTATATTTAATTCTCTATTCATTGCTATCTTTGCAACTTCTAAAAACCAATGCAAACATTTTAGTAAAAATTACAGTGTGGTAAAGAATAGATTATCCAAGCATAACAGGAAAATTAATTTAATTCAAGATAATCTACGCTGTACCACAGTGGAGTGCCTTGCACCATGAGGCACAGATCATAACTGGAGCAGAAAAAAAGTTTCCAAATTCGTTATGGGCAGCTTTAAGCACTAAGTAAGAATTCAGATTCTCTTGAAAAGAAACTTTGATGCTGTGGATATCATTTCCCCATTGAAGCTTTAACAATCTCAGCTTAAGTATGTAAAGTTATTGCCACATATATTTCAAGATTAATTAAAAGTTCTTAGACAATATTAAATCAAACTTGGAATGGAATTAATAGTTAATGCTAGCCCACATAATCAAGGTAAAATATATTTAATATTAGGTATATTATATTTCAATATTTATTTAAATCATCACAAATATATAGGGCCAAGCCATCTTTTGATGTAGAAGAAAAACTTTTCATTTTACGTCACTGACTGCTTTTATACTACATTAATATTGTATTATACTGTACCCCAACTTACTGCTGAAAATATGATCTTCCTTCCCTCATCTTTCTATAATGCTATTTAAAGTTTTAAGCTCCAGTTAATCATGAACTGCCAAATACTGCTAAAATTATACTTTTGCAGAATTTACTTCCCGTGTACTTTTTTTTAACTGTTCCACATAAAATTGCAAATTAACAAAGATGATGAATTAACAATCTGCTTATAAGAGAGGAATTTCTTATTCTCAGATTGAAGAGTTCACATCTGGGAGAGAAGTTATGTTACTTTCCAGAAATGTGTTGAAATAAAGGTAAAACCAGACATGCACAAGTGCTTTCAGACACAGTCTTCAGGTTTGGACAGAACAAAGATTAGCTTAATATAACCCTGTTTCCAAATTTCTGCCTTTGATAATACAACAATGTCAAGTTGAAAACAAGAAATTCAAAAGGTTACTGGTTTCCTGCTCTTATGCCAAGGACAGTCTAAATGATTTACACAGATACCTGATATTTACAGTACTTTGCAAATTTGTGCTTTATCTTCATGTTTATTCTTGCCCGTGTGTAATTATTCACATTTGTTATATAGAAATTCAATCACAATCTCATTTCAACCAATAAGTAGATAATTTATCTTGCAGAAGTTTTCTTTGCTTTATTTTCTGTATGAATTAATCCTTTTTTATCATTATTTTGCAGATATATAAAAATATGTGGGCAGAGATCCTTCAAGGCAGCAAAGCTCTGAACAGACCTTCATGGTGGGCAGAATTTTGTATTAATAAGCCTGTTACAGGCAGGCTGAGGTCAAGATTGTAAACCAAACAACTTGTAAGAGGGCTGGATGGGCCCGAGATGGATACTGTATGTCAAACATCAGGAGGAAATGAGACCATATGTCAAACACTGAAAATGAAAGAGATTTTCATAGAGAAGTGCCAAGTTTTAAAATAACTTTGAAATCAAGTCCAACTTGATCTCAGGGACTGTTAACATAATAATGACAGAAGCAAGAGCAACACATCTGTGCACTATTCATATTTACTTAATTAAATACAAAAAAATGAAGATTCATTATGATCACTGCTTTGCAAAGGTTCTATAAAAGAAAAGTCTCTTGACTTTACTGTCATATTACAGAAGTTAAATAATTAAAAAACATTTCCCACCAAGGAATATGAATAACCTGAATAAAAGCAAAATAAAAGAGAATTTGAAGAAAGAAAGAAAAAAAGACATCAAGAACACCAACAGTGATAAACCTGTATTAAGGGATGGGAATAATTTCCAACAGCCCCTTTGAAGTCTGTGAAGCTATTCTGATTTCCTTCATATGCCTCTGTGTTAAACTACATGATTGCTCTTTCAGTGCTGGAGAGGATTGGGATTTTAGACACTCTGTTTCATGAATTGTGTATAACGGTAGATAAAATTAATTGAAAATGACTCATACATCTTTTTAAAAGAAAGTATGGTAATGCAAACTTGTAACTCTTATATACGTTCTTGGCAGTATCAAGCCTGGAATACATTGACACACATAGAAACAACATCTGTGTTTCAGGTCATAATATACTCAAATTATTATAAATATGATCTTATAAGAACGTACGACAATGGTAGGCATTATTGAATGTATTAGGATTTTTCTCTTTCAGCTATGTTAACTATTGCATATTTTTATTCACAAATGGAAGAGACACTAACAAAGCTTTGAAAATTTAGAATATTTTATTGTTCAGATATGCTTTTAGAATTTTTGTTTTAGAAAAACAAATTCCTTTTTTTCCTTTACTGTATCTATGAACTGAAGTAATGTTAAAACCTTATTCATTTTGCCCTTACTGTTGTGGGCAGTCCTGTCAAGCCAAAGAGATTATTTTGTAAATTAAAAAATTCAGTATTATTTATGATTAACCAAGGATGAATTATGGTTTGGGCTATTAAATAAATGCAAGTTCAAGACTTGAGTGTTGAATTCTGCTTTAGCAGAATCAGACCCTTGTCCTTGTGGGGTTTTATAATTTCATCTATTGTTGCAGTGTCAATATATGAAAGCTTGTAAGTCCTTACAGACTGTCACAATGTGACCAAGTAGTTCTGCAGAGGCTTCTTTGGTTCCATCTAAACCTGACAGAGCTCAGGAAATGTTTTGTGGCTGGACAATGTATTGAAAGGTGAGCATTAAAAAGATTTCTCAGAGTACCTCAAAGTACATTTATTTACTAAACAGATTTTTTTAAAAGTTTTTGTTTGTATTTTTAGGAGCAGTTTATTGGAGACTCTGGGGACTCCAAGTGCCTCATAACGCACGTACAGTTTAGAAAATAGAAATATAGTAGAAATATATCCCTAAGCTGTTCCTGTTAATCTTATTTATTATGACTATTTAGTCAACATCCAAACTCCCTGATAAAAGCTGAGCGCCTCTGTGCTGATAAGGACTGTACAAACTGGCAGGAAAGTGCTCTCTGTTCTGAAAAGCTTCTAACTTCGACTAGAGCAAGCACTGCAGAGAGTGCATCAGCCAGAACATGACTATGAGCAGGCAAAATGGGATACTCAGCAAAATGCCACGATAATGGACACCAATATGAACTGTCACATGGCTTGCACTAAACGTAGAGCTTCACGGGATCCTTGGATCCCCACACAGTTAATGGCAGAAGTTAAAGACCTGAGCACCAAAATTGAAATTAGTAAAGTCAAGGGTACCATGAGGCCGTGGGGATTTACTCATCACAACACCACACACTGCTGTACCCCCAGCCGTGGGGTGACGGTGGCTGCTCACCAGGACTGTTGGCAAGC
Source organism: Aramus guarauna (assembly GCA_013400195.1). Taxonomy (NCBI): domain Eukaryota; kingdom Metazoa; phylum Chordata; class Aves; order Gruiformes; family Aramidae; genus Aramus; species Aramus guarauna. The sequence continues at coordinate 43,143 of VXBL01002740.1, read as the reverse complement.
TCAGTGCAGCTGTTCAGCAGCTGTTGGGCTTTACGTGCTGCCAGCAAAGGCTATCTCCATTTATTCTCAAACCCAGTACAAAGCCAGACCTGGGTAATCATATGACCAAAATAACCTTTTTCTCTGAAGTCAACAATAAGCCAAAGGTTCTAGAGGTATTCTACATCCAGCAGAAATTGTAAGTGTGAACTTGCAGAGTTGCAGCATGGAGGGAGAAAGATGTAATGAAATTTGGCGTCCAATTGTCTACTAAATCAAAGGGCAGTAATTCAACAACTACCACAAGATGTCATCATTATATGCAGTTTGTTCCTCTTTACGGGACATTAAATAAAAGAGGCCTCTGGCAGAACAGAAAAGTCATTCCTTTTACAGTTCAAATGCCAAATAAAGTTGGATGTGTCATTTTAACTTGGTTGGGGAGCTGGGTCAAAGGCTGTCAAATAGCTTCAGTGCAAAACAATTTGGCCATGGGAATCTGGCATTGCAAGCTGCCACATGAAGGCAGCTAAATCTGTCACCAGAAAGTTGAATCCAAGTTAGCCTGAGAGAGCCCCAACCTACTGCTTCCCCTGTGCCATGATGCCTCGTCTCCAGGATAGTGGCCTCTTCCTTCCTTCTGACTTTGTCAAACCTGCACATCTACTCCACTCTTGTGAGACCCCACCTGGAGTACTGTGTCCAGCTCTGGGGGCCTCAGTACAAGACAGACATGGAGCTGTTGGAGACAGTCCAGAGGAGGGCCACAAAGTTGATCAGAGGGCTGGAGCACCTCTCCTGTGAAGACAGGCTGAGAGAGTTGGGGTTGTTCAGCCTGGAGAAGAGAAGGCTCCAGGGAGACCTAATTGCGGCCTTCCAGTACCTGAAGGGGCCTACAGGAAAGGTGGTGAGGGACTATTTACGGGGAGTGGAGTGACAGGACAAGGGGTGATGGGTTTAAGCTGAAGGAGGGTCGATTTAGATGAGATGTTAGGAAGAAATTCTTACCTGTGAGGGTGGTGAGGGACTGGAATGGGTTGCCCAGAGAAGCTGTGGATGCCCCATCCCTGGAAGTGTTCGAGGACAGAGTGGATGGGGCTTTGGGCAACCTGGTCTAGTGGAGGGTGTCCCTGCCCATGGCAGGGAGGTTGGAACTAGATGATCTTTAAGGTCCCTTCCAACCCAAACCATTCTATGATTCGATGATTCTATGATTCTATGATTTCTATCAGAAAAAAACCCAAATTGCTTATGTGCATTAGGACGCTGAATGCACACACCTCCCTTGTTGATGTGGCAAGATAACTACGTGAATATTTCACGTCACCTTTTGTAGGAGTAATGGTGTCAGGAGAAAGGCTCAGGGAGCCAGATGGAAGCCCTGCCATCCTTTCAGCTGCAGTTCTGTAGATACCGGTTTCCCAGAGTTGCTTGTTTTCTGCAGAGATAAGTAGACTCACACACTGCCATTTCTGTCAGAAAGCCTCTTTCCCACCCTAATAGATGATTCATCATGCGTTCTGCAGGGTAGCAAGTTTCTTTTCTGTTTGCCTTTATTCATGTATTTTCTTTACTGACTTAATGTATTTTCAAACCTGAGTGGTGACTTAATACAAGCACATGCTATCAGCGTGACTGGTCTCCGCAGATGCAGCCTTATGGCCCTCACGGAGCCCTGTGTGTCCTCTGGTAGCACTGTACCTCCACAAGCCTTAGCAATGTTTTGTTGTTCCCAATTCTCATTAAGCCTGAGATCAGAATAAGGCTCCAGATCATTTGAGCTCGGTTCACTGGCCTAAGGGTTCACAAGCAAAGGGGAGTTTGCTGCATGAGACATCCATGTGATAGTATAATCTGAGACAGACCGATCCAGCCAAGGGAAGGTCAGCTGTGATCACAGCAGGCTGCCCACAACACTCTCAGTGGGAACAGAAGCGTAAAGTTTCGCTCTTCTTCAAGCAAGTCAAGTCACAGGTTTATCAAATACAAGCAGGGCACTTCACATCGTTTGCTTTCAGAGGCAGAGAAAGATGAATGCAGCTTTTGCTGAGAGCAACAGTTCTGCTAGCTACCTGGCCTTTTTCTTTCCCGAATTTTTGCGGTCTGGTTACATTTGTTCGGCATTCCCACATCATGAATCTCTCTTGAACAAATGCAGTTTCCATCAGGGTTTTCTTCACTGTTTTTGTCAAAGAATAGACCAGCAAGCGTGTGGCTAAAACAAATCCCAGTAGATTCCCTGAAGCAAATTTACACTTTTTTTTTTTTTTTCTTTCCACATTTTTGTTCAGGAACTATGGTCAGCTTTAATATCCAGCATCTGCTGAGATTTGCAGAAGACTCCAAAGACGCAGCATCAGAAGGTAATAGCCCCCCTCACCTGCCCATGTTCTTCCATCCTTCTACAACATCCAGTTGTGCCCTCCTCAACTCATCTCACCTGCTTGTCATCCTCTTTGTACTCATAGCTTTGCTAAAAACTCATTTTTGCCAACTCATAAAATATCCACTGTTATTCATCCTTTTAGGCAAAGAATATTTTTAAATTTAATTTAATTTAAAGTTCTTTGACAGAGAAAACACCTCAATTCATAATGGCAATTTTGTTTAGAAGGGCAGTTTCTTGACACAGATAACCGAGGTGGAAAATAGCCTGTGGAAGGACCAACATGGAGTTCTAGTTTGGTCAGACCTGTGACTGTGATAGAGACACGCCTCATGCTTTCAGCAGGTTATCCATGGGCCAGGACACCTTCTAAACCATCCACAGAAAGGCCACTCTACTGCCAGTATGCCCTACAGCACATACCGCCCACTGGCCCTAGCACCTCCACGAGGTCTTTTGGGACAGCCTGTACATTAGCAATGGAAAAGCCTTGCCTGAGAACAAAACCTCTTTTAGCTGTGTAATACATCATTTTTGTAAAATGAATGAATCAAACAAGGAATTTATGGACAGACATCATTCCCTATGGCAAAAATATGAGCTGTGATGATCAAATTGTTTATAATGAAGCAAACCAAGTACTCAGCAAGTAGTTCTGCACTATATTTACATGCTTTTATCACTGGGATGTGATGAAGTACTTTCCAGCCCCTTAGTAACCAGGAGGATGTTAAGCAACACGTATTATAGTAAACACTTTAAAATCAGCAGGCCCGTATAACTGGCAACAAAAGATAGTGAAGGCTTGACTAGGAAGACTTGACTGGCCTGCTCATACTCATTACTGTTATATTTAAGAGTATTCTATCATAAGCAAAAGAATGGAAAATCTGAAGGAGGATTCAACTAATAAAATTATGAGCATACAGTAATATAATAAATATCAATCAGAAATTTTATAGAAAATAGACCTGATCTAATTCTTGGAGGAGTTCCCCGGTGTTCTCAAACTCTGGTTTTTTGAATATATGTGACATGCAATGTACACACACACACTTCTAAGACACCATAGTTAATGTTACATGACACCGTGAGTAAAAAATCAACATTCTGTCAGTAAAACACACTTTAATTGGATTAGGAACTTCCTGACTGACAAGATCTCAGAAAGCTATCCGTGGAGTAATCACTGTGTGTGCTTTAGGGATGTTATTAAGCATAATCCTAGACCTATGACTGCTTATTATTTTCCTCAGTGAGCTGGAAGTAACTGTAAAATCTCTTTTACTAAAATGTGCAGAGTTGGTGGACTGATAAATAAAGGTGAAAACAGACTTGACATACAGCATAGTCTGAAATGCTGAGTAAGTTTAAACCAGCCTGGTTTTGCTGACCCAAGTATGCAACAGCTCCTTTAAAAAATACTTGGATAAAGAGAGTTTGTCATTCTAGGTCAGACAGAGCTGAGCCAAGGTGAATGCTTTCCTCTCTACATTGGCTGATTGCTTTAATCAACTACCGACCTGCACTGATGCACTGGGAGAGAAGGATGTGGTTTATAATTTTTTAAAACTTACAAGAGTGTCACAGGAGGAGGAAGAAAATGTGTCATCCTTACAATCTTGACATCATCACAGAATTGTTTCTTGTCCAGCCCTAATTGTAAAAAAAAACCAAACCCATAAAAATGCAGGCCTGCCTGGAAAATGGAAACTGTGTTGGTGCTGTGGAGAAGGACCCTGGAGTCCTGGTGGACAACAAGCTCTTCATGAGCCAGCAGTGTGCCCTTGTGGCCAAGAAGGCCAATGGTATCCTGGGGTGCATTAAGAAGAACATGGCCAGCAGGTCGAGGGAGGTTACCCTCCCCCTCTACTCTGCCCTGGTGAGGCCACATCTGGAATTCTGTGTCCAGTTCTGGGCTCACCAGTTCAAGAAAGACAGGGAACTACTGGAGAGAGTCCAGTGGAGGCCTACAAAGATGATGAGGGGACTGGAGCATCTCTCATGTGTGGAAAGAGAGAGCTGAGTCTGTTTAGCCTGGAGGAGAGAAGACTGAGAGGGGATCTCATCAACGCTTATAAATATCTAAAGGGCAGGTGTCAAGAGGAAGGGGCCAGGCTTCTCAATGGTGCCCAGTGACAGCACAAGAGGCAATGGGCACAAACTGGAGCACAGGAAGTTCCCCCTGAATATGAGGAAAAAATTCTTCACTGTGAGGGTGACCGAGCACTGGCACAGGCTGCCCAGAGAGGTTGTGGAGTCTCCTTCTCTGGAGATATTCAAAACCCGCCTGGACACAATCCTGTGCAACCTGCTCTAGGTGATCCTACTCTAGCAGGGGGGTTGGACTTGATGATCTCCAGAAGTCCCTTCCAACCCCTACCGCTCTGTGAATCTGTGGATCTGTGAAAGTGAAAATTTCTATGAGTAATTCTGCCTCTGTGCTCGTAGAAACCGGGTGCCAGACTACTGCTTCTTCAGGGCACAAACCAGCAAAGTATGCAAAAAGGAGCAACACTATGAACTTCAAAGCTGGAGAAAAGTGTAGTTCAGCAGGAAACTGGACAAACTCAATGTTTAGCATGTCAAAGAGGAGCTTAAAATATGATGAGATTACAGTATTATCAGCTTGTCCAAAAGTGGAAGAAAATGTTGAATGTCAAAACAAATGTAATTTGTGTCCAAGAACTAGGGAGAGATGTAAGGAAATGGTTTACTTTGAAGGAAAGTGTGTGCATATACACACATTATTTGGGATGATCAAACAACGATCTATGGTTTTGTTATACACTGTACCAAGATCCTTTAAATCTCCTTTTCAGAACAGCTGGTGCCATTTGAACTGCCCTCCAAAAAAGTACTTCTCTGAGTGTCATTAAATAATGATTTTTTTAAGCCCACACAAACACTTGGCTTTTTCCATCTAGTTTATCAATGATGAGTGTTTGCAAAGTCCAGAACAGAGCACTGGCTGTATTTCACTAGTGTGATGGAGGAGCCAGGAAAAACATATCTCCTGGGGAGTATTCCCACTTGTAAATTTATTTTTGACACATATAGGGTGGAATTAGGTTTCTGTGCTTGTTTTGATCTCTTTACAAATTCTTATTAAAAAAAAAAAAAGTCTTCCAGCTCCACAGAGACTGTGTATCCTATTCCCATCCAAAGCTGTAGATAAATCCCACAGCCAGAAGCAGGGGCAGTGGGAGCACAATTTTCACAAAGTGTTTCTGTAGAAAAAAAATACCTTTCCCACCTGAGGAAGGGTACCACCATCTGATCTTTGACAAGATCATAAAAAGGAAGAAACACACAAGTGCCTGAGACACTGAGGAAGCAGCAGCCCGGTTCTTTGTTCGACACAGGAATATCCACATGGTTGAGCTATGCTCTACAGCAGATGAAAACCATTTATTTTTTCCAGAGCAGGCAGTTGCGCTGAGCGTGGTTCACCCAAAGGACAGCCCATTGGCAGGGATCCAGTCAGAGCCACTCTGTGGTCTCACTGGTGGGCTCTGTTCCAGGGTGGCCACACAACTGTCACCAGATGATATTTTGAAGATGGTGCAGTGCCATCCTGCTGTACTCTACTTGAGCGGGAGAAAGCCACTCTTAGCCTGCATAGTCCATTGTGGTTATAGTGAGAGCACGTGTTCAGGGACTTTTCCTTTATGTTTTTGGCTCACTTCTGGGTTTCGTCTGGGTTTTTTTTTTTGATGGGGAGGGTGAATTCAAGAAAATGTTACCTTTCCATCTACCAGGTTGTCTGTTTTGACAAGCAAAGAAATAGGCACAGCGTCACTTCGCCATGTTATGGTTTCTCCTCCTCAGACTGTCCATTTTTCTGATGTCTCCTCATTATACTTCAGCCATGAGGCCAGTTCTACAGCAAAAGTTGGAGCATTTGCAGTTTTATTTCTGTTGCCAGGCTGCCTGTTCATGATGGGAGGATTCCACATGCAACCAGAGGATGATTTTCCTCTGTGTTAAGAAATAGTCCTGGCACTGAACTATTTGAGTCATCTTTCTGTTTGCTTGACTTGTCCCATAATAGTATTATCCAAAACTTGATTCACCAGCTAATCTCACAAGACAGGATTGTAGATGTTTAAAAAAAAAAAAAATCTTTTCTTGTTTTTTTCATTTTGACCTACGAATGCTCAGAGTTGAGAGTCATGCTGCATTTTGCTTCAGTTGAGGTTAGAGAGCAAAACGTTCTACAGAAAGGTACCTCCCTTAGATGTTCAATTTACAACATGATCAATTATTGTCTGTTTTATTTTGGAGGAGCATGGTAGCATCATCATTAGTAATGAGGTGTGTCTTACCACTTCTCGTGTTACCTCTCAATTACCAGAATGATTCTCCCGTGTGTATTTAAATTCCCCTTCAGAGATGCAATAATAGTTCAAGAGAAACAATTAAAAGGTCACATATAGACTCATTCATAGATGTTCCTACTTCATAAGAATCAACGTGACTCAAGATCTCATCTGGACATAAGCTGTTCTTCAAGACAAGGTGAACTATATGTGTGTTAGTCCTTAAACCTGTCATTTTCTTGGATACTATTTCAATGTTAAATTGTAATTAACATACTGGAACAGGCAAACATAGCTGTTATTCTAGAAATCTAGTATTTTTCCATTGCATGTTTTTGTGGAGAGATGCGAATGGCTTACTGTAATGCATGAGAGATTAAATCACAGACCAGGGTCCCACCATCCTAAGTGCTGTACAAAGCTCTCACACATATTTCAATTTAAATAGAAGACAAGAAGTAATGCACTATGAACAAATTAATATGTCAGTACTGGAGAGCACTATGTGCAGCAATCTCAATGTTTTGGTTGTCATTTTTAGCCAAATTTTTTATCAACATGGTGTCAGGGGACTTTAAGGTGAGACATAAAAGAAGCTAATGGCAAAGTTGTCTGGAAATTTTCTGAGATTCCGAACTGGGAAAGGAAGGTCATGAGAGAAAAGGTAGCCAACACTTGGCATCAAGGATGGCATCATAGAGGCTGGAGTAAGTATCCTATCAGTGAATGAAAGATTTCAAAATTAGGATTAGCCTATGATGAGTCTTGAGAGTAAAGACCGAGGACTTAAGCTTAATCTAATATAGAAGACAGTGGAAAGACACAGAAAGCAAGGGACAGTGCCAAGGTCCTGTGCTGAGAGAAAGTGAAAATTATCTCTTGTATTTGGCAGGGAAATGATAAGGACAGAGGTGCATTTGCCAAGGACAGAGAAAAGGAAATAATGGGTACATATTTTTATGACTAAGTTTTACTGTATGAGAGAGAGGGAAGTCAATAGCTTCTGCAGAAAACTCAAAGGAGTTTTAAAATTTAGAGATAGCTTGGACATAAGGACCAGACTGACTGACAGTAAGTTTTCATCATCAGTGTAAGTCCCTCCTTAAACCACTACTTTAAGTAATTACATCTGTTGCAATTTTTGTTCAGTTATTTTTTGCTTCCATATGTATCTAGGCAACACCTAGAATAATATTATTCTCTAAAAATTCTAAAATCCAGTGGTTCATTGCAACATGTTGCAACATTTTCATTTTAAAGATACAGATTTCATACCCACACATACACACACAGAGACACAGACACATACTTCTTTACAAACTCAATCCATGTGTGTTCAGATGCAAAAATAAACAATTTTTAAGCAGGCTTAGTCAAATAGTTTTCCCTCTGGTTGTTACTTCTTGTCACAATTCATCCAGAAATGAATGTGTAAAGCTAGGTGTGTGTGAATGTTTTTTTAACATGGAGTCATAACATTGCCACAGTAATCAACTCCGTATGAAAGCATTATGAATGGCAAAGAGATAATAAGGAACTATCTGTGATAACGTATATTAATTAGAATTATCGTGAAGGTTAATAAGATCATTATCTCAATAGCTACACTGTAAAATGTGGGAGAGAGAATTATCCTATTACATTGAACAATTGAAGCGGAACTATGAGCATATTTTACATTTCAAGTTTATGAAACAAAATGGATAATCTTATTTGTCTAACGAAGTTGTAGTTATATTTTTAAGTAATAAAGTCACGTAGGGGAATTACTGTTACTTTAACAAATGCATCCTACAGAAGATATTATCATTTTAATTACCTCAAGATGTTTAGAGCTATTTCCTTTTAATTAAAAAATCAGAGGACCTAACAGCAGTGGTATGCCTAAATAGCCCAGGGAAATAATTTGTTGATCTGTGGTTGCTATGAGAATATTCAGAACTATAGATTATCTGTGGATTAACATATAGCTATGTAAATATAAACGCTTTGAAAAGCTTGAAGGCTTAATGCAAACTGCATTTCAATGCATACACCCTCTCTAATTACTTAAGCAATGTGTTTTAAATTATTACATTGTATGATTTCCACACTTGAAAGGCAAACTTTGCCTAAAGCCCTTCCTTGTGAATTTCCCTACACAGTGCACTTATACAAACTCTGCCATGTCTCATGCAGGTTACAGTGCGTGTGTGTGTGTGGCAAAGCAAGCAAGTCAACATTTAAACCACACAAAAAACCCCACCACTGGATAGCCTGGAGGAAGCGGTGGCCCCTGAGCTCCATAAAAGCGGTACTTTGTTATCCTCTAGCTGAGCCATAGCGTACGGACACATTCACCTGTCATCTGCTGGTCTAACAGCTTGGGAAATGTCTTGTTTCTTTGTCCTCAAACCTCATGAAGTGTGTAAGTGATGGGGTGTAAAACGGGTTAAATCTGGCAAAGATCACAGGTACGGGTTAAATCCGAGCAGCAATCCAGCGCCTCTGGCCATGTGGTTTGACGGCACCTGCCTGTCCCCAGTGGTCCAGACAAGAAGCATCTGTGGAGGCTTGGGCTGAAACATCTGCACGTCACTCCATAAACACAGCTCACCATATGTTACCAAATTACCAAAGCAGCCTGTGATTCAAGAGGAGGACTTTCGATAAAAGCAGAGGAAGAGTGTATGCAAAAAACCCTTGCTACAGTGTGACCAGAAGCAGATTTATAATTGCATTAAAATGCTTACACAGCAAAGTAACAACTGACACAGCTGTTTTCTCCTGTCACTTGTCGAATTCCATTTTATTTTTGGCTGTTTCAACATTTTGGTTATTTAGATGAAATACATTTTACCATATTGCTTTACTACCTTCCCTGATTTGCCTCATGATTTAAAGGTACTGTGAAATTTTTAAAGTCCTAAATATGGATAAATTGGCATGTCTACCATTACATGTTCCTCAACAGTGAAAGAAACAGGGATTTATAGACAGAATTCATCCCTCTCAGGGGGCTCTGCTAAACACAGGAAGACAGCTCTGTTCAGAGCTGCCACTTTGCAAAACTGAAGTAATGCCCTCCAATGCCATTACATCCATGCCAGCGGCTCAGTCTGATGAAGCCAAGTTCTGCCATGCCTATCACCTCTCCTAAAAGGATTCCTATCTCCAGGAAACAACATCTCAGAAACCACTGTCCATCTGTTGCCAGTTGGCATTTTTGTCTCAGTAGAAGAGCCAGAAGAGAACCACGAAAGCTGAAAAGCAAGGTTTCTGATTTGTGTGCAATTTTAGTCCAATTTGAACAATTACCACGGGTCTGTTTCTTTTTTAATTTCCCACAAACAACTCCTCAGAAATCAGTTGCAGAAATGCTGCTACATGGTCTTCCAGAAACTACTTTCCAGAATCCTCCTACTCCTTTGAAACTGGCCTACTGTTGTGTCACAAGATCTCCAAAGCTTTACCTCTGGGTAAAATGTGGACACAAGGGAACGTTGTTCAGCCCCTCTCTTGTCTCTTCATTTTTTGTATACCCCCCCTTTTCTATAAGCTTACCTTCCTGTCCTACAGCAATGTAGAGAGCAGGGTCGCATATATCTTTGCTGTCAGCAAACCATACTGGTGGGCCACCAGCTCATGCAGCTTGGCTCTAGTCTTTCTTTCAGCCACTTTTCTTCTGCCGTAGCCTTAGTCCATCTTGACACGCCTCCCTCCACCCCTTTAAATTGCCAACACGAGGCATCTGTATACAAAGTCACGTAATGAGATGACCCTGTGGGAAACTTATGCCTCAGATCAGGGGCAGATCTATGACCCTGCCTGGCCACGTACTGGCTCATGTGATGGTGAAAGGAGTGCATGGGGGTCGTAGAAGATTTGCAGTGCTGCACTGAGAGTGTCTGAGATGCACTCACCAGGGTGTGTGCTCTCTGAGCTAGTGTGTCACTCTAGTTTCTTGTACTTGGACTTGTAATCTGTGTCAGGATTTCTCACATCTGACATATATGAAAAGGAAAATCTAGAAATTCAGTCACCATAGGGTTAACCAAGCTGCACGGATGCCACAAAACCATTGGGAGGCAAGGAGCCATGGCTCTTCAGCTATCAGTCCAGAGACTTGATCATGTGACAGCAAGCACAAGCCACTACACATCTTGCCTTGCTCTATTTCCCATCAAAACAAGTCCTCTCTTCAACCTGATGTGACCCTCTCAACCTCTCTCTCTGTGCCACCAAGCCAAGTCCAGGATCTCCACAGCTCCCCCCTCATCTCACAGCACTCTACCCATTTCCTCTCCTCTCCTCTACTTAACAATGTCCTAATTCTCCTCCCCATAAATATTCATGTATGACATTCCCTCTACTCTTGTGCCACTCTATCTGAGTGCCACTATAGTTTTTGACACAGTCAGTTTAACATACTGGAAATCCTCCTTTGACTCAAGTGCATTCATAGCAAGGAGCTCGTTTTCTTTCTTTCCTGGCTCTGGGGTTTTGCCAGTGGGACAATTTGCATTGACACAGGCATTGCATTGGTAGGACTCCTGCTCATGTCCCCTGGAGTCAGTGGGTATGAGGTGGCCCATGCTCTTCTCAACTACTTGGCATGTTAGCATTAAACTGTCTGTAGCTTAACTCGTTGCTGGGAGCTGTGTTTGATACAGTTTCCCCAAAGAGCCAGAGGGAACAGTAGCATCATCCTGTACACATCAGCAAATAATAAAAGGCAACCCATGAAGAAGCTATTGCCATTTTTCTTTTTACTTACACCCACTGTGAGTAGCTAACCAAGGAAGGGCCTCCTAAATGTCCCTCTGCGAGTACTGAGCAACCCTTATCACATTACAGATCTTCCTCATATTAGGAGCTCTTCAGGCACTTTGAGCTGAAATTATGTACTCACATTTGAAAAATCTGAGCACTTGCAAGTTAGACATCTGTACTGAATGTCAATGGAAGCATGACCATCACAAGACTTTTTTTCAGCATCTTAAACAAGCCGATGACTTGGGATAACGGTATATAAAACGATGGCAAGACGCTTTTTTATCCAAGATAAAGGTCAAGCACATCTGGAAGACATAATAGCTGTGTCCTATAGAGACTACATCAACTATCTTGCTGCCAAAATCTACTATAAACAGGCACAAAGGGCCAATCTGCTGTTTTTCCCAGCTGTCACTGGTTTATTTAAGGGGCTAAGTCAGTTTTCAATTATTGTTCTGTTAAGAAAAAATGAAATCTATTGTGTAAGCTCTGTGCCAAATTACCATTGCTGCATGCTACATTTCCTTGAATTTGGAAAACCTCATTTTCTGTTGTCCTGTTTATTTCCTTGGACTGTATATAATTACTAAATGGTCCCTAAAATCCTTTAGCCATTTCACACAACGAGATGAACATATTTCCTTGAAATAGTTAGAGCAAGAAATCTGCTTTAAGTGGGACAAACATTTGCTGTCTCAATCTAAACTGTCCAATACACCTTTTAAACATGCCAATATTCATTCTGACTTTACTTTTGAAGTGCTAAACTGACTCACTGTATTCACATTACTCAAAACCGCGTGGCACAACGGTGAAAAATGGGTGGAAAAGGTATCATATGTAAGAAAACAAACATAAAAAAGTGTATATATTACGAACAGGAAAGGTGCAGGACTTGCTAATGGGAAGCACCCTGCAGACAGATGCATCCAAACCCCTACTCCTCTCTGCAGCTACAGAACATAATTCAAATGGTGGTTGACACCCAGGAGAGTGCAAAGCCCACAGCCCTCCCCTATGGGTGAGGTTGAGTCTTTGAAATGATGCTGCCAGCAAGGAGGTGGCACTCTCCTTTGAAGTACCGACTTGGGGAAGAGGACAACATCCAGCTTGCTCCTTAGCTTGAGATGTCTGAAATGCTAGGAAGTGCCAGGGAACTGTCTTTACTAGTTACTTCTCAATGGCTTTGGAGCCCCTCCTGTTGAAAGTAGGCTTGCATGCATCCTGAGATGTTAGAGGCAGAGCTACAGCTCAATGATAGAAGTTTAGACTTGGTCTGCAGGTCCCAGCTCCTTCTGTGCTCAGCAAACCCTCCAGCACATAACCTTCCTTGATTTGCTTGGCTGAAGCTAAGCAGGAGGAGTGTGATCAACTGCATAATGGCATCACATAG
>VXBL01002740.1:0-30256 GCA_013400195.1 Aramus guarauna | reverse complement strand
CCTTGAACACTCCCAGGGATGGGGCATCCACAACCTCTCTGTGCAACCCGTTCCAGTGCCTCACCATCCTCATAGAGAAGAATTTTTTCCTTACATCTAATTTAAATCTACCCTCTTTCAGTTTAAACCCATCACCCCTTGTCCTATCACTATCTGCCTTTGTGAAGAGTCCTTCTCCAACTTTCTTGTAGGCCCCCTTTCAGGTACTGGACATCTTCAGTGAGGCTACGCTTCCAACCAGGGTCTCTCCCAATTACTGCAATTCAAAGTGCTATCAATTTATTTTCACCAGACTGGATATTTTCTGTGTTTAAAAGAACATTTAGAACTGTCTCAGTCTGACATTGGTTTGTGCATTTTATTAATCACCTGCAAAGTAATACAGGCTTGAAAGCTTAAAAATTAGCAAAGGAGTAATAAATGCAGAAAAGCATTAAAATGCATGGACTTGAGCAGCTGGTTCGAATGGAGAGGCAGGAGGTGAAGGACAGCATCAGACATTGGTTTGTCTTTATTCCTAGAATCAGAGCAAGTGAGAAACTGCCATTGCGTTTGCTTCTTTTGCACCAGCAATTTTATTTCTTTGGAGAAGTGAAGTAAGGAAAGAGAGATAAAGAAGATAAGAAAACAAGAGTCAAATTAACTTTTACTTGTAATTTATTCCACTAATTAAATTAAGAGATAACACTTGGTGATAAAGCTACACCCCAGAGAGTTTGTTAGGGATTTACAGCACTCCTGTGCAGTAGCTGCCTTCGTACTTACTTGGTCATGGCCTCAACTAAATTTTAGGCTGCTGTCTCCTTAATTATCTCTTAGTGAACTGTTCTTTGCCCTCAAACTTAAGTGCTTGACTGACAATGTAGTTATATTGATTACATGAACTCACTGATATATACAAAGAACAAACTTTCTTCCACCTACAGATCAGCACCTCTCCAGTCTTTGGCTACACTTTGCCAAAGCAGGGCAAACTAGCCACGTACAGTATGTGTATAAAAATCTTCTTCTACTCTTATTCTTTTTTACAGACTAGGTAGAGTTAAACGTCCATGAAAATTATGATTCAGCTCCTTTATTTACACAGAACTTCTGCAGATCCCCAGAGGTGGAGGACTCTTAAATGCCTGCCTTATGAGGTGATTCACACAGAGTGATTTATTTTCCTGGGAACCCTGTGCTATCAGAGATAAAAGGGCCTGGACTCAGTTCCAGGCGAAAGGGGAAGATGGCACCAGCATGCAATGGGAGAAGCTCTCATGAATCAGCACAACTGAGACAACAGCAAACCCAGGCCACTACCAGTACGTTGACTGGGATCTGTTTGAGCGGCAGGTGCACGTTAGTCAGCATCTACCAGAAATATTTACAAAGGCAAGCCCCAGTGTTCTTCACTGGGCGCAACTCCAGCTCCTGAAAAACTGCCGAAACTGCCGATTCTGTAACATGAACAAGTAGGTCTTCCTCAAATACAAGTCAGGCAGGGTGGGAGAACTTGGGCTCAGTCTTCAAGCTGGACATTGGCCAAAGGGCCTTGAATACATTAGGGTGTGGAGGGACATGTAGGATAAGCAGAAGATTTAACCTCAGATTTTTACTCTGTGAATAGTAGCGGAGTGAGGGAATCACTTACGGTCTCTGATACTTCATCAAGCTACGAGCTGAGCAACACTCCATCTAGACCTACATTTAGCACAGGGGATTGGTGTCTGAACCAGCCTCTCCTGCCCTTAGATATCGACCGAATGGTGCAGCTGAGGTGATCATCTCAAATCCCATTATAATCACTGAATAGAAACAGGCACTGACAGGGTACGGGTCATAACAGCTGTTTCAGAGCGGAGTGAGATGAGCAGCATTCTCTGCTGACACTAACAAAAGCACTCATTTCCAGACTGGAATATCTGTTAGGGGATATATCTGTAAGTCAATATGGACATGTCCCCAGATAGATGTTTAAAACACTCAAACAGCTCTGGTGAGATCCAGAAACAAGCCTGTGAATATCCACCTACAGCCTCTGCCCTTTTCAGCTGTCATGGGGGGAAGAAAGAGTATCCCACTGACGGAGTGATGGTCCCTCTGCTCCTGAAGTGCTGTTACTGAGAAAAATATGACCATGAGCCAGAGAGAGAGAAAGAAGATGAGAACAATAGCAACATTTCAGATTAGTTCATTTTTTGTGCCTCAAGAAATGAAACTTTAGGCAACATCTAAGATTGTTTGGGGGGGTATGTTTATTTATTTACTTAAGTCCTATATTGGACATTGGACACATCAGTTAAACTGCAAGTTCTGTAGGAAACAACCCATTTATCCAGAGTCTAACACAAGAGGGATGATTCCATAGCATTCCTCATGAAGCGATGTTATAGATAAAACTGAAAAAGGAACCCAACCTGTACCTGCCAGTGAAAGGTACCTTGCAGACTCCGGGGCTAAACCTCTGCTGGTAAATTAAGCAGGTTCAAAAAGGCTGTGAGGCATTCACTCAGGCCAGCTGGCAGAGGGCAAGCCCTGTCTGATAGCGAGCTCGCCTCTGCTCCGAGACAGGCCACCAGCCATGGGGAATGGCCCCGGGAATGCCTGGGAGACCTGGCTGTCCCCGGCCACCCCAGCCCAGCCACTGCTCCCACACCCCAACACCACAAACAGCCACCTCGGCTCCAACGGCCGGGAGCGGTGCCTGGCATTGCCTAATTCTTTGTAGGAATGTAACCGGTAGGGGAAAATTGGCATTTAGGAAGAAAGGAGTAAAAATAAAAATAAAAATCATACTTTCACTTTTGCCTTAGACTACAAAGAAAAAAAAAAGAGATTTAAGCAGGAATTTTCAAAAATGAAGCAACCCATGGCATATTGTCTTATTCTTTGAAAGCGGTGGAAAGTGAGGAAAAATTCTAATCTATAAAAATGCTCTTAAATTCACGGGGATCATCAGAGATGGCAGAAGGTAAAGAGGTCTGTCTTTAGTAGTGTGCAAATGTGCTTTGGTTTCAGAGCTGGAAAAATATCCAGTACTCCAGATGGAGAGCAATTTAAAAAACATTCTTTGTTTATATTTATTTATTCAATCTCATGGTGTCCTTGGTTGCCCAGAGGAGCTACTGAGAGTAGTTTCTACTGTGCTGGTGGTTAGAGTTAGGTTACACACACTTTTAGAAATTCAGCTGTCTGCCACTAATGAATTGTTCAGCATAGCTTGAGGACAATGACGCAATTAGCAAAATTAGGCCAAATCCATCCCAGGTGAAACTCTACTGATGTCAATGAGTTTGTTCTCTATGATGTGCTTGTTCCAGTGTGTGTAGAGACAATATGTAGAAAGGAGAGTCTTGCAAAAGGACTTACATGGATTTCATTTGTCTTTTCTGATACTAATCTTGCATTACACTGAACAAAATGTAAAATTGCAACATTTGCATTGACAGCAACAGCGCATTTCTGTGGACTGACTCACAGGTTCGGCCCATTAATAATAATTATTTTATATTTTTAACAGTGTCTTTTACAATTCTACCCACAAACAATAAAATAATAGTTATTCTGTTCCTTGACTTTTTTGAATTTTCAAAAATAAAAAAAAAATCCTGGAAGTTTTTGTTATTCCTGGCTGGTTTAGAAATGGATTTGCTTCAGAAGAGCCCACAGCTAGAGCATGGCAGGCAAAAAGAAGGGTGAATTTTGCCTTCATGACCCTCCTGAATGGGCCATTGTTTAAAACAAAGCAATAGGCTTTCCCTGCCCCAAAGGCTTTTAAAGTCTGTTCCATCAATTATTTAAAGATATATTGCATTGCAGTGAAGTTACTGGGGTTCATTATTGGTACTCTAATAGATAAGAAAGGGAGTCCAGATCAAAACTGAAAGCGCAAACCAGCCATTTCACCCAGGTCATGCAAGAAATCTGTGTCAGAGCTCCCAAACCATTTTGATTCAGGGTTACTTAATTATTTTTTCCGGACTTTGCTGGAAAATTGTATCACTGTCCCCCTGGTAGAAAGCGCAGCCTTGATACAGGTCTCCCTGGCCAGAAAGGCTCTTCAAGCTGCATGGAGCATTTGCCTGCATTAGCATGGGAGACATCAACATCTGCAACTGTGATAAAATCCAAGCAAATCATGTTCCTGGTCAAGATTTCATCCAGAACCCACCAACCCTGCTTTGGTGTCTTTAATAAAGACCCATCCTTCCTCTTATTGCTTTCTAAACAATGACAGTAATGAGGGCAAATTTATGACTAGCTGGGTAGTCCACTTGATTCTAATCCAAAGAGTACAACCTACGGTCCTCAGTTTTATTATCCCTGAAAAAAAACCCAATGCTTTTGTAATGAATCTGCTTAAGTGTGACCTCTTAAATTATCTCTGCTAGTGGGTTGTAGCAACAGTTCCACAGCTGTGCTGTTATTCATCAGTAACCATAGAAATTAAAGTGCTGCCAAGTATGTGCTCTTTGTTTTTTTTCGAAGAGCTGAAAGATGATGCAGTGATGTGTTTGCCCCTCCTGACTTAATTCTGAACTCACCCACTGGCAGACCTGATGGAGAGGTGAAGAAGAAACTTGCTGTCATTGGAAAGCTCCATCACCAGCGAGCTCAGTCAACAACGCCACTTCTGCAACTGGGCTGCTGGTGCATTTTCAAAAAGCCTTCTGCTAGAAATAGGATGTGGTGGAAAGTCATATCCTGTTATTCAGTAATTGCAGTCTTTAATGAAAAACTTTGTTTGTTTGTGTATTTCTGTTGAGAATGAACTGAAGCAGCCCTGGTATTTTTAGCCAAATGATTTGTTTTGGAAAGAAAAAAGTTGCATAAAATCTCTCCTAAAGGGATGCCTGCAAGCTAATTATTGGCCTACATTAATCTTTGAGTTTTTTGTGGGGAATTCTGTTATTAGGATAGGATTCTGTGCCTCTGAACTGGCATCCAGGCTTTTTCAATAGTCAGTAGAGAGAGGCGCATTTCCGATGGGCAGCACTAGTTATGAGTTAAGATGGGATTAATCCTCTTTCTCCCCAGTCATAGAGGGACACAATTAGCTGAGACCAGACTCCTAACTTTTAGGCAGCTACACTTACATGAGAGAACTATTCATGGTGGCTTACTGCCCTTTTACCACCTTTTTTTTTAAGACTGACTAAGAAACCTTGGTGTTTCAACTTGTATTCCACTGGTTGCTTTTCTGCCACACTTTGTATCATCCATTAATTGCCAGCTATCCATGGGCAATGCCTCACCCAACGTGCTTTTGCTTTTTGCTGGCTATGCAACATCTGTCCTACAGAAAAGGAGATTGCTTCCCATTTGCCCAGGAGAACTTAGAGAACATCTACAATGTGCAGAGAAGTGTGGCACAGATATTTCTGCAGGAGCTTTTTAAGAGGGAAATCACACAGGAGGAGTTTCTATCTTGGCTTGGCATCAATAAATAGTGCACACCAGACTCAAGTGTCTCTGAGCACTTCTGGCTTTGGATGAGCGTGGGAGGAAGCAACTTGCATATCTGTGCAACCCGAGTGAAAGTAACACCACCCCAGACTTGTTTATCAAAGTTAAACAAAAATAATAGATTTGGAAAAATTGTACGGTTTCCCTCTGTCACCCTTTGTAGGTTCACTAATGCCCAGTTTGGCAACTTCTTCACAGGAATTTTATCTAGGGGAAAACATCTGATTTTAAATTTTGACTTGTAATTATGAGATATTCGATGCTGATGTGTACCAAAAATGTTGGATCATTGAAATGCTCGGAGTACAGGGAAAAAAAAAAAAAAAAGCAACACTTCATATTGGTTCAAATAAGGAAATCAGTACAAATACCATAAAGACAAAACTGCCAACTCCAGAATCCAAATGAATTAAAAAGTCTATATTTAGCTCCTACTATTTCTGCTTCAATTATAAAACATTTATTCTTAAATACACACCATCATCTCAAATGCTCCACTCAACATAGTTGCTTGAGGCCCCATAATTCATCTCTATTTTTAGTTTGCTCACAGATAAGGTAATGGCAAAGGACAGCAAGTAAATGACTCGGGCTGGTGTTTTTACAGGACCTTCACATTTGCTGCTCTAGGAATTGCTCTGGAAGCAATCCAAACCTGGCCCAATTCCCGTCCAACAATTTCTCTTACAAAGGTAAGTGTCAGATCTCAAGCAACCCTTTCCCTGCTTTTGGGAAGGGCAGGAGAAAAGGGCGCATGAATCCTCAGTAGAGCAGAAGCAGCAGATTTTCTCAGTAGGCACCTGACATTAAATGCTGCTTTGTGGCCATGAAAGGGAGCGTGAAGATGGTCACACCTCGAAAGAGAGAGATGTTTAATTTCAATGCCAGGCCTGGCCGTTACAAGGGGTATTGAGCTCTTGGAATTTTTTTATCCCAGCTATTCAGATTTTCAAGAAAGATTTGCAATTCCCTAATTGCACATTAGAAACAAAAGTGTTTCCATCTTCTAATAAACTCTAAGCTTCTTTCCAGAATCTCTTCAAAATGCTCAGCATATGTTGCATGTGGCCTGCAGTCTGCCACAGAGGATTTCGAATTTACCTGTAGCCTGGACTCAAGAAGTGAAACAGGGAGGGGAAAGACAGAAATAAGATTCAGTCCCAGTTGTGGTAAATACCAGTGGGCTGAAAAACAGGTGTTTTATTTTACCTCCATAAATAGAAAAACACAACTTTTTTGCCAGCTTGTACAAGGAGAAATCAAATTGATGGAAAATCTGGATGGACAGAGGAGGTGTGGGCCCAGGCGGTCACCTTTCACTCAGGCTAGCGCCAAGGTGCGGAGAGGTTCAGGTCGCAGGAACCCCATTCCACACTGCTAGGGGAATGCCTTTGCTTTGCCACTCTGTCACGTGCACGGTGCTTTTCCCAGCTCAAGGGAAGTCAGATTCATCAAACTTGAACTTAGCCAGTGTTAATTTGGCTGACCCGGATTTGACTTAGTTGCTTGGTATAATTAGACGGGCTCTCATAGGATGAAGTTAGGAAAAAGAAAATTTAAACTGGAATACAATTTCTACCACTAAAACAAAGTGGGATGCAAAGCAGTCCCGTAAGGAAAGAGGCTGATTCTTGTGTCCAAAGTCTTTCAAAGCTGGACCACACAAAGTCATAAGTACTTCTCCCAGGAGCAATCATCCACTGGTGGGAAGATGGAAGGGATGAGGTAATACAAGATAGACATCAAACCCCTCTTTGAGGTACAAGGAGGGAGGTATATATCCCCAGTAGAGAGAAAAAGGCAGGCAGAGAAGTTAAAGGCTAGCTCTAAAAAAGTCAGCTATAATTTATTAATAATCTAAATTCATAAGTGTGATATGGAAAACTCTCATTTAGCTGCTGTCAATCCTGGAAACAGCAAAGTTTTACTGGTAGCTCACTTTTTCTTTTAGTATCCCACGTGCACATCCATGCTTGCCTCACCACAATGGCCCAGAGGCAAAGCCCAGCCAGGAGCCCTCTTAGGCTGCAGGAATAGTTGGAAACCCTCAAACAAATAATAAAAGAGAAAATCAGCCCACTTTTCTCATTTCCTAGCCCAATTTGTAGTCATTAAGATGTAAGCTAAAAGGTTAGCATTGGCTCAACCTGCTCTACCTCCAAATATTCTTTAAAAGTCATCTTTGAGTTCAGTCTTTGAAAGAGTCAGTGTCTGTGCCCAGGAAAGCAGTCCAGATGATGCACATTAATGGGATGACAGCACATCCCGGTGGTCCCCAAGGCCGCACGTGAGGGCTACAGTGCTTGGCAGTTCCCAGTGCCTGGTTGTGGCACCAGGCACATTTCACCTGCTGTGATCCTCCATCTGTGGTACCAGCCCAATGCACGTCATCTCCAGCCCTGTCCCGCACACAAAGGCGTTTAACTAACATGGTGATGCCTGCCAGAAGCTGGGTACCAGCTCCTAAGGGACTATGGCCAAAGTTTAATAAATTCATTAGGAAGTATGTAATTTCAGTCTTAATATGTCCTATGAGGACAGGTTGAGAGAGTTGAGGTTGTTCAGCCTGGAGACAAGAAGGCTCTGGTGAGATCTAATTGCGGCCTTCCAGTACCTGAAGGGGCCTACAGGAAAGATGGGGAGGGGCTGTTTATCAGGGAGTGGAGTGACAGGACAAGGGGTAATGTTTTTAAGCTAGAGAAGGGTAGACTTAGATTAGATATTGGGAAGAAATTCTTTACTGTGATGGTGGTGAGGCACTGGAACAGGTTGCCCAGAGAAGCTGTGGATGCCCCATCCCTGGAAGTGTTCAAGACCAGGTTGGATGGGGCTTTGGGCAACCTGGTCTAGTGGAGGGTGTCCCTGCCCATGGAACTGGATGATCTTTGAGGTCCCTTCCAACCCAAACCATTCTGTGGTTCTATGATTTAGCTACTTGCTTAAATATGGGCTCATATCTCCTATTAGAGCTACAGGCAGGAGCAGACAAGCATAGTCATATATCCAAACTCAGTCCTAAACATTAAACTACTTAACTGTACTGGAGCATGTATATACAAGCTGTCTAGGAGGTAGAAGATAAATGTAAATGTCTTAGTGTTTATATGAAAGTAACAGCAGTTTCTTCATGTATGTAAGAATAGTTTAAAACTCACAATACAGAATAAAAATGATCACAAGTTTGATTTTTTTAAATAAAAATATTTATATCAGAGGGTTATCCAAATTGATTAGAAGGTTTTTAGANATATATATAAATCCCTTTATACCACTATGTTACATACAGGCCATGATAACTAAAATTGTTCAGTGCTTCTATATTACACAATATTTAAATATAGAACTATTTTTAAAGCAAATTGAAAATGAAGAGAAGTTTGACACTGTAGGAGATCATTTCACACAGCTATATTTTTGCAGCAACACACCTCTTGAAAATAGCAAGAAAATGAGAAGAGTCTTATAAGAAATATGAAATACCTTTTTAACAAAAGCAACTAACTAGAGAAAAAAGGAACAAGGGAAAACAAAACTGACAACTTCCTTGCGTCCACAAGCTTTGGCTGAGTGCTGAATTTGCACTTGCAAAGACATTTGTTTTGCAAAGTGTAAAATTTACCCTAGCCTGTTCTGAACTGCCTGTGCTTAGCGCGTTTATTTTATCAGTGTTCAAATAGCATCGAATGTTGCTGATTCCTTGGAAGATATTTGTTTTGTAGAGCTTGTCCAAGTCCCCACACCCAGTGATGTCTAGTAGGCTCCTTCTCCTCCTGGGACAGACTGATTTTTTATTCGTTGCAGCAAATTCCTGAAAACATACAGTGAACTGGAAATCATCCTAACTCAACTGCTTCTTCTCGAAATGACACGTACTGACTGGCTATGTTTAGAAGGACTGAAAATATATAACTTCATTTTATGATAGGTTGTCACAAATGGCTTTGGAACAATTCTCCAATGATTTTTATTCTCCTCAAACTGATATCACGATTTCATTCCATCTCAATGTGAAATCTGAGCAATATAATGAACCATGAAAGCTCGGACATTGCATGTACAGATTTACTAAGGGGCTGGAGAAAAGACCATGAAAAACAACAGAGCAGCATCCGCAGACTTCAATGAACTTTGGGTCAGACCTTGAAAAGTACTGCCTTTTTTCTTCTCCAACGACCCACAAATTAAAAAGAAATTAGTTGGTTTTACATCTAACTTATGTCCACTTCTGAGCACAGAAGCACGATCATTTGCTCTATTAAGCGTAAAATTCCCACTGCTTTAGAAGATGTATTTCTTCACCAATAAATGCACTCATAGTCAAATTCCCTTAACCATTAGTGGGTCATCTGAGTTGTAAATAATGCCATGGATGAACAGGCAACCAGCTCAATCAACACAGATCCTTCTGAGATATCTGTGCTGCATCTCTCCACTGTGTATCTTTACTAGTTTGGACATGAAACTGTTGCTTCTGGTCCTAAATTAACTCCATATATTAGTGCAGAAGTACTACTGGGTTTATAACGCTCTCTCATCGGATGGTACTCACCAACAGCCCAAGTGTGAGCTGGCCAGTCCACATCCAGGGTTTTTTTTAATCTGAATGTCCTAGGTTTTTATTATCCTGCAGCTGGATATCTGGCTGCAACTGAAAGAGAATAGAGGTTTCTTGGCTGAAGTTTGATGCTGTTGTCTTCCTTCCCCTAAAGAACTAAAACATCAAGGATTCATCAAAGCATGGCAATGCTTGTGTTATCCAAAATCAGATCACAGGCAACACATTTCTAAGTGCTCGTGTCAGACTACCAACATCAAACACTTGGCATGCTTGACACAATGCTTTTGAAAGACACCACAAAAATTAAAATGTTTCCAATGCCTCTATTGGAAGCAAGACATCTCTTTAAATATGTTTGCTTAAGGACTATTCCCCAAATGCAGAGGAGACTAAAGTGATTTATGATTTGTTCACAAAAAGTGGTCAAACATTAAGGTTGGTGCCATTTTGGTGTATTTTGAAGAGATGAAGGACGTGTGGGCTCACCTAGACAATGAGCTATCATGCTTCAACTGCGCCTGGCAATGGTATAAACACAGTCGTGCTTCCATACATATGCTTACACTTGTATAGCTGATTTTGGCCAGGGAAGGAATTATACCCGTAAAAAACTTTTTATTAATATGCATTCATAACTGTATCCAAACCAGCATCATGCCAGCATATATACACTGGAAAAATAATAACACTCTTAAGCAATCCCAGCTACAGGATTATAAGCACTGCTTGTCTCCTCAAATAGCTTTTTATCCCTCTTCTGAACATTTACTTTAAGGATGAAACATATATAAGTGTATTGCACTCTATCTTTCCTGCAGAAAACAACAAAGGGTACGGTCCATTTAGCATCTTGGAATAACATTAAGTGAACCAAAATACCTGAAAGTTGGATTTGGCATGTAACATATTCATAAATCAGCTTTCCATTGCATCAAAACCTCCATTATTTTTAATCATGAAATTGATGTTGGAGCCTTTACCTAACTTAAACATTCACTTAATATCATTGATTGTTTCAAATGAGTATTCAAGGCAGGAGCTGGTCTGTTATGCTATATATGTTGTAGTTAGAAGCTGAGGAAAGTCTCAATCAGAGGTAAGTCAGTAAGAGACTTCCAAGAGGGCTTTGGATGTGTTGGCAGCTGTTCCGCAGGGCAGGTGCCATCAGGTGTAAGTGCCCAGGAGACTTCCCAGGGGCAGAAAGGTCCATCTCACTCTTCCTTGCTTGCTCCATCCTCGGAAGTATCTTTACATATGAAGATGATTCCAAAATTATTTTTTTTTACTGATTGTAAGGGCTATTTAAAATTGTAAAAAAAATCAAGTGCGCACGTATAGTTTAAACCTTCAGTCACCATTGTTTGGAGGGTTATTTTCTAAGGGCTTTTGGCAAATTAGGAAATTCCTGCTGCAGCTGTGAGTACTTCTATTTGAACATCTGAAATTCCACAGCTATCAGCACATTAGCTTGAGCCTTGGTGACTCGTAAATCTTTCTCAGCATCTTATTTCATGAGGTCTAGTTCAAGCATTAGATGGAAATTACATTTTGCAGAGACCGTATTTGAACGGCATTACTTAAAGAGAAGCAAACGGATTTTTACTTTAACAGTAGTCGAGGTAGACATTAGCAAGTGTTCAGAAAAGCAAAGATCCAGTTTGACCTAAACAGCAGCTCTTTAATAGAAAAAAAAGACAGAGAGATTTTTATCATTAGTGATGACATGAAACATCAGGGATATCTGAAGATCTGAGATGAGAACACATTGTCTAAAAACGTGAACTTGAAGGCAGGCACAGCCCTGACACAGCACCTACCTTGCCAATAGCTGGTGACCAGCAGATCCACCCACCCAAAGAATGCTGTTTCAATTCCCACTCCTTCAGCCTCACTTCCCACACCCCCTGCAGACAGCAGAAAGGCTGCTTGCAGCATTTTGAGGCTATCAAGTGCTATCTAAGCCTGCATAAGAGCTTTCTAAACATCCATCCTGGGCTGACCTGTGATACAGGTAATGGTATATCTAGATAAGAAACAAGAAAACTGTTTCTATGATGTTCCAAATGGTTTTCCTTTGATTGCCACCATGACACCCATTTTCCCTGATCATTAAAATCCATGGCCTGCTTGTGCCTGCTCAGAGACTCATTTTTTTTCTGCATCACAACCTATTGCATCAGTCCTTTAACTCGGTTTATCATAGCCCCTAGACTGGTGGTTAGGGACTCCTGCTCAGTCCTATGGATCTGAAACTTCCCAAACTTCAGAGAATCTAGATCAGATCTTCTGCTTTCTATTCCATCATTGGCCTATGAATTTCTTGCCACGTTCCTGAAAATGTAGGGGTTTGATCCCCTTTCTTAGGACCCAGGATAACTTTTGCCTAGCATATGGCCTCAGCTTAGCCCAGCACTTTCCTCACAAAGCACCTGAAATGAAGATGCAGATGCCTCTCACTGCCAAATATCCAAACAATCCGGGCACTCGTCTAGGTAGGGGAGCTAGGTTTGCGTTGCCTACACACTGGGCATGGTGCATTACCAATGGTAACAGAGACACTTTTCACCACTTTCCTCTACAGCCCAGTGATGATTCCACAGCTTATGCACAGTGAAATAATCCATCAAGAAACCTCAAGAGCAGCCCCAGTCAGTCTGTCCTCCAACAGCCAGATGGTTTGAATCCTCTCCTGACAGAGTGATGGGCACTTAGACAGGCACTTGCTCTTCTATAGAAGGTATTTACCAAAGACTGAGGTGAACTATAGATGGGAGAGGCTTCATTGACCTATGTGAGAACAAGTGGACGAATCCCAGCAAGCACACCTGGGCCATACTAGTGGGAAGGTTTTCATCCATGAAGTGCCTTAATCACTGCTCTGTCAAAGATTAAGAAGAGATTTCACCTCCTCCTCCAAGGTTTTTTCCAGGCAGAGCTGGAACATGTCCTGAGAGCATACCCCAGAAGACAAGGACTGACAAAACATGTGGAGCCTGGGAACCCTGAGGGGACTTAGATTCTGAGCTGCTATCAGGTTTTTAGAAGAAATCCATATTTCCACACCAGAAATGTAGATATCTAGAAATTTGCACTGACAGGAATTGAGTTTCTTGGAAAGCTATGAAAAAGTAACAAGGATCTATGTTTTGGATTTAAGTACCTTAAGCTCCTTTGCAGACCTTGGCCTTTCCTTTTTATCTCTGACACCGATGTTATTCATGGCTTGTGTATTTTTACAGGGCATGTGACATAATAGTCTCCTACATCCAGTCAATAAAAATCCAAACAGAGCTGCAAAAAGCAAAAGCCTTTTTTTTTTAAGCCCTAAACAGGAATTCTGTGTTGTTTAATGGACTACCTGCAGTGCAGGGAATTGCTTTCGGGCAGGTGGAAATAGGGCCCAGAACTCCTCAACATAGTCAAAGCAAATTGTTTCCAGACAATGACAAAGTTCTCAGGATTAATAATGCAAGTGATGTAGTGCAAGTAGGTAGCCTTCAGAGATAGCAGTCCTCCACTCCTGCTTCCTGAAAGTCAGCTCTGGAGCTTTTATTGACTGTGTGACTATTCTTTCCAGTGAATTTCCAGGCAGATGGTATTGTCAGCACATTATGTTTTTCAGAATCAGCAATATAAATTCAGATATGGAACACGGGCTGCATTTAGATGCTTAATTCCAAAATGGTGGCCCTTTGATGCCTCCATTTTCACCAGTAACTTATGTACCCGACTGACACCAGCCACATATGCTCTAGCACTGACAGTGCAGAAAAGTCCAGCACATCAGTTGCATCAGAAGAAAATAAATATTCTTCTATCTCTCATATATATTAAAGATTTTTTACAGCATGTCTACTGAGGAAGGTTCTCCATGGAAATGCCAGCAAAGGTTTTGGCAGTTGTAGTGTTGGTTTGTCATCCATTAATGCAGTGGGCAGAGCACTCACGCAGCCTGTGAAACACCTATTTCCAATTGTTTTCTTAGCCTAAGGAATATCAAATACACATGTCCCAGGAATAGGATCTAAACATTGAACTGTTGGAGGATGACTTCATATACCCCTCTAGACAGCCAACTTTCCCTGGAGTTATAAAAGAATCACTAGGCCAAGAGATAATCCTTCTTTTTTTGGTTTAAAGAATTCCTTTGCAAGAGTGGACTTGGGTTCCATTCCTTGCTGTAAGAACTGTTTAAATATCTTGTCCAATTACTATGGATACTGTAGAAATAGGATGCTCAGATCTTAAATGCAGTAGAATTTGAAAATCATGTTCACATCTTTCAGGGAAAAGACCCAACCACTAGATTAGAGTGTTGATTGCATTACTTCTTCTGTCTAATTCATTTTACTCTTAAGGCTTGGTCAAGCCTTAAGAGTGTGATCAAAACTTACTACAGTCCCATAGATAGACACTCTTTTCTTCTGTCTTTAGAGAGCCACATTCATATTTCACCTCACTTCTGATTTGCCCATGCCATCATTAGCATAGGAACACACTCCACAGCGTGCTCTCATAATTTTATAAAAGTAGTTAAAATTAATCAAACTAACAACAAAAAAGCACAACTCTGATGTTATTTGTTTTCCATCTTCTTTCTTGCAAAATATTTCAGTCTGAAGAAATTTAGTATTACACAATACTTTTAATATTCAGCTTATAGTTACACTGAGTTCATCCTCCTTACTCATGCCCCTTGGGCTATCACTCCCCTTGCTGTTTTCATCTTTAAATAAATACTTTTAGCAGGTTTTCTTTTCCCTCTTAGTCATTATTTGGCCAAACTTGATCCTTTTTTTTTTTTTATTTTAAACTTCCAATATATGATTTGTTGAACTAACCCCTTGACTTCTCATTCAATACTGTCACTCTTCAAATTCAACATAGATTTCTTTATTATTGTTGAAATTAAATTATTTAATACCTATCGGAGTTTTACTTATGAAGCACTAAACCTCTTGGCTCTGGAACTATGTAATGTTAAAAGCTGATCTTTACTTGTTGATCTCTGTTAAAGCTTCTTTATTGACACTGAGATTTCAAAACATCTTTCTCCAGCAGTATATCTCAGTCCAAAGCAAATCCAACAGGGACACAATTTAACATTTTTCCAGATTTAATCGTATTTATTCATCCTGAAATGACTTCAGTCATCTAACTACTACATTCATCTGGGCTTTTGCCAAATCTATAGAAAGATGCTTCTAGACAGTACATCCTTCCTCCTAGCCTGGTCACTTCTTTTTGAGGTACCTTTTTCTCTGCATTTTTTTTTTCAGGACAATATAGAAAACTAAAATGTTCCAAGCAAGTAATGCTCAGATAGCTGTATCTAGGCAAGATGTCTTCTCCATCTTCCATAGATTTTGGCAACTGCTTTGACTTCAGTGTTCTTTAGTTTCCATTAACATAATAAATAATGGCTTTTAGTAAAGCTGGGCCTAGCACCAACTCTTGCAATACTCCTTATGTTCATCTTCCCTTCCAAATTGGTATGCTGCCATTATCATTAACCTTGATTTATGGTCCTATGTCTGCTTGCCAGCCTACTTGAAAGCGTAGTTATCCAAGTAATTTTTAATTCATTTCTGACATGAGACTCCATGCCATGCTATTATAAAGTCCAGATTCAGCAGATATTCTGAATTCCTATTGTATATTAATCCTGCCATTCCATTTTAGCAGAGATGTCATTTTGAGGAGAACACAAAACATAGGAGTGTTAAGAACCAGCATTCCCAGCACAGCAAGAATCAGGGAAATAGGTCTGACAGGTTGAAGAGATGACTCTAGATTTCAGGAATACTCATTTGCCTTTCATGTAGAGCAGTACAGACCTTTTATTTTATCATTATGCCAAGGAGCTAGCATGAAATTGCCTTTATTCATTTTCTTCAAGAATTCATAAGCCTGGTCTCCATTCATCCACATTATTAGAAACATAGTTCATTTGTATTGGTATTTAACTTCTAAATACCTTCAGGAAAGTTGGCATTCTGAGGGGGAATTAGTTTAGTACGGTTATCCTTGATTTATTAAATACAGTCCCATTGTAGTCTAAGGACTAAATCCTCCTCTTTTTTCAAAAAGTTTCTTTTAAAATAATGTTTGTTCTCAAAAGTCTTAAGATTATATTAAATTTACCCTATCTCACCATGCCTTGATTTTTATTTCTTGTTACTCTGTAATAATCAGTGAGAGAGGTGGTTAAGCTTCTCTGCACTGAAAATTCATGTGTCCCTCATTTCTTTCCACCTTCATCTTTACTGATAGGAGGAGTGGAGGCAATTGAAAATCTTCTGATTCATTCATTTGCTTTTGTTTTCCACTGATAAAAATTAGAACCAGAGTCACAAATATATTAACTTGATCTTGGCGATGTGCAGCATTACAATAAAAGCTCAGATAGCAGCCTGCTAGTGCCCTAGCAACAACTGCAATTAGAAATCTCTTGTATTTTCTAAAGGATAATAAAGAATATAAATAAGAATAGGCATAAATTATAAAGCCAAGCTTTCTACTTAACGGTATTCTTCATTCCTTCTTCCCTCGGTTCCTGTGAGCATTGTTGCACAGGATAAGCACACTGCCAGTTTTTAGTTTTAAATACAGTAATCAGCTTCTTCAGGGAGGACAACAGTTATCATCAAAGGTAGGGGCTGGAGAGTTCTTACATTTGCTAATTCTGATTCTGCAGAAGAAACCCACACCAGTGGCAAGAGGTAAAGAAAAGCACAGCTCCTGTTTTAGTTGCTAAACCTTAACTGTCATCACACTCCAGGGCATCTCGAACACAAAATATCATCAGACACTCTTTGATCCAACAAACTGATACATTCGCTGTGACCTTATAGCAGATGCTTATAGCTGTCTCCATGCCATAAGATAACAGTAGTACAGAAGCCTTATGCAGGCAAAATAAACTCTTACAAAGCAACCAAAAATGTTATGCAAGGACATAAGGTGGAAAGGGAAAAGGTACACAAGAGAAAAAATAACGTTAGGAATCCAAGAGAGGGTTGGGGATTAGCTACAGTTGGTAGAAGAAACAACATTGTATGGTTCCTTCAGGCCTGGGGCAATGAGAGGTGGGAGGGTATCTTGGCTGAATGTGAAGTATCAAGAGGAAGTTGTGGTAGTAGGTATGAGAGCTGGGTCGCAATATGCCTATTTCAAGACATCTAATTCTCTTTGTCCTATCTCTTTTTTTTTTTTTTTTTTTTTTTTAATTTAGAAAGGGGGAAGGAAAGAAAGGGGGGGGGGGAGAGAGAGAGAAAGAGAAGCCCATCCTTTCATCAGTTTGTCCACCAGCTTTATCTGCCAATAAAACTCCATTTTGATCCCTAACATTTCATTGCATTCTCCATTTCCTTGCCCACCACAGTTTCAACATCAACTTTGGAAAACATTAGTGGACCTATTTGTCTGAAACAACTGTTCTTTCTTTGTTTTCATCCCTTTAACAGCTGCTTTCCAGCAACTGAGAAAGAATTTGGGTCTGCTAGATGTTAATAATTACACTGCTCTCTCACTCCCGCCTCCACACATACACCCTGATCCGGCTCTCCCTTATCATAAAAACATCACAGAAACTACACTACGTGTCAGAGTTACAGTAAAAATGTTTCTACACACAAAGGTCCTTATTCAGTTATTGCTGAACACTCTCTCGGGAAACTTGACTTCAGTGGGAGTTGGTCCATATAATGACTGAGCAGAGATTTCAGGACATGAACTGCAGAGCACAGGAACTCCCACAGAAATTTTATTTAGCAGATCAAGGTAGTGAAGCTTTGCCAATAGGCTGTTGTTGAAATACCGACACCGCAACTGAAAAGCGTTGACTTCTGCCTCTGCTTAGGAGGATCTGCAAGATCAGAACCTACATTTATATATCAGCATAAGGCTCTAAAGGTTTTTATGACATTTCAGGTTTCATAAAAACATGTTTGCTATTGTTTTGCTATTACTTTTAGCATGATCTAATTTATAGACCGAATAGTAGATTTAAGATATCCCGTAGGTGGAGTTGGTAGCACTGCCTACTATTAAACTCTCCTAAAACTTCCACTTACAAGACTCTGTATTCAACAGCTTATAGCTTTGCCAGATCTGAACCATTTGGGCTGAAATTTTACATGGTACTCAGAAAATTTTGCCTTAGGATGAATTTTACTGGCAAGTACCAGCCAAAATTGTGCAACTGTTCAGCTTTCTCCAAGAACAAAACTGGGAAAATTAAACATTTTTTGCAATCTTAAAACTACACAGATATTTTCTTGGAGAAGGTAGAAGCTATGCTACAACATGTACTGGAAACACAGTAAAATAACACTTTCTTACAGGGAGCATGCTTTCACTGTTTTCCATCAAATCTAAACAGTTTTACAAGGTAAACTTGATGAAATCACAGTTTCAATGGGCTCAGCAGAAACAGCTTCTGTTTTAAAAGCTGGACAGCACCAATTCTGTCATCACTGAACAGTCTTAAGCTTCTCACATCTCCTGCAGTGCTGGACTTTCAGAATCATAAATAGGGCACCTGTCTCTTCCTGATTCCCTCCTTTTTGGGGTACAGACATTTTTGTACAGAAAACAAGCTGATGCAAATGCAGATGAAACATGAACTTGGATGTAAGGGAACAGAGAGGAGAAATGGTCTACTAAGGATGTGAGAGGGGACAAAGACAGCTCAGTGAAGGGAATGACGCTCTGAAAATGAGTGAACAAAAATTTAAACCTTTGCTGGAAGATGGGAACTGTGGCTCATCATATTACATGGAATAAGAAACCCTGGAGAATCAATGCAGTCATAGGAAGACGTTGGAGAAGGTGAGACATGAAGTGACAAGTTGGGAGTCATAACATACTTTTTTTAGCCTGTAACGGATACCCAGCTTCCTAATTCTCATCATTTACTGTTGCCAGATAGTAGCTGTGAAACCCATTGGTGACCTATGTGCATTTTCCTCCTTCACAGCTGGTCTCTATAAATTATATCAATTTACTTCTGCTGTAAATTACTTAACTGCTTGATGGCACCCTGTTGAGTTCAGCAATGACATATTATGAAATACCTCTATTTCTTTTACAAGAAAAGAAATAGGAAATCAGGCCTGGTCAGAAATAGGTATTGTAGTTTAAGATGGCACTCCCCTCTGTGCCAAGAAGTTAATTATTATTCCTTTAGTAAATTTAGCTGTCCCAATGGCTGCATCATCACCAGATGAAGTGCCTAAAAATTTCTCTTCCATATCAGTTTAAATTCTGGTAACTTCTTGCTGAAAGATGCTCAGAGCTGTCTGATGTTGCACTGAACCAAAAAGCATTCACAAAATCCAGTCACCTAACTCGTAATGGCAGTAATCTCCAGCTAGGATGTGGCCTAAACCATAATGAATAATAAAAGCATTTGAGTATACACAGTCCAAAACTCAGAAGTCAGTGTAAAAATAATAGATCAGCATTTCTTAATTCATTTGGTACCACGATGATGCAGTGGGCCTGTGGAAGATGCTGCATGATGTCAATGGAAGAAAAATGCTTGTGTGCAAAGAATTATTTTCTAAGATCTGAGTGCCTGATTTTGATCTCTAAATATATCTGTGGCATATTAAAAGATTCCACATGTGCCTACACATATAATGTCCTAAGATATGAATTGCTCATCATGTTTGGTTGTTTTTTTTTTCCATCACATTAGATTTTGTTCTCTGTGTTCCTGGTATAAGGAATTTTATTCTGGGTATGAGAATTTATGCTGCCCAGAGTTCAGTCCTGTGTTCAAGTATTTATTTGCACAACCAAACTAGAAAATTACAAATCACTTTGGATACTTCTTCTGAGTCTTGTATAGTAATCAAAAAACCCCCAGAAATTTCTGACTTTTTGGTTGGAAAAACCTAAGGTGCTATTTCCCCTACAGTTGAGCTTAAGAAGAGTCAGTCACTGCTTTTTCCACTGTTTGGCTTGGCCTCTAACTTTATACAGTTTCACTTTGTGTCCACCAGTGCCATCAAAGCTTTTCTTTTCATTCAGCATCAAACACAGAAAGCTCAGCTCCATGGAATTAAATTCTTTCTCTTGTCTACAGCAGAAAGGTTGAAGCTTATCTCGAGCTAAAGCAGCTTATATTTTGTCTTTACTCTCCAAGGCTTCATACTGCAAGGATCAAAAGAAAGGTTTCAGTGACTTGCTGGGATTCTGATCAAGCACTGTGGGTTTGGGGGTTTCTTGGAAAAGCCTTTTCACCTTCCTGAAATGGAGGAAATCTGAGAACAATTATCAGAGGAGGAAATCATCCACAAACTTAAAGCCTGCAGGCTGCTTATTAAAGCAGTACTATATATTTGAGGAGCGATGGCTTTGTAATAAGGCTGTAGGCTAAACTGAGGTGATGTGGGTTCAGCTCTTGGTTTAAACAGTGTAGATTTAAGCAAGGCATCGAGAGCTACAGCCGGTGAGGAACTTAGACCATGAAGAGAGGATTTTGGTAGAATAAAGGTGCCGATGCCCGAAAGTCTCAGGCTAGATGCTGCCTGCCCTGTGCCTATCTGAGATACAGGAACAAATCATTCCTCTGGTTGTGCCCGAAGAGGTCCAACCAGCTAATTTAGAGAGATTCCTAATATCAAGAAAATCCTAATCCTGAAAAGGACAGGATAATGTTTATATATGTAATACAAGTTTTCTTCCCATATTCTGTCCAAAGACTTTTCAGTGCAAATTTTAGCTGTGCTAGAAGAGACCAAAACCCAAGACTCCCTCCTCCACACTAGCCCCAAGTTGCATACCTCTTCTGGCTTTGTTTTCTGCTGGACCTTGGATTCTGTGGGCACAGTGTAGAGGGAGAGATCCAGTTCTCTGGCCAAGGCACTGGTATCTAATATGAACACCATGGTCAAATGCCCTACATTCAGTACCTGCCTGGACCAGCTCTTTTCCTGCTAACTGCTTAAAGCATAAAGCTATTACATAAAACAAAGATACCACATTCATCTTCAATAGTCCTATTTTTAAAGAAAAGCAAGTGTTATTCTTTCAAAAACCAGATGTAAATGCCTAGCCACAGAAGACCCTAGGCTCTAAGATGAATGGCTACACCATTCTGTAGGCTTGAATCCAGAGTCTATGCTCTGGAGAGGGATAGTATTCATAACATATAAAAAACCCACTCTTAGTTTTTCCTATTGGTTAGCATTAATCTTCTGCCTGCTTAATAAATGTGTTATGTATTTTCCAAGATGTCTCATTTTCCCCCTGCTGTTTAAAGGGAGCCTATGTACTTCATACACACTTATTTTTCATACTCAGAGGGTCAATGAACTGAAAATATTGGTGTCTAAACGCATCAAAGTCCTCTTAGGAAACCAAGTCGGACACCTATGGGATAGATTCATATCATCAAATTCCTTGCCTGTGTATGTAACAAAATTTGGTATCTCAGTTTACTTGGCCTATCTGAAATATCCACAGCCACAGACTTACCATCAAAATAGAAAAAGAATTCATTA
Organism: Aramus guarauna; assembly: GCA_013400195.1. NCBI lineage: Eukaryota > Metazoa > Chordata > Aves > Gruiformes > Aramidae > Aramus > Aramus guarauna. The sequence goes on along the minus strand of VXBL01002740.1, from coordinate 8,737 downwards.
GTGTGTCAAGCAGAATATTTACAAAGCATATTACAGAATCTAAAAACCGATTTTTTGGACACAGAAATGGAGGCATAAAGGCCCTCTGTAGCAGAGTCACAGCAAACCACTGGCTGGAGCATTGCCACTTTGCAATTCTGATTAAACACTTTTCCATCCAACCACTGAAGCCATCCAGGATATTCTGCTGAAGTCTGTGCGACTGATTTGCTAATACAAGTAACTGAACTAGTTCAATTTATAATCCCTTCTCCTTAATGTGAATTGGACTACAGAGACAAATACTATTACACTGGATTCATCCACATTTTCCAATTACTGTCCTAAGTGTTACAAATGCCTCACCATGAGAAATGAAATTTCTATTTCAGATTCCCTCAACCGCATCAGTTATCACAGAATCATAGAAATGTCAACTGGAAAGGACCTCTGGAGGTCATCACCACCGCCATTTGGATCATGATCTTTAATCTCATACTATCAAGAAAGCTAAATGTTCCAAAGTATGAGATTTTAATCATATGGATCAAGACAGAAAAGGATACTTAGGCATTTAAGGGGGCTACATATTTCCTGGCTGTCATCAGCTTTGAGCCAGTACATTGTTGGTTGCTCTGGGTTTTCCTAAAAATTGCACTATCTTTAAATCTCTCTGTGTGCCTCTTCTTTACAACTTCAGTAATTACACGGCTTAGACATGTTTCAAGAATGTATACCTAATATATGGTTAAAACATTCATATGTCATGCAAACAGATGTCATTAATAAGTACCCAGGTAAAAATTAAGAATTGCATCATCACATTTGAGGCATATATATTAAAAACAATTGTCCAGAGCAATTTACACAGTAAAGAATTATTTTAAAAAAAAATCAGGCGCCTAATTTAGCAATATCTTTAAAATGGCAAAACCATAGTTATTTCACATCCAATTCTTTGAAAGACAAATAACACCATTTTGATACTGAATACACTGAGTGTTCATGTAAAATTATAAACATGACAAATTCCAGCAGATTCTCTTGCATTTTCATCTTTTTGCGCCTATATTATTTATTGACCCTTTGGTTTCTCTATCCCTGACTCAGACATGTATCATCATCTCTATTTCTGGGAAAATATTACTGACATTTTGTCCTTGGGTATCTGTCACTGGTGGGGGGCAGGGTGAGATTATCTAATGCACGGAATGTAGGAAAGAATTATTTTAGGGCACTCAGCTGTGGGGCACTCAAGACGTTTTTGAACCAGAAAACAAGCTTTACTGGAATGGGAAAATAAGAAATTAGACAGCTTCATGTGATTTAATTTTAGATGCTTCACTAAAACACCACAGCTGCTCCGTTGGTAATGTCTTTTCTGAGACAATGAGCTGAGTGTTCTTACAATGGCTTAGTGCTGGTAGGCAAACTGGGCAAAATTCAGCAATTGAATACCAATTCTTCTTTTTTTTTTTCTCTGCAGAAATACTGGGGACTCATCTTTCTTTCCTCCAGTTCAGTTTGCGTAAGCGCGAAAGCTGCTAGGTACACGCTAAAGCTTAGACACTACCTCACCACCTCCAGCCCCATCCAAGGCAATCGGTAAAGAGCACTTTGCATTACTGACAAAGGAATTTGGGACAGTTGGAAAGTGCTTCACAAGTTTTTTCCATTCCAGCTCTTCTTTCTGGGCGGTCCTTACCAGAGCCTGCTCTGGGTTTTGGCTCTTCTCTACCCAAAGCTGGCCAGAATAATTTCAGTTATATAACATTCGCCAGACACTCCTCTATTCTTCAGACTGTTCCTTGTCACCACATTACCCCAGATTTCCAATTTACCTAATAGCATTTCCTCCCTTACCTACTTTATCAAATTCTCTCCTTGACTGTCATTATCTCTGTGGGAATCTCTACCTAATATTTAAAATTATTTTATATCCCTAACTCTTACTTCTGGACTCCAAAGTTAAAGCATGATTACCGCTCTCTCCCTACCCACACTCGAATGGGTACCTAACCTAAGTTACAAAAGGACATATTCGTATTTCAGCCGTAGGAAACCTACCTTAGGAAGCTCTCCTTTCCCATAATCAATGGAGAATAATGCTTTTTCTAACTTAGGTACAGGTACTGGGCACAGTGAGTATCCTTAAACAATCCAAAATATGTGACACAGAAGCCTTAGAAGCATTCATGTAGGAAACAATTTCCTTCTAGGAAAGCAGACACGTCTCCTTCATGGTTCTGTAGTTCAGCTAAATTTTTAAGGAACTAAAAGGAGTGATGACTTGCAAGGTAAAAATATAATGTTGTTGGTGCTTACTATTTGTCCTTTTTATCTTCTGCTCCCCTTCTCTGCCCTTTTCGTGATGTATGAAAAGCATGCCTTTGGCTGCCAGCTGTCACGCCAGCTCAGGTCTTAGTCACAGCCTGGGCATGATCCTGAACCCACATCTCCCAAGCGGTCACTCACGTCCTGAAGTTAGGCTTGTACATCTAATTTCTAATGGTAGCCAGGCGGTTACTGAGGATTTTGAAGCCTACGGAACCTAGTGGTTTCCAAACCAATGTTTATATAAATGGGAGGCACAGGATGTTTAACGTCTGTCTGCTACACTTCAAGTGCAGTTACCAGAAGCCATGCAATCCTCTATCATTATTTAATAGCTCATTTGAGAATAACAGGGTTATTCCCTTTTCAACAGTTGTGGCCCAGAAAATGCAAGATTACATAACTTCTATTGCCTATTGACAGCTGACAAGAAAATAAATTAAAAAGGTGTTCCGGTGTTTGGAAGTTTCTGATTGCAGAAGCCTAATCTTAAATGGAGCAGCAGAAGTTATCAGGAAATAAGAGACATTCTTCCAGAGTTACAGACAAATGCATATTGCAGGTAATTTCTCAGTAAAAATGCCTACCAGGAATCCTCAAGTTTGTCTGAAAATGTAATAATGTCCAGGAGAGGAAGCGATGTCGTAGGTAAATGACACAGAAGGATCTCTGCACTGGCAGTGAGAAAAATTATACCATTTAGTCAATTGAGGATATGTGTTGTTTCTCCACCTGAATTTTCACAATAAGGGGAAAGAATTAAGAATTAAAGTGCCAACTCAGGTGCGCATATGTTGTAGTAGATCTAAATAACCCTTGTGAGGACTTGAAGGGAACTGTTGCAAAGGGTGGATCAGATTAGAATGTTATTAAAAAGAAGAAAAGAAATTTGCATATGAAAAATCCCACCTGAAAATAGCATATCCAAGGCCTAGACATTTCAGACTTTCCTGTAATATCCGAAGTATAAGACAAGAGAATGTACTAAACTGACATTCAGCCCAAGGGAAAAAATTTGGATGGATGCACTGGTTGAGCATAATGTAGCTCCAGATATGAGTGAGGCTGTCAGGATAAGTTTTCTGGGTAATTAATCCCCAGAGAAAAAAGGTTCAGAGGTAAAGCAATTAGGAATGACTGCACCAAAGTGGAGAGACAAGTTAAATCAGATGTTTCAATTACTGACATGACTGTATTTCATGTGCGCTTTATCACTGGGTTTACTATCAGTAAAGAATCTAGTAAATGAAACACATTACGGCCAGTACAGAATGAAAGATAAACCTTGATTAAAAAAACCCCAACAAAACCAACAAAACCAAAAAACCCCAAATCAACTTTAAATCCAATTCAGCAAAGGCGTAATTCCTAAAACTGTCAGCCTGTTAACTTCTATTCCAGTTCTTCAGTTAGAGCCTACACTGTAACCTTTGAAAATTAACAGACTCCCACAGGAATGCAGAATTTCAAAATATAGTGCTGTTGCATGTCTTTTTCCACTCATCTACCTGGTATAAAACTAGCAGATTAAAGTCAGATTGCATAGGAGTTTGAATTTTAAAAATCTGGATATGTTATTAAATGCAGACAATAAGCAGTAGCAAGCACATAGGGAAAATTCTACCGATTAAGCCATGATTTTTCTTTTCAATAGCATTTTTGCAGCTCTGCTCTTTATACGGAATGAGACTCCTCAAGTTCAGTCTGTCCCGCCTGTAATTCTCTGGTGATGCAGTCTGCAAACACGCTAAGTACCAAAGCACTCAAATATATATACCAGTACTTCAAACCCTTTGAAAACCAAGCCTCTTTCAGCTTTTCCCTTGACAAGAACTAGTGTGACAGACACACCAGCTGCTCAGATCTGAATGAGAGCTTTGAAGCAAAACCCACAAGTGCACCGAACACTCAAAATGAGACTGTAGCAGATACATACTGCCTGAAACTTGGGGACAAGTCAGAGCTGTGACACCTATAGCGGTATTTGTATTTTATAGGTATTAGTAATTGGCAGCATCTTGGTGTAAACAATAAATCAGTCAAATCAGCCATCTCTTTGAGTTGGCTCAGTATCAGGTGACTTAAAGACAATAAGTGCCTGTAAGACTGAAAATTTCTCAAAGTGATAAGAGGTTTACAATTAAAACAATTTCATGCCAGATTCCATGACACCAAATGCATCGGCAGATAATTTGCACATCCACTAATGGCATATGTCATGCCTTGACTCTTTTGGTTTATAGTGAACTCTCCTCTGAAGGAAACAGTCACAGATTTTTAAAGCTTTATCTCTAGAAACTTTCCCCTTTCCAATAGTTTAACTTCTGAAGAAAACAGAAACCTGCTTTCCTCTAGAGGCTAGCTGGCAGGCGGGATGTCAGTATGTGTCTGTGACTCTAGAAAAGAGGGGCAACAGTCCCTGAAAGATGTTGCCTGGTCAGTATTGCAGTTGCTCTCCATTTTCACATTTTTCCTCCATAATAAGGCTGAAAGGCACCGAGAAATTTCTCCCTGGCCGCTTGCTGTATCTGCGTTATGAAATGAATACAATTGCTAGAGCAGCGAGATTGGCCACGGCTCTCATGCTGATACTAAAGAGGTTCCTGGTATAATTTCCATACCCCCTCTAAGCTGGTGCTATAAATAACAATCAATGCAGCCTTACATGGCCACGTCTTGATAAAGTTTCTGATGGTGCCAAAATATCCCATTTCTCTGTGTGCCAGATGCTTTTAATAAAGTGACTTCCATCTTACGGAACTGTGTTTGCATTACCCTCATCCTCCTGAGCTGCTTACAGTGATGGTTACAGTTAGGTCAACCTTTTCCCCTGTCTTGCCTTTTTGCCTCTGTATAAGAAATAAGATCATTATTCTCTGGAGCCACCCACAAAGAAGAAAGGATGTGTATGGACAACCTCTTTCTGAGAGCATTTCACATTGATTTAAGGCTTTGTTCCATTAGGAGAGCCCATTCAGGGCTCTCTTCCACTGCTTTTAGAGAAAGCTCTCTAAAAATGGCCAATAACTAAGCACAACTGGGGAAAAAAAAAAAAAAAAATCATGTGAAAGGGAAGAACTGGCAATAACAGAGGGACTTTGTGTCCAGGTGACCTGCTGTGAAGTACCTGCTCCCAGAGCTGAGTCCAGAAATCTGTGCTAGGTCCTGAGCACCTGAGGAGCTTCCCATTAAAAATGTCTTTGGATAAAATTCCAAAATTAAGACCCAAGGACCAAGCCTAGGTGATTCTGCTCATTAGGCTAAGATAGTGCTTGTTGCTATGCCCTTGTTCAGAGATGGCAATTCTTAAATAATTTTCTCACAGAAGCACAGTTTTTGCCATTTTTCCCAACACTAACTTAGTTAAGCCAACTTAACAGGAGATGAGACATGTCAGTTTGAACTCCTTTAAACAACAAATGGATTCCACATTTCCTGGGCAAGTGGCAGAGTCACAAGTATGCTGTATTGAAAGCATAGTTTTGGTTTTGTTTTGTTTTTTTAAAGAAGGATGCAACCACCACAAGGAACCAGATAATAGCGTAGCACCCCTTCAAGGACACCTACAAGAGCAAGCTGTGGAACAGAGACTCCGACATCCTACATAAATTTTGGCATAACTACAAAACTCATCACAACTGCACTGACAGGATAGGTGCAGAGATGCAGCTCTGGGTACGTGCAGCTTTGGAGTTCAGATGCTTCTCAGCGTTGATGGTGCTTGAGGAGAGAGGTTTCAGTATTGTGATACTGGACCTCAGTACCTAATCTCAGTTAAGACTTATCTGAGAGCTTCTCAGACCCTAGTCCTCATAATCTAATTCAACTGGGTCTTTTTTGTTCCCCTTGGGGCAGGAATCACACAGCACTCACAGGACACTGAGTAAGAAATTTCAGTTTTTCCCATTCTTGCTTCCAGTGCAATTAGCTAACATTTATTGTGATTCATGAAATGGATCTGTTGATCTTTCCATCTCCTATGTGGAAAGGAAGAAATAAAAGACATGGAAAAAATCAAACAAACAAAACCCCTTTCCGTAACGTTTGTGTTCCCGTAAGTATAAAAAGTGAGGCAATTGCTGTCCCTTCTTGCTCTTAATGACTAAGCTCCTCGCTGACTGCAGCACTTCTGCTGTATGGGGTGGACTGACAGATGCTGCCCGTAGCCCACACTGGGATAAGGACTTCAGCAGAACATCAAGGAAGCTGCGATGGAGATGAGGGCTTACATGCAAGCTGTAGGACTGATCCCATAACTGCTCGGTCCATGACTACTTAGGTTCAGTGACTTCTACCTCTGTGGCTCCACTGTTGCACTCTGGTCTACATTAGAAAATTTCACAGATGAAGTCTTTTACTATTGATGAGGGAGAAGTAGGGGAAAAAAAGTGTATTCCCACACTCTTGCTTGTGCGTTAAACCATATGCCAGGCACGCAAAAAATCTCAGACTAAATTCTCAAAGCTTTTGGGAAATCTCTCAAACCACAAACCCAGGCGAAGTTAGAGAGAGTGTGTGAGTCAATGCACTTATTTAGAGTTCAGTAGTAGCTGGGCTCTGACTGTAAGCTTCAGGCTGCGCACGCACAGAGTGAAGTCGGTGGTTGCTCTGAAGGAGTTCCAGTCCGCAATAGGAAAGGAGACCCAATTCACTGCAGTACATGCAGCAGTTAGATGTCTGGCTTTCAAAAGGGGTATTTGAATTCATTTATGCCCCAGAAAGGAAAATCCTATTAATAGTCTTATCAGAAGACTTTATTTAGAACTGGAAAGTAGGGCTGTAAAGATTATTTTCTGAGATCTGATAACTCATTACTAAAGGATAGAATTTTATTGCACACTATTGAGGATCGGATTAAAGCTATTCTATGGGAGTCTTCTAAATCTTCCATTATTGGTCATATTACCTTCTGCATCACCATAAATGGATTTAGAAAAGTAACTGGAAAAAAAAGCTGATCTAATTGCAAAAGTAAGTACAGCCTCAAGATTCAAGGCAATGATAAAATGCTATGGGTCGTTTTTTAAGTTTTCAGCCAAAGATGTAAGAAGCCTCATTTAAACAAGCATTCTTACAAAAGGCCACCACTAATTGGGAGATTCTCCCAGAGGAACAAAACATTTGTTGTAAAGGAACAGTTGTCACAAATTTGTAGAGTTAAAAAAATATATCCACTCTATATTCAAACCCTGTTTGAACAATAAGATAGTGTTGCAAGAGATGTCACCAGAACAATTTCATTGTGTACCAAAAAATGTGTCTCCAGGCTCTAAGAGACTAAGGGTAATTGTTGACATTAAATCTGTCTATCAGTATATCCCCACCACTAGTTGGTGCAACTTACCTTGTCGTGGTGTGGTGACTTGCGTGCCTTGTCGGGCCAGACTAAAATGTTGCACCCTGGCCCTCCAGGTTGGGGGTTTTGTTTTGGGCTAACAACCCAATCATGTAAAAAACAAAATCTGTTACAGAAATTGCAACAACACTATCCCACCGGGTTCGGTGGCATAGTGTTGTTGCAGCCCTATTCTCCTCGAGGAGTAACAAGAACCAAACAAACAAAACATCAGTATATCCAACTCCACCACAAATGTTGTGAAACTGGCTTTAGCGTTGATTCAAATTTTGTCCTGCTTCAGCATCAGTATTAAAAATCAGTATTAAAAATTTTGTTAATTCTGTATATATCTGGGGTAGACCAACAAACTCTCACAGTATTAGAGACTAGGACCAGATTTTGCTATTGCAACTTATTCTAATTATACATCGGATTTGGTATTTTGAATCGAAGCGTAATGATTTTGATTATTAAGATATACCTTCATTAGCCTAGAAAAAAAGAAGATGACATCTAGGCCATTTGTATGGAACCATATGTTCTGTTTCTCTTTCAAGTAATCAGAGTGACTTGTGCCTTTGTATTTCTCATTTCAACAGCAGCAACGGCTATCTATTTAGTCTAAAAACCTTCATAATTTAGGAAATGTTAGTGCAAAATATTGTAGCCCATCTCTTCAGTGACAATTTGGGTGCAGCTCTGATTCTTCACATACTTGGAATGAAGCTCAAGGTCCTAATCGCTTCACTCCACAATGGTCAATATCCGACCTCAGTATATTTAAAATGCAGCATCCCCCTAAGCTCTTCTGGAATTCATCCTGATCAGGGTAAAACTCCTCTGATTTCAGGACAACTTCTTCTTACTTGCTCTGTTTTATTTAACTAAAAAGTACAGACCATTGTATAATCATATTACTTTTACTGACTATATGCACTCCTTGAGGAGAGTATCAGAGAGTATCAGTCACACCTTGTGACTGCATAGTCACGTTTTTATTTATTACCACGTGCAGGGCAGGAGAAAAGAAAGGTGAAGAGAAAAGAAAGGTGAAAAGGAAAGGGGAGAGGAGGAGAGGAGAGGAGA
>VXBL01002738.1:1442193-1460908 GCA_013400195.1 Aramus guarauna | reverse complement strand
CAAACAAACAAAAAAGAGTCAAAAGCCAAAAGTCTTCTGAAACTGTAGGAAAGAGATGAGGTTTACAACAAGCCAATGTTTTCTTTCTTTAAACCGCATTACTCTTCCTTAATGTAACAGTCAAACCTCAGAGGACTGGTGGAGGGCACTGTGTACACATATACAGGAACTGGAAAGTACTTTTAATTGTTTTTCCTGGAAACTATGTGCCAGCTTCTATAGAGAATCTCTTTTTTGGCACAGATGTCTAGGATGCTACATGCTGAAGGACAAGCGGATATAAACTGAGCTCGCTGAAGTCAATGATACTGCCTTGCAACAAAACCTTCTCTACAATTTTGACTCAAACCCAACCGCTGAGCTCCTCACAAATCAGGTTTTCAGCTGGTATAAACCTCAACCACAGAACAGAGCAACGTTAGAGCGCAGTGACCTGCATCGTTCTGCACAGCTCTGCAATGAAGACCAGAGCATGAGGAAACTGCGGGGGGAGCAGGTAGAATCCCAACTTCCATTCCTGTTCTCTTGCTTTGCAAACACAGCAGAGATTTGACAGGTGTAACCATTTCTCTGCCTGGCAGCTCAGCAAAGTTCCTCCTTTTGGACTGATCTTTATGAAGTTTGAGGGATTTTCTGGGCGTGGGCTACATGCCTTCAACCACAAAACTAGAAGCATTTGGGTAACACGGATTATATCAAGCTTAGTGAACTTTCTTTGCAGTTGCTAACTGGTTTTACACTATTAAACCATACACAGGCACAGCTAAAATTTCAGCTTTCAGCACAAATTGAAACACTGAAACATAGTAGGAACCATCCATAAAAAAATAGCCTCCAGAACCAAAGCTCAGGGCAGAAGCAGATTCATGAGTTTTGATGCAGAGTTTTGTAATGCATGTACATTTTTAGATAACTGGCCCCCATATAGTATATTATGGAGAGGAAAGGAATTAAGTTCTTCCAAGTAACATATCAACTAAGCTGGCTAGTAGGGAAATGCTAGGAGAGCGTGGCAAGGGTGGTCTCCATCTCATCTCAAAATTCACACGCAGTCCTGATTCCTTTGCGACAGCAAGCACCTCCACATCTGTACCACCTCATGTGGATGGACGTCAGCTCACTCAGCACGCTGAGCCACTCTGAGACAGCAGGACCCAGCAATCCTGCTAGTAGGGTTTTTGGATCAGTCTCAGTACCATGTCAACACGGTGAGCTGGTTTTCAAACTCACGGCCTGTACTAGCTCAGGGCAAAGGGTACAATACTGTACCCTACTGTAGATAGGCCCTAAGACTAAAAGAACAATCTTACTGAGACAGACCAAATGTTTAACTAAGCCGGCAGCTTTTGCCTGCAGCCAGCTGGTAATGGATGATTAGAGAGAGATAACAAGAACACGGCGAGCACAAAAGTATATTGCTTTCCATACATCCATCTTGACTTTAGCAAACCAAAGCTTCGGTCTCCTTGAGATGGGTTGCATCAAATCCTCCCACTTCATGCTCAACAACAAATTCATTTATTTGGTCTTTTAATACAAGTATGTTTGTCTCCATGACAAATGAGACAATATGTGGCAATGAGATCCACCACATAATATTGAATTGTGAGCAAAAATAATTCCAATTCTTTTAAACCTGTTTGACAAGTTTATTTGACGCTCTCTGGCTCTTACGACATAGGAAAGAATAAATTCGCATTCCCGACCTGCCTTCTGCTTGCGCCTCATGCCATTCAAACTGGTATAACTTCTTCTATCGAGTATTTTCTCATCCATAAACTGTTCTGTTTCACTGATCAAATTACTATTGCTCTATTTGCCTTCTCTGACTTCTATTTGCTTCTCTGAGCAGGAAGCAGAAATATTCACAGAATTATCTACAGTGACTACTAAATCTCTCTCTAAATGGGTAAAAACTAATGCCCAGTCCATCCTTGCCTGAGATAACTGCAAACTAATGCAGATGGAGAAAAGCAGCCCTATTAACACAGAATTGCAACCTCCATTTTATAGTCTGTTCATTCACTACAAGTGATCCTTTTGCAACTCAGCAATTAATTCTCATTTGAAATAGCCTAGAGACAAGTTTCATCACCCCACAGTTTTACTTCCTGTTTCCAAACAATTTCTAAGAATGCATTTAGCTACAACTGCTCTAGCTCCACCTGAATACCTGATAACATCCTTCTAGACCAAAAACTGATCGCTTGCCTCTAGTCTTACTCTTTAATCAGTTATTAGACCGAGAAGCTTCACCCACAGACCAATGTAATTTAGTTTCCTTTAGACTAAGAAGAATGCTGTTCAGAAAAAAGAAAAACAAACCCAAATGCAGATACAGCGTGTCACTCGGATCATAAAATAAACAGCTTTGGCAGAGGAACCAGAAGTAGTGTGACTAAATACTGCCACTTCAGCCCATCTCCAGCCTTGAGCAGTTTTCCAGTCAGGCTTAGGGATTTGTCTGCCTATCAATATTAAATCCAAATCCCTAGAAGATTCACAGTTATCTCAAAGCTCGCATGTATTGGAAATAAAGCACTAGCTGCTCGCCCTTAAAGCTGTAACATACCACAGCTCTTGCTCACGGGTTAGTTATTGGTGGTCCAAAGAAGCTGGCTGTAAGAGTTTTGATAATTCCTGGAACATTTCTGGAGGTTCAGGTGTGAGGGCATGACATGCCTTAGCTACACGCAAAATAAGTATCTCCCTTTCTCACAGATACAACGCAAATACCGTATAAAAACACAGAGGTAGCAAGCATTGCTCAAACTTTTCTCTGTGCATATTTAGATTAAATAAATTTAAATATACGTAGACTAAATGCAGTCAAAGTGTGCCTCAATAGGTGCTTCCACCAGACTGCTCAGACACGCTGCCTTCTAGCTGCCAGTTAATTCTGACACAGTAACTGCCCCGCACCACTTCACCAGTGAGGCCAGCATGTCCCAGGTGTCTGCAGGAGACTGGGAATGGCTGCACAAATGAGAAAAGAAGTGAAGATGCTCACAGCCCCTACAGCATGAAACTGGGTTGCTAAGGAGGATCCACCAGACTTAAATTATTTCAGCCCACTAGTAAAGGTTCATGAGAAGCACTCACAATGAAGAAAAGAGCCTGGGAACTCAGCTGCACATATTTTTTTATTCCTGCAATTCCCCTCAGTTCACTGGGCTGTGCAGACAATCATTTTCTATACAGCCCAATAGCTCCATTTGTTGTCTCAGACTTCTTCCAATTTCAAGCCCTGTAGACTTCTGTTCTGCATTGTTTTAAGAGAAGCATTGTAAATCTATTCAAATTCACACGCATCTCTAAATTAAAGTGCACTTCTGAAGCCTTTCTCACCTTCCCCCCTTAAAAGTATCGGAATCTCCGATCTGAGAGGAAGAGTACAACTACAGTTCTTCCGTGTCAATGATTTTGATCTTAGAAAGGACAATACAGACTGAAGTTTCTTTTCCATAGAAATATATTTAAACAGCAATGCAACATAGTTATAAAACAAAAAGGTCCCTTTCCTATAGATGAAAGGCAAAAATCGTTGCTAGCACAGTTTTTCCAGTGCAAGCAGCACAGACATGAAACATTTCCTGGAAATTGAAAATAGGACATGACTGCAATAAAAAAAAAATAAAAAAATAAAAAAAAAAGACCACTGTGCTAAATAAAACAGCTATAACCTGGGTACACCTCATGGAACAGAAAGTACCATGGTTAACTACGTTTGAATCCTACCCCTTTGCAGCACTGAGGTAAAACCGAGAAAGAGGTCCACATGTTATGCCCAATAATTTTTAAGAGAATTGAGCCTCACATTGATCAGGACCAAGAAGTGTTGGCTACAAGTGATGCCCAGAACATTTGGATTTGTTCTGTGTTTAGGAATACCAAAGTTTATATCAGTAGAAATATTTTCTGAAAACCATGTCCTTCCCACATAGGGAATGGCAGAAGAGGATGCAACTTAGAGAAACGTTGGTATACGTCAATTCAAGAGTTTATTGACTCTGTAATGACAACAGTTTTGTATTTTCCCATAGAATGTAATCCTAAACTGCTAAAGGTCTTACTTTGCTCGGGTAAGGCCCTTCCTGCACTACACAGGAAATAATCACATATGTACAAATTCACCAAAATATGAACTGATCTCTAATGTCAATGAGCTTTTAAGTAATAAATAGCAGAGAATCAATTTTGTTCTGTAATTAACTTTAGGCACATCTTTCATGGAAGTCACATGCCAATGCAAAGTCTGATGGCACAGGGTGATTTATATGAAGACCTAAGGAGAAAAAAAAAAAACAAACATTCCTTATAATACCACTATGCTAACAATTTTATGGGCTAATTTTCTCACCTAAAACATCCTGTAGAGTGCATAGTCCATATTAGTTGAAGAAGCTATACAGAAAGGTCATCTGTCTACTTTGCTCTGGAGCAGATGAGATCCACCTGGAAATGTACCCAGGAGCGTATAGGAAACGTGTCAGGCAGCACCTAAGTACTGCAGTGAGATGGCCTCCTTTTCTGTCAAGAGAAGGGAAACCCCAGTGACATGCCTAGACCCAACAGCCTTCCTGAGACAGACCGGTGAATTGCCAATATTGCTAATGAGTCATCAAACCCATCCGTTTGAATAACAAGAGCTTCCCCAGCTTCTCACGTTGCTCACCTCCCTGCCTTAACTCACCCCAGCCCACCGGAGTTAGTTCCCAGCCTCATCTCCGGGGACGCGAGGCGGATGCTGCTCCTACGTAGTAGCATTTTTCCCTTTGGGCCGAGATTTTTGCCATCAGGAACTGCTGAGTGCTTTTGAGTACTAATTTGTACTAATTTGGGCACTCATTTTGACACCACCTGCTGAATACAACAATGTGAAACATATTTCTGTTGTAAGCAAAATCTCAGCCCGTACACTCGTGGGGAGAAACTAAGTCGTGCATCGTCTGCTCTGCCTCTGTTTCACAGTCTTCCCAAAACATCCAGATGCCTGGCTACTTCTCTCCTGGCAAGGGACCTATATCCCAACCTAAAACTCAGTAAAGGGTTAAATATATCAATCCCCACACTTTCTCCATGCCCCCACACCTCCAATGCTTTTGCTAAGGGCACAGTCTTCGGGTTTAAAATAATCTTTTCAAACCTGATTTAAAATAGCAGTTTCCACTCAAACACAGGGCCACATGAGCTGCTAAAAGTTCCTCACAATTGCATACGTATTCAAAAGAGAAAAGAAAAGAGAGCAGAGAAGTGATAAAATAAAGCATTTCAGATGTTTTCTTTAAATCCAGATAACAAATAAAGACCTTTGGCAGTAGAGCACTGCACTCCTTGTAGGAGCTCCTCTCCAGCCAAAGGACTCCAGTGATTCACTCACAATTCAGAATGATTAGACCAACATTTTCTACCCTGAAGCCGAGGGAAAACCTTGAGTTAAGGGAATTTCAGAAAATACGGAAACACCTGACGAGTTTCATTCAAGATCTGTGCAGGCGAGGCAAGAGTAGGAGTTAGGCAAAGGTTTCCTACCTCGGTGCTCCTTTTGATTAATTACAGTGGAAGTACATGCTTTCATCAACTATTTTAAAGTAGAATAAGGTTATTACAGGAGAGACTGATCCCTGAGAAATTACAGAAGAAATGGATGAACCCAGATATCCACTTAAACACAGATTTCTTGTTTACCTCCTCTGTGTTCCTCAGAAATCCCTCCTCCTCTTTTTTTTTTTTCCTTTTCCCCAACTGCAGTAACACTCTGTTTAGATATCCTCACCAAAATATCCATAGTGACTTTTATTTCTTGGAGAACCCCACAGCTTTAGAGCACATCACTATACATGAATTTAGACCATTTTTGCCAGCACGCATTACTTGACATTTAGAGAACGTCGCCATGATACGTAGTCCCTCATGCACTGAAATCTACTTGGAAATTCTTGTCGTCCTTTACAGTCTCTACCTAATATACTCTTCTCTCCCTTTTTTCAAGTATGAATTTTCTGCAAATGAAAACTGCCCTGCTGACAGGCCTAGGAAACGCTCCGCTTCTTCAAAGAACACACAGGCTGGCAAACAGATGGAAATCTCTACTTTCAGCTTTATCTCTGAATGTGAAACCATCATGCAAAAGAATCAACCCCTAAAGGAAGGGGGTGCTCAGAGTCCAAAGCCCATGGGGTTATTCATGTCCCTCCTTCAGCTGGATTTCCATGTAACACCAGTGCTGAGGGCGGGGGCTGCGGTGGCATCCAGAGCTGTGAGCTGCACAGCGGCCCCCAGGCTCCTTTAAACGAAGGCACAGCGCTCTGCGGACGCACGTTTTCACGGGCTTGCAGCATTCTGCACGGGCACAAATACTCATCCGGAGTTTTAAGAGAGCAAGTCCTGACTACACTCATCTTTGAGGATCTAATTGCACTGGGATTTTTTGAGATTATTCAAGTGTTAGGAACATTTGATGATGATGCAGCCCACTGCACACAGATCTAGAAATCAAAGAATAAGGATACCCTGGTTAGCTATGTTCATCCACCTCCAGGGTGAGATATAAAATATATGTACTGCTTCAGACCAAAACAAACAGGAATTTAAGAACCTACTATCTAAAATGAGCATTTCATTGGCAGTACAGAGATGACAGCTGGCAGAAATTATACTCACTTTCTAATTGTTATCGTCACCATTTCATGATATGTATTCCAAGTCCTGACGCATTACGTCTTCTGACAAACCTGGTAACTCAAGTCTACTACACTACACACTCCTTATTCTGTGTTCATGTGTAATCACACGCCTGTGCAACTTCATTCTTACAAAGTCTAACAGGTGTAAGATTCCTCCTTTCAAGTGAAACGGTAATTTGACCCTGGACTTACAGGCAGCCAGCCATTGCACTACGCTATCCCGAGATTCTCATTCAGCATCCTTGCACCGACGAGGCAGCTTGCCCATCTCCTAATTTCCGGAACATCGCTGCTTTATTTTGGAGGCAGATCCTACAGTGGTGCTTTGTCAATTGTCATGAACAGCTGCTGATTTTTCAGGATATATCACATGTCCTCATCAGTACCTCTGCTATGTCACACGTTATTCCCTGCAGCAACCTGAGATGAGTATCATCCGGTCTAGGTGATCTCTCACCCCTCGGCTTCTCAAGTTGCTTTATATAAACCAGGTACATGCAGATGAAAACCCAGAGTATTAAGAGTAAGTAATACAGAGTAATGGTTTGTTTCTGATGCAAGAAGTTTGCTTGTAACAAATATATCCATATGAGGTTTAAAAACTTGATTTTAAATTTGATCGTACTGGAAAACTGAAGTTTGCCTTGAGATCACCACAAACGCACACAAATCAGAGCTTGCCATCCTGAACCTGAGTGCAAATTGCTGCTGTCTGAAAATTTTGAAATATGAAAATAGAATTAAGCTATGTTTCTCATAGATTAAGATTTTCATCAGGCTTCTAGCTTCTTCACTGGTATTTCTGATCACTTCTCATTTAAAACACACCCAAACAAAATACCAAAAAAACAAAAACAAAACAAAACAAACAACAAAAAAACCCAGAACAAAATTAAAAAAAAAAAAAAAACAAACACCAAAAAACCAAACCAAACCACCAAAACCCAAAGAATCCAACCAACAGTAGCATGAATCTAGGTTTTGACTGACACAAGAGTTTCCAGTGTAGAGCACTTTCTACCACCAACTTTAAGGAGTTATGGCAAATTAGACTTTCAGTTACAGACTAAGTGGGGAAAAAAAAAAAAGCTTTCCAATTGCCTATACAGTTGCAGTTAAATAATTTGACCTGTGATATTACCTTTGGTCAGAGGACACTAAACTTTTAAAACATATTCAGCCTAAAAACAACTTATGAAATGTTGACTATAATTAACATATACATGCATTTTAAAGATGAGGAAACAAGTAAACATACACTATATATACCGTTTCCAAAATAGGGGAAATGAAACTGTCACTTCCCATTATTTACATTTTTGAAGTTAATTTGAAGTAAAATGTTCAGCAAATGCACTGACTTGGAAGGGACACCATTTTCAAAAATGACTATGCACCCAGGCTCAGCAAATTAGCTTAGTGGTCTCAACATGGGTATCCAACATCATTGCTTTTTTTTTTTTTATATGCGCAATATACTCAATTTTAAACTTTACGCACATTCAGAAATTACATTATTTTCACTAATAAAGTCAACAGCAGCAGTGAAGCGTTTATCTCCACAGGGAATAGCACACCGAGCTGTAGTCAACCAAACAGGTGATACAGGTAACACAGCCAGACTTATTCCGAACTGCCAGACCCAGGAGCATGTTCAGCATCCCCCATTGCCCCTTTTCCCCAACAGTTACTCCCAGTGTTGCAAGGGGAGAGGGAGTATCAGTTCTCTTTTTCTGTTTGGGCTTTTCTTTTTTCTTAGGGTTTCAGCTTATCGATAGTGCTGGATAAGCTTGACTGCAATAAGCTGACTAAAGAGCCTTCTGAAAACATGCATTCAGACAACATTGCTCTGCTAACATGTATGAAATCTTTCTGGAAGTTGAATCCCAAAATGTCTGGATTTGGTTCAAACATTCATGCTTTTCCAGGAGTTTATTCGGAATTTTCCAAGCTTTCAACTACAAGATTGGTCTGTATGTCCCATGAGGACCAGCTTTCCTCCCGGGCTCCTTGCTGCTTGGCTAGAGGCACGAAGGGAGTACCTATGCCCAAGGGAATTCCTCATCCCTGCCTGCGCAGGTCTGTCAAAGCCTCAAGGGAAGGTTGGCAAAGGTCTGTGCTTACTAGACACAGTCTCCATGCTGAGAGACAACAGTAGAGACGCAGAAGCAGAGAGATGAAACTGGAAAACAACAAATGACTAAACTTTCTAGTACTGAGGGGAGTGATTTCTCACTCCCTAGAGATGTTTTGGCAGTGGAAGTAGTTTGGGGTTTATCTTAGATGACCAATATATCAGTATTAATTAGTAGTCATTAGAAGATATTTTCTACTGGAAAACAAGTGTACTAAGAAAGGAAAGACTTTCTAAACACTATGAATCCAAAATGAGGCACAATTCTCACACACATTAAGACTTATCACAATTTTTCCATTGCCTTGTAGATACATATTAAATACATATTTCACTGAAAAATGACTGAATGTTCAAACAAAAAATGTGACTTCAGAAGTCCAGTTCCGCCATGTGTGCACTGCTATTTTCCCTACACGGACAAGAACAAAACGTGAAGGACAACACCCTCTAAACGAAACCACAGCATCACACAGTTCTGCCAGTTCAACTATTACTTTGCTCTGGAGAACCTGTTTTCAGAAATAACCTGAAGCTTGTACACGGCTTCTTGCAAACAGGATGCAAGCGTACACAAGAGCTGAAACTAGGGTTGGAAGATAAGTTCTTTAATTGATTGTCTTCGTCAGATCAATCTTAAATTGCTAGCTGAGGGTGGAGAATTATTCCCCTGCCTCCTTTAGAAGTGAGATATGAAAGCAATTTTCTACAGTGGGGAAGGGAGAGAAATTCTGGGGTTTCGTCAATACATGTCAATATGGTATTAATATAAAACCCCTCTTTGAATCCCTCCACAAGTAATCTTAGAGTCAAAAAGTCATTTTTCTGTTACAAGAAGAATAAAACGTACTTAGCAAAGATTGCTGATCAACTAGTTTTTGTATAGAAATCTATCTCCAATTAACACAATGAAGTTCCTTTGCTTTCCTAATTAATGAGCATTATTCAGTACAAAAGTACGAAACTTTTTTTTTTTTTTTTTTTTTAAGTGTGATTGATGAAACCAAGTGCATCTGAACAGCAGGACTCCTCTGGTCCCTACTCTCAGTACAATGCAGAAATTGTTGTGAAGGTCACACGGGCAAATAACTTCCTGCCATTAGTGTGTGCCTGGAAAATGAGAGGATCTACAAAGGCAGATGGAGGGGGGGGAAAAAATCCAACCACAAAGCAAAGCAGAACGTCACAGGAACCAGTGAGACCTATAACCAAGCCTGATCTAAAGCCCCTTGCAGATGACAACAGTCTTTCCAGATCCACCGGGAAGCTCTGGGTCAACCCCGCTGCGTTACACAGCAAAACTCTGCTTGGCTTTAGAGCCTGCAAGAAACACACGACTTGAATTCCTGGTCCCTTGCTTGGCAGAGGCAGGGATGTCTTTCCAAAGGCTGTGTTAACTTTTCAAGGGAGTCTGAGTCCTTCCTTCTCAGCCAGGAAAGACCCCCAATCTTTGCAACAGAAACCCTTTCAAATGGGGAGGGAAAGGTTATTCGTGGGCACCCAGAAGGAAGAAATCACAACGCTCAGGTGTTAGAGCCGCCCAACAGTAAAGAGCGCTACTGTTTTCCAGAAGCTAATTCAAACGTTCATTACCATAGCCCAGAAAAATAGCATAGCTGATGACTACAAGCAAAATGACTGGCATTTCTGAATGCATATTGTGCCATCCGGCCATCCTTCCCAAGGCCCTTCTTCTCTCCCCATCTCAATTCTCACGCCATTTTCCACAGCATTGCATGCACAGTACTGCACGCCACGAGCAGAAGTGATCCAGCACAATCAGCAAACTGTGTGGAATACGGTGCATCTAAAAAACCAGCATCACACATGGTAAGTGTCATTCTTCTTGTATTATTAGAGGAAGGAGATAGAAAAAGGTTGAAATACATTCAGCGCTTGCAGACAGCGGTCAAACAAGACTGGTCACTATGTCACTAAAAAGCTTAAAATTCAACAGTTCCTGCAAGAGCCCACTTACCAGCTATCCAGGGAGCCTGGCACGCACAATTTACACCTGTTCTGTTTCCTGCTGCTTTTGCAAAAGAAATCCATGCATCCCACACTCATCACTTCCAGGAAAAGTCCAAAAAAAAATAAAATCTGAAACTCCAGCACCTCAGAGAGGCAGGCTGGGTAGGAAAAGAGAGATGTGTTCAATTTCTGAGGAAATTTTCTCCAGTTTCAACTCATAAGCCCCCTCCCCTCCCTCCCACGCCAGTATGCCAAACTGAATCAGGGAAATCTAAAGCAGGAGGAAGAAAAGAAGAAGTATCAAAGGCCAATTCTTGTAAGAGAAATGGCGCTTGTGAGCTGGTCAGTATGAGTCTGCTGAAATGATGTATGGCTAGGTGGGGAGGGTATATGTGCACACACATGCACACAGACGTCAGACCCTTCCTTGGAAGTGGATTAGGTGGCAGATGGTGTCAGAACCTGAGCTGCTGTCAAGAGCAGAGTTCATGCTGTCCTGCTCCCCTGCACTTAGAGAGGAAAGCAGCAAAGACAAGACATAAAAAAAAAAATAAAAAAAAAAAAGGCTGATAAATGGCTGACAATCAGCTTTGTCATTGGTAACGGGTGGAACGACATCCCTTCACTTGCTCCCTTCTCCCCGCAGAGTCCTTAACAGGCACAATCCTCTCTGAAATGGAGACAAAAGAGGAAACAAATGTAGACCTGCAGCCTCCAAGCTTAAGAAATACCACAGGCTCAGTTTTTCACAGGGAAACTAGATCCTGCTATTAGCAACCCAAATATCAGAACCCGGGACAGAGAAGGGGGAGAGCACCCCGCTTAACATCTATTAAAAGCAAAGGGGGGAGAAAACCCCACTGCCTTTGATTGCCAACACAATGAAAATAAATGAGGGAAATAACATTTGGGAGGGACGCAGCAGCTGAAAGCAGTCACAATGACTTTGTGCAGGCACCCCTGTTATTAATAATTATTACAGATAATAAGGGTTTTCAGGCTGAGCAAAAGGATCTCTTCCAGTTCCTAAAACCTCATCTCTCCCTCTCCTGTCACCTACCTCCCCTTTCCCTCTCTCCTCTGAGCACCTGCTTTACATAGCTTTCCTTCTATTATCATCAGCTTCATGGATAACTGATAGCTGAGCTCGTCCAGCTGCTGCTAAGAAAAGAACGACAAGGTGGTTAGACACACGCCTCCTATAAATAGACACACAACATGGCCAGCGTTTGCCAACATCTGATGACGCCTTCCCTCCTGGGTCCTAAAGTTAGCTAGTTTCTCAAAGTCAGGGAAGCAAAGGAGAGCAAGGTAAAATGCTTTCAATTAATTTTGCAGAGATTGAAGGGATAAAAATAAGAGTGGGGCTTTATATTTTTATGACGTGCTAAAAATACCCATTTTATGAAACCTTCGGCATAGTTTGCAAAGCACAGTTTAAAAGCCTTTACTTTTTTGGGGGGGGTTTTTGGGTTGGTTTTTTTTTTTTTTTAGCAGCAACCCTGAAGCTCAAAATACTAAACCGGTGCTGGGGTCTTTGCCGATAGAGCTGAAAAGGGTCACGAGAAGATCTCTTTGCTGAGCACGGCGTGTGGGAGCTAGGCAGAGAATTAAGCAAAACTCACAATCGCACTAAGCCCCAAGGTATCTCTGCAAAGCACAAGTGCTGGGGAGCTCAGAGGGCGAAGGCTGTCAGTCGGTGAGCGCGAGGCAACCCCAGCACGGCTGGCAGGAGGCACGGGCTGCCTTGGGCACTGAGTCAGCAGCAAAACCTCCAGCCTCATCGCTGGCTGGTTCTGGACACTTCTAGGGCAACCTCCTGAACCGTCCTTGGTCGGATGTGCCAGAGGTAGGCTTCCAGCTGGAAAATCCTTAGCCTTGCTTGGCTCGTACACCAAAGGCTGGGGGAGGTACGCTAGTCCGCCACGCAGCTGCCTTTTGCCTACACCTTCCTGCCGATGACCCTCCCCACCTCCCCTTCCAGTCCTGCAGTGCAGAAACTACCTTTGCGTGATCCACCCAGGCTCTCCGGCACGCTCACCCCACCTCTCGACTCAGTCTGCAGAGCACGCGTGAAGAACAACCTGCCTTTCAGAGCAACCTGCCTTTCAGGAGCCAGGTCGTATTTTCCGCCTTTGATCAGGGGAGAAGTGCTGTTAGAAAGGATCCCTGGAGCATTTCTACCTCTGGCTGCGCAAGTCGAGCACAAGCACACGCCGGTCTCCGTGCATTTTGTCTTCCTTTTGCAAAAAGCTACTCCAACACAGTGTAGGCTCCAAAATTACTTGCTTCTGGATTGGGGCAATTGTTTCTCTCTTTATCTGAGTCATTGTGTCCAGTTGCACTTTGCAGATCATATCAATTTTTTTTTTTCCTAATATAAAATGCTTATTTCTGGAAATTCTTAGTGCCTTCCCTCTACAAACACTAATATAGGCTGTTTCTGGTTGCCAGATCTCACTCACCGACAGCCAGCTAAGCTCGATCAGTACAAATAAGGCAAGCAGTAGTTTAAAATTCATCTTGCCTAAGGAAAACAGCTGCAGCTAAGAGTTTGCCCCAGCACGCGCTGAGTATCAGCACTGGTTTTGTCCTCTCAGTAGCCACCTCCCTTTTCAGAGCTGATGAACTTGCACACGCACTCAGGTCTTTCTCATATTTTTTTCTTGGTGTTAATCTCAGGCTGAAAGCCATTTTAGACTGCAGGAGTAGAGCTACGCAAAAAACAATCAACTGTTTGTTCTAATTCTCAATCAAATATTAAGATGGAGAAAATCTGGCACTTCCAATAGGAGAAACCATTTGTCTCTCAATTTACCACAGCAGAGCTGTCATCACGCATAGACAGTGCCCAGTCATGACACAAGAGCAGTATCTCAGACCACAGAGAAGGGGAAAAAGACGAGAACCTAAGCCAAGCCTCCATGCAGCTCTGTGACAGGCAGCAGGCACGCAGCAGGAATGGTGGTACAAAGCCACACAAGTTTGAGGAGTGGGAGGAGGACTTTTGCTTTAAAAAGCTCCAGAGATCTGCATAAGGTGGAGGTTTCATCTCAAGAAACTTGTAACTCAAGGCTACTAAGAAAAGCTGCGTCAGGAGCAAAAGAAAAAAAAAACCCTCCCTTTTATAAAATTGCTTACCTAGCCAGTGCTGGAGGCAAGCACACTACAGGGGAAACGAAGAAGAAAAGCATTCAAACAGTTTTTCCTCTCACCAGCCAAAAAAACCACACACCAAAATGGAAGTTTTAAATATTTAATGTCCAAAACAAATAATAGAATTTCCCAAAACAAGACTGCTGGTTCAACACAAACCAGCAGCACTCACAGTTAAGACAATAGAGTTTTTACACACAGCTGTACCAATACCAGTTGGGGACAGGTAAAACCCATTTAATGATTAAAAGGTGCGGGTTCACTTTACAGTAGCAGAGCACCAGGGATCAGGCAGAGAACGACTGGCCTTCCCCATCGTTGTTACGCCTGCACGAAGCGGTTAAAGCCACCAAAAGAGTGGGAGGCAGTTTAGCAGGGATCGGTGCTGGGAGTCTCAATAGATTATGCTATTATTTTGAGATTCTGTAAAAGAACAAATTAACCTTCTTTATAACTCTTGGCTTACTTTAATAGATTTAATGGATGTCATAGGCTGGAAATATCATCTTACATTCCTTTAATTTCTGTACTGCTTGTCCTCCTTAGGATGAAAAGACACTATTTGAGATCCTGGCGGGGGGGGGTGCTGGTGCTGTTAACCACACGGTCAAACCCTCAGCTGCTTGACTGGTATCTTGCTCATACACCCATGACTGAAGTAATCACCACCCCAGGATCAGGAACGCCTTTCCCACAAGCTTAGATCAACAGAAGTCGTTGGGATTTTTCCACCTTTCCTTATAGCAGATGGTATCGTGCATTTCCCCAAGATCATCTGGGTATTTTCACCTCCAGATTCCCACTCCTGTGGGGACCCAGGAGGCTGGCAATGTCTAACATCTCTCTTGATGGCTCCTTGTGGCACAGGATAGTTTTTCAAACATTGTGCTAAAGGGCTTAATCTTGCTACAGGGATATAAGAGTTCCTTACAATTTATGATACAAGAAAATTTAGAAATTTTTTTCTCTACAAATCCAGACTGTGCATCTGTTATACACTCAAAGGGACAGGACCCAATGGCCAGCACAGTCCCGTCCAAGCTTTTATTTCCCACCACTTTGTTTTTAAATCTGTTGTTTCTCACCATCCTTTAAAAAATTTAGAAAAGGCGTTTTTGACAGGCACACAACCCTGCACAACTCTCACAAACAGAAATGCATTTTTTTCTGTAGATTAGCCAAAGGTGTGATTGATTTTCACTCACAATCAGCCCACTACTGAAATTCTGCATTTCTGCAGATCTAATATAACACCTTATTTTACTTCAAATAGGCTGAACACCTAGAAGTTACTACTAATGTAGAATCCTGGTGCAGAGTACACAGAGAAAACAGGAGTGGAAGGTTTCCAGACGAAGGAAAAATCATTTCCCAAGGAAAGGATAAGTCAGAGGAGGAATGCACTAAAACCCGCTCCTGATGGTGACAATCGCAGAAGGAAATCTTCTGACTGGAGATCAGAAGGGGCAAGGTGAGCCATCAGGTAGGCTGAAACCAAGCCTGGGAAAGGGAAGCCTCTCTTAGAAACTTAGTCATGCCAGTATTAAACACAATAACTACTCAGTCTGCCAGACTCTCTGTCTAGCTGAAGACCCCAGAGGCCTCACCTCATCCACCACTTGCTCTGTCAACTCAGTCTTCAACTATAAATACTATAAATGGGAAATTTATAAAAGGTCTGGTAGGCAGAGGGGTTGAATGGCTGCAACCCCCTCTAGAAGAATTCTTTCTCGGAGCTTTCAAACCAGAGCATGTATTTGGCACTTCCCTCTCTCTGACAGAGTTTACCCACAAGTGAGTGCCTTGAGTAGGTATCACAGCTTTCCTGAATATGCTCTTTTGCAGGCAGACCAGAATAAGGGAGAAATAATATGCCACAGGCTATATTCATGAATTTATTCAGACTGCAGGATGCAGTAACATCTGGCATAAATGGTGGCATTCCTAGGCACGTTGCTATTGCTGCAAGAACTCTCATGGATTTGAAGGACAATCTCATACGCCCTCCTGGTTTTTGCCATTACTGGTGGGCAGCCCAAGCTAACAACGCATTTCCCTATAGCTCCACCTGCCACAACTTGTCACGGTTGCCCTGGGGCAGTCAAGACAAGCAAAAGAGAATGACAACAGGCTCCCTCCCAAGATAGCTTGGGCATTGGTCACAGGACAAATTTTGAGCATCACAGGGTCATGTACTGTATGGTTCAGTCTGTCTGCCACTCAAGATACACAGATCGCATCTGCTCCTTGAGGACAGCATCAGCTCCTACCACCAAATTCAAGGCTTTAAAGTCAGGCCTTTGTACAACTTACTCAAAAACATGCATGCTACCCAGTTCTATGTATACTAAGGGTATTCTCTGAACAGCAGCAAGGAGTTAGAAACTGAAATTGAAGTGTCCCCTGACCCTAAATGTATGTAGGAAATGTACGGGCAGAGGCAGCGTGGAGGGCATTTTTCTTAGCTTGTCAAGACAGGCACACACTGTAGCTGTGGCCGTTTCATTTCCTTTGGGAATGGCATTTGTGCCCTGGCTGCCTCCTTCTGTGGAGATGGGGCTTTTTACAAGTTCAGGGGGAAGACAAAGAAAAGCTGATATGGGAGCTCACAGGAACGTGCCTATCTGAGGAGCTCCTGATGGCCCAGTGTCTGCAAAGCAACACACTGTCACTCTTGGCTTTTGTTTCTTTTTTGTCTTCCTCCTTTTATTTTCCCAGATTTTGTTTTCTAGCTTTTTTTGTTGCTGTTGTTGAGATTTTTGATGTCCACAACTCTCTCCAATTAAGGTTGGCTCACACACACACACACACTTTAAAACGAATGCTATGTATTTCTAAAACCCTTTGCTTTCCCTAGGTAATAGGACATTTTCTCCTCCTTTCCCCGCTCGTACCTTTTGCTATCCTCCCCCCACGCCTCTAATTCAGTATTCTCGTTACACTTATTTTCTTTGCCTACCTTCCTTCTTCCACCTTCTCCATTAAACCTCCTCCCTCCCATTGCCTTACAAATCTCTCCCTTTCTTATCCAGTTCATTTTCCCCACTAACCATTCCTCCCTTCCCCTTTTATCCTACTCCCCCATTTCATTCCTACCCACACAGCATGCATTGTGCCTTTCTTCCCCCCGCCCCAGTTTCAAACCTCCTCATTATACTTCATTTTCCTGAATTCTATTCAGGTTCCTGTATCAGCCTTCTCTAGGCTCAAATGCTCCCTTCATCAAGTTACTGCATATTTCCCATCTCCTACCCTTTTCCCTTCCCCATTCATTCCCCATCCACCATCTCCACTTTTAAGTATGCTAGCATAGGTTCGCTTTTTAGCAGCTATGACCTATCAGAATTTTGGACATAAGTTTTTCTGATCAGGAATAAAGACCCTCCATCCCCCTGTGCTATTTAGGTGTCTATAAGCTCCACGCATGCCTCAGTCCTGCTACATGCAGTCTTCTCTTGTCACTTGCTCTCCACGTACTTTCCTAACCTGAGATGAACCACATAACTTAACCCTGGAGAGCCAATGCTGGTGAAGTGAGGCACACATTATACCATGCAACTCAAACACAACAGCTTTTTCTGGTGGGACAAGCTCACAACTTGCTATTTACTCCATAAATACCAAAATCAGCCCAATTTCAGATTTGACCAGCAAATATATTGACAGACTCCCTCTCACACCCTTGGTGGCACGAGCTGTTGCATGTCTCTGTGTGTGCATACCCCAGGATGAGCAGGGAGCGCTGCCCTGTGTCCACTGCTCAGCAGTAACGCGAGCTCTGACGGAAGCTACGCCAACCACCAGCGCCAAAGGACAAATACAATTCTTTCTCAGCTTGAGGTGTTTTTTTCTAGTAGACAGAAGGGCATGATTACAATGAGTTATTAAAAAACAAAAAAATCAAGAAAGTGAGATCAACAAACAAAATCCAATTAAGGAATCAACCTCCCAGGGCTGGGGTTGATCAGGGAGCCATTCAGTAGGACCTCCAATACAGAGCCTTGAGGCTGTACAAAGATGGTTATTTTCCATGCTGTACTGATCTAAGCAAAAGCCATACTTAACCTCCTTCAGCCTCCTCTCACTCCCAGACTTAAATGACTACATGCTTTGGCATTTTAACTCCAAATGGAAAAACAATACCTGGTGAGAGATGTTGTTTTCAGCAGGAGGCCTGGCATCAAGCAGCGAACAAACACAAGCACCCAGGCTCTTGGAGCTACTACAGCACTGTAGCCAAAAATACAACCCCAAACAAAATTGGTGTTTTATGTTTTCTGCTGAAAGAGTAAGCTTGTACATGCACTTATCTGCTCTGATCTGAAGGCCAGAGAAGAAAGCTGCTCTCCAGGCTTCAGATCTGGGAGGAAGGGTGGCTCCTAGGACCTCCCAGAGCAGGGGTGACAATTAGACATCACATCCACAAGCCTTAATTAATGCCCTTTCTGCACTTGCCACTCAGCAAGTCCCACCATTTCCCCCCTCACCATCTGCCATCTCCCACTCCTCTCCTTCAAACCACACAGAGAGGGAACATAACTCAGGACCATCTGTAAAATACTCTGTCTCATGACATTAAGGGCTAGCTAAACCAACATGGAGAATTCATCCTCTGCCTTAGGTGCTGGTTATACAGAAACGTTGCTCTTCAGCAAAGGAGCTGATGCTGCTGCTGCAGCTAGGAAGAGGTCTTTTTAATCCAAAGTGTTGGGGCCTTGTGCTAACCATTTCATCATCTCCGCTCCCCCCCCCCCCCCAAAACCTTCTG
>VXBL01002738.1:1408634-1442155 GCA_013400195.1 Aramus guarauna | reverse complement strand
CCCCAAAATCCCTGAGGTGCATCTGCTGGTAGCCAGTTGCCATAGGAACCCTAATCTTTATCTGTTTTGCTTGTTAAATAAGCTGGCATCAATACTCTCCTTTATGGGCTGCTCAGTCCTCCCTTTAACCCTCCCTCCCTCAAAAAGGGATAAAAAAGAGAAGATGTTTGACAACCCTTCTTCCCCTCTCCCCTCCTCCACGGCTCCTATGAGCTTTTAAAGTCCAAAATCCGGAATATGGCAGAAGCAGCCACCATGATGCAGAGGGAAGGGGCGTCAGGCCTGTGTGTTCCCTGGATTTGGCAGATAGGAGAGGCACCAGAGCCAAGACAGAGCAACAGGGAAGGTAACACAGCTCGAGCGCCAAACGCTACAATGACAGAGACACCTAACCCAAATTATTTTAGACTGAAGCTTTCCAACACTTCCAATGACACCTGCAGTCCCCACCATCAGCCTTGTCCTACCTCACTACATTTAAGTAGTGCAATCAACGCCATTAGTGAGGGGAGAGCCCTGAAAAGATGCTTCAAAGTTGTAAGCTGAAAATGGAAAGCAAAGCAAGCTAAACATACAAGAAACACCTAAAAGACAAGGTGTCTGCAGTGGCCTAGAGCTTTTTAACATGAAGTAGTTTTTTTCCCCTTCTATGGACCAGAGATCTAGGCCAGAATTATGTAGGTCACAAGCAAACCTTGTTTCAGCTGGTCTTAATCCAGTCCTTAGAAGGTGATAACTCCCACTCAGAGACACCTTTTTTTCCCCTCTCATATATTTGCTTGAAAGAGCGACAAAGAAATGAAGTGGCAAGGGATGCTGGGTAAAGGAATAAAGCTGTCTGACTTTGTGTGCCTGTGCAATAGAATCACAGAATGGTGTGGGTTGGAAAGGATCTCAAAGATCATCTAGTTCCAAACCCCCTGCCATGGGCAGGGACACCCTCCACTAGACCAGGTTGCCCAAAGCCCCATCCAACCTGGCCTTGAACACTTCCAGGGATGGGGCCTCCACAACCTCTCTGGGGCAACCTGTTCCAGTGCCTCACCGCCCTCAGAATGAAGAATTTTTTCCTTATATCTAATCTAAATCTACTGTCTTTTAGTTTAAAGCCATTACCCCTTGTCCTGTCTCTACATGCCCTTGTAAACAGTTGCTCTCCAGCTTTCCTGTAGGCCCTTCAGGTACTGGAAGGCTGCTATAAGGTCTCCCAGAGGCTTCTCTTCTCCAGGCTGAATAGTCTAACCATTCTTTCCATCTCAGCAGGCATATACATACACTAAATGCACAGATTCTGGAGCTGTTCTTCCCCTCATAACGCTTTCTAGTGCAACAAATACCACCCAGAGAAAAAGTGATCCTATCTCATTCATTCACATGGAAGAGAAGACCTAGAAAATTAATAGTGTCAAGATGGGAAAGAACAGGCAGAAGGGCAATCTCAAGAGGCTGAATTCCCTCTGCATGCAACACTGAAGCACGCTAGCAAACCAGGATCCTGTTTACCTGAATCTGAACTAACTAGGTAATCCTTCATTCACACCACAACAAAAAAACCCTCACACCACAGCAGAGGATCATTTGGGCATACCCAGGGATCTTCAGCAGCTGTTCACTGGCATATGAATCATGGTCCTCATGGAAGACTTTGCAATTCTCAGCCTGTCTCCAGAGGATAAGGGCACAACTCTGAAAGCAGCTGGACTGCTGATTTCTAGCTAAACCAAGACTGGGGCTGGCCTGCGTTTAGCTGAAGGATCCAGCAGCTCCGTCAAGTCAGCGCCAGAGAAGCAGCTGCTGTTACAGTGTGTTTTACTATTAGTTGCTTTATTGCTGCTGTTTGCACATAGGTCCCCTGCTTGTCCAGCACACATGGATGCTCTTACGTCTCTATTTAGCAGAACTGCAGCTAGGCTTCCCCCGGTCTTTTAGAAATACACCTTCTTAAATTAGCAGCCCTTTAATTTAAATTCAGAGTTCAGGTATAATTCAGATGAAGACTCAAATATCCAAGTCTACTAATGCAAACTTTACCCACATTAGTCCGTACACTGCCAAACTGCAGTCCCTTAGGATCTGGGCCCCCTTGACATTTCTGCTACTTCTCACTCCCAGGAGGGTTAGAAATAGCACTCAAGCAGCACTCCCTGGGGATATTTATGCATGTGTGGTCAGGCCCACAAATAGAAAAAAGAGACAAGTGAATAAAATAACATTAAGTAAAAGTTCAGCTAAGGTTCATTCATATTCTGGATGAAGATGTTGCAAATTCCTACTTTAAATGAATCTGTCCTCTGTCAGAAGTCCCTTTTCCTTGATAAACACAGTCCTTGCTCTTCAGGAAAGCAATTTTTAAATTCAACCTAAGTTTCCTCTCCCCCTCTACTTTGCTTTTTCCATTTCTCCGTGAGGGATGCTTTTTTGAAGAGGTGCACACAGGAATCCCAAGTGGCTTTGCTAGCCCCCTTTTTATAACGTATATTCCAGGCTGACAGGGTGCACAAATCAGCAGTAAAACCTTGTGGGGGTTATTTCTTCTGCTTCAGTCCCATGAGCCTCCCACCTCCAGTTTTGCTCAGAGATTCATAGCTGAACAACCTTAAAAAGAAACTAAGTTAGAACAATCAAGTTTCCTCTGAGTTCGTATCTGAACTAGAAAGAGGTGGCCAAGGGCTGAGGGGAAAATTGCACAAGATTCATCCAGTAAGCATTAATCATTTGCTGTTTATTTGAAATTAGACTTCCAGTCACTCAGAAGGTTTGCACGCTCTATTTTCACAAACTTCGTGAGGCAAGCACCGTAATGAAATAAGCGGGCATTGCAAAGAGCTTGAGGGCTTCTTCACAAGAGCTCAGCACAGCAGTTTTCATTGCTTTCCCCTCCCAGCTGAGCCCATGCAAAATTTTCACAGGGTCCTCCTCAGTTTATGAATCCCTGCTGCGCTAAGACTTCTCTGCCACCACCCCCACTCCCTCAGTGACTCAGACTTATTAAGATAACTTCTCTTTTTCTAGTTCTTCACCTCCAACACACTCAATGCATTAAGCTACACACACCTGCACATATGTAAATTCCTCCCCCAAGCACCCTCTCTCATCCAACTTTCCTCCTACAGTTCTTACACTCCCCCATCCTGGGATTTCAGAGCCACCCAAATGAGCTCAACCTTTATGTGCGCCCCTGACTTCTCTTGGGCATCTCGTTGTGAGCTGACGCTTGTAGACACCAGGACAAACAGGTCTAGGGTAGGAGTAAAGATGTCTTCCCCCAGCACAGCTTTCAGCAAGGTCAAGGTTTGTCCAATACAGAAGACCAGCCATGTCCAGGCACGTGGTGGAGGGAGGCCACAGCGCTGTGCTGCAGCTAAGTGTATGTGCTACATAAGAGGTCTGGGTCTGACTACAGTCATGGTGTGCATGGAAACTACTGGTTCCTTAGCAGGACAAAGCTTTGCCCCATGCAAGAAGAGAGGTTTGTATATCACTATTTACCCCTGCTTTAAGAGATTTCAGGTACCAAAAGCTTCTCGTCAGGTTTTAGGACCAGCAGGTACCCTAATTTCCCACCAGACTATGGGTGCTGTGTAGGCAGTGGTACTTGGGTGGTCACTGGAGGTGACCTATGGTAGAGAAGAGAGTCCTTCCAGCCCCTGGGTCCCATTGCCTGTGCTGGCAATAGAAGGACCATGAGTTGAAAGAAACACTGGCACTGAAGGGGAAAACGGGCTTTGGCCAAAGGCAGGGATTTGCTCAGAACATCTCTGCTGCTGTTCAGGGCTCTGTGCGCACGCTTGCGCTTGCTTTTGTTGCTGCTTTTCCATGACCAGCAACAGGTGGGGAGGAGTGGGATGTGCGTGCGGAAGGGGGATGGGGTGGGAGCGAAGAACACGTACCTGACATTCAGGGATACATGTAGGGAGAGTTGTCTGGCTGGATCATAAAGGGCTTTGGGACTGGGGAGGGAGAGGGCTTGCTGAGCCGTGGGTCGCCTTGGTAGGAACAGGGACAGACTTCTAATTCTGGCAGCATCAGGTGGGAGTAGGGAAAACGGCTGAGAAGGTTGAAGCAGAAGGAGTGTACAGATCAGATTTAAAGAGGGAATCTGCATCCTTTGTACCAAATGTAGTCACTCTTAAAATCATCTTCTGTCACACTTTTGTACTGATTAAGAGACAGTGTTCACTTCTGAAGCATACTTCTCAGCGGCTTCATTTCATAACCACTGGCAAACTACTGGAAACACCTGGAGTAAGGCAAACTGCTTCACTTTGTGTGCAAATGGCTTTGCTGTTTCGCTGATTTGTACAGCTGTTTGACATGCACAACTTCTACTGCAGCATTATGGGCTTTCTTAAGCAAAGACTTCCAGGTATAAACTGATCTGTGATATGCATAAGTGAGCAACCCTGCCGGAGACCTAGGAGAAAATTTGAACTGTGGCTGTCTCAGGTGAAAAATCCTTCATAAATTGTACTGCAACCCTTCCAACCATCACCTCCAGTTGAATGGCTTTCTGATTAGCCCTGCGCTATTCTGCTTTTTAGAAAACAGGAGTCAGATTCACTTTGTTCCTCATTCAGAGACAAACATGCAGCATATTATCTTCTTAGTGTCCAAACGTGCAGCATAAGCCTCACACATAAAACACTGTCGGAGGGAAACAGAGCTAGGGAGAAGAGACATAGGAGAAAGTTGCACTCTTCTTCAGTTTTTTTGTTGGGTTGTATATTTCGCACTCTGGAAAGCTGCTGGATTACTTTGCTCAAAGTAATGTTTAATAACTATAATCACGGGTCCTGATAACTGGACAGAACTGCACATTCACTATTCAGAGAGCAGTTAAGACATCAGCAGTAACAGAGAGGCAGCAGCTAAGACAAGACACCTCATCTTTGAGCCTGAAGGTATCATTGCTGCAAGAGGAGATATCAACATCTGGACACATACTAACCTAGGCCTCTGTCTGTGATATGTGCCAATAAGTGCTTCAGCTCCTGTTAATTATGGTGGTGTTTCTACAATGATGAGATTACTTCTCATGGAGAAAAGCTCTCATCAGGAAATTGGTTCTATTGCAATTAACATCTTTGAATATCCAAATTTAACATCCTTCTTGAGCCTTCTCCCTTATTTCAGGAAGTTTGTGATCAATCAAGTCCTGAAATAGAGCTGGAGAGCTGGGATTCAGAGAGTGGGGAAGAATTGTATATTTGGGGGCAGGAGGGTTAAGTACACACAGCTTCAAAATCAAAAGTTGATGTCTCTAGCAGCATTTCAACCTCCCATCCCCATAGGCATTATTTCCAAGAAAGCTACTATAATCAACATCACCACTATTTAAAGTCAGAATAGGTGACACATCCATTTCCTTGCCTCAGTCCTGTCTTTAGGTTCAGCTATCAAGCAGGATCTGAGACAGACAGCCAAAACCACAGAAAATATTCTTGTCGTCAGGAGGTTCAAGCATCACCTCCCAGAACAATTAATGCAGCATGCCACACAACACATCTTTCCTCTCCCCCCACCTCTCCCCCCAAAAAAAACCCCACAAACTCATCTACTCAGCCCCTTGAGCTGAAAGACAGGGACAGGGAGCAGAATGAAGCCCCCAGAATCCAAGGGGAAATGGTTAGTGACCTGCTACACCACTTAGATACACACAAGTCTATTGGGCCAGATGGGATCCCCAAGGGTACTGAGGGAGTTGGTGGAAGTGATCACCAAGCCACATCCCATCAGTTATCAGCAATCCTGGATAACTGGGGACATTCCAGTTGACTAGAGGTTAGCAAATGTGACACCCATCTACAAGAAGGGCCAGAAGAAGGAATTGGGGAACTACAGACCTATCAGTCTGACTTCGGTGCTGGGCAAGACTACAAAGACCATCTGGAATGCCATCATGCAGCACATACAGAACAACAAGGCAATCATGCCCAGTCAGCATGGGTTTATGAAAGGCAGGTCCTGCTTGACTAACCAGATCTCATTCTATGACAAGGTCACCCAAGGTGGATGAGGGAAAGGCTGTGGATGTTGTCTACCTAGACTTTAGTAAAGCCTTTGACATCATTTCCCACAGCATTCTCCTGGAGAAACTGGCTACTTATGCCTTGGATGCTCATATGCTTCGTTGGGTAAAAACCTGGCTGGATGGCTGGGCCCAAAGGGTTGTGGTGAATGGAGTTAAATCTAGTAGGCGGTCAGTCACAAGTGGTGTTCCCCAGGGCTCAGTCCTGGGGCCAGCTCTCGACTATCTTTATCAATGAACTGGACAAAGGGATCAAGTGCACTCTCAGTAAGTTTGCAGACGACACCAAGTTGGGCTGGAGTGTTGATCTACTTGAGGGTAGGAAGGCTCTACAGAGGGCTCTGGACAGCCTTGATCAATGGGCCAAGGCCAACCGTACAAGGTTCAACAAGACGCAGTGCTGGGTCCTGCACTTGGGTCACAACAACCCCATGCAACGCTACAGGCTTGGGGAACAGTTGCTGGAAAGTTGTGTGGCAGAAAAGGACCTGGGCGTGCTGGTCAACAGCTGGCTGAATGTGAGCCAGCAGTGTGCCCAGGTGGCCAAGAAGGCCAACAGCATCCTGGCTTGTATCAGGAAGAGTGTGGCCAGCAGGAGCAGGGAAGTGATTGTGCCCCTGTACTCGGCACTGGTGAGGCCGCACCTCAAATACTGTGTTCGGTTTTGGGCCCCTCACTACAAGAAGGACATTGAGGTGCTGGAGCATGTCCAGAGAAGGGTAACAAAGCTGATGAGAGGTCTAGAGCACAAGTCTTTGAGGAGCAGCTGAGTGAACCGGGGTTGTTTAGTCTGGAGAAAAGTAGGCTGAGAGGAGACCTTATCGCTCTCTACAACTACCTGAAAGGAAAAATTTCTTCACCAAAAAGGTTGTCAAGCACTGGAACAGGCTGCCCAGGGAAGTGGTTGAATCACCATCCCTGGAGGTGTTTAAAAGACGTGTAGATATTGCGCTTAGGAACATGGTTTATTGTTGGACTTCGCAGTGCTAGGTTAATGGTTGGACTTGATGATCTTAAAGGTCTTTTCCAGCCAAAATGATTCTATGATCAAATTTCACTTTCTGTGGTGCTCTGTCACTCTGTCAGTCCCTACCTACTGCAGCTCCTCACAGAGCCAAGGGGAGATGCCAAAGGAGAAAACAAAACCAGCAATGCATCTTGCTGTTCTTGCTCTGGACCACATTGCATCTGAAACATCCAGTACTTCCAGCAGCTGCCCTGTCATAACCTGACTCACAGGAAGAGGGCAAAAAAGTCTTTCCAATACATGTACTTTCTGGGATGAAGGAAAACAGGTTTTCTGTCCCAGGCACCCTTGAAGAAAAGCATATAGACCTAGCCAACAACAATTTTTTGTCATCTTGTACCACAACAAGAAACCTGAACAGTAAATGCACTTACTTTAAATCACTGACAACAGCTGGGGGAAAAGCAGCCATATACAGAAAGGGCGTAGCAAAACCTTCACTGCTAGCTAGCTAATAAGCTTTGAAAATAAAGTTCACATCCAATGCCATCAGAAGGCTAAATTTTATAGTTCTTAGGTCATAACCATGAAATAGGATTTTTTTTAATAGTATGAGAAAGACTCAAAACGATTTTTGCTGTATTATATTCAGTTATATAAAATTTGATTTCCTGCTAGATGATATTATACCTTCCCCAACTTAAAAAAACTAACAAATACTGAGTGCTTATATACTTAGCTAGGCAAATCACTTTAGCACAGAGAAATGCTATATTTGGTGAAATTAAAATAAAACATAATACCACTTCGGGTTCCACACTGCCATCTTTTGTCATAAGTGTCCAGAAAAAGCAAAAAACTTTCAGTGAAACTTGAAAAATAAGTATAAGAGGCACATGAGTAAGGTGCAGAGTCTTGGACCACAGCTACAGCTGCTCTTACAGTCATTTACACCTATTCAAAGATCAACAGAACATGCTTTACAAAAAAATCACAGCTGGGCAGGAGAGCCCAGTGCAGTGACAGCAGGAATCACCGGGAGTCTGTTCTAATGGACACCAAATCGGCCATGGTATGAGCACAAAACTGAATAAATTAGTCCTATAGGTTTTAATACTGAGTCAATCTTTGTTTTCAGTGGGGCATGCTGCTGAGACAAGAAAGACTTGGATAAAGGTCTCCTCAAAGAAATCTAACAGGTAGAATAAGAGAAGTGGGAACTGGTGAGCTGATGGGTTAGAAAACTAGCGCACAGCATGAGGGCTTAATATCTGAGAACGCAGGGCAGAGGGGGCTTGCGATGTTCAGCCTGCCTGTGAGTGAGCCCTCAGGCAACTGAAGAGCAGCATCCAACCTACTGCAGGGCTGCATCTTTCAGCTGAGCAGGCGAGAGAAGACAATGAAGTTATCAACTAAGTAACATTTATGAAGAGCTAACCCCAATATTATGACTTGTTAGTGAAAATTAGGAACTAATAATTGGGGTTCCTTGCACAAAATTATTCTGTATTTAATACCCTCTGTGCAATGGCTGTTGCCAGCTCATCACCCTGTCTTCCAAATCACTGCGGTGTGTCTGCATTCACAGTGAAAAACATCTTGACCATGAGGAGTTACAAATAAAATTTGAGGGGTTCTGGAACTACTCATTTTGGGGCTATCAAAACCAGGTTCACTTCAACAAAAGGAGGAGGATAACAGGAAAGCCAGCTCTAGGGATTCCTATAAGAATTCCACTTACTAGTGGAAACCAAGTGGGGAACAGCCATCAGACATGAGCACCTGCTCATTACTCAGGTAACCAAAGGGGCAGGCATAGAGGAAAGGTGGCTTCAGTGCACTGGCAGTCAGAAAGTAGCCCAGCTTTCCATGCCTGCTGCCAGCGGGTCGGCAGCAGAAAGTGCATGCCACGTTCAGAACGTCACACCGTAACTGCAGAGGGAATGAGAACTGCAGAGATCACAAGCATTAAGCAAACTTCATTCTCAGGGCAGGTCAAATTTGGGTCCTCTCACCCTTGACAAAACCCCTCTAAAATTTTTGCACTTGAAGGCATAAATTCACAAGAGGTTATTAAAAGCGTAACATTATTCAGAGCCTGCGAAGTCCTCTGTCACACCCCAGCACTTCTAGTGTTCCACACCACCCATCTAAAGCCACTTAGTCGTTGTTGACATTTAAAAATTCCCCTTTAGCTCCTCACTCAAATTGCCATGACAGAAACCAATGGGGTGAACCCTTTAACCTTAAACAGCATCTTTCGTTTCTCTACTGCATAAGCTCTCTTATTCTACACATACGGACAACATGCTCACACACACATTACAACAACGTGGACCACATAGATATGTACACACAAGCATATACAAAAGCTTCCAACCTCCGTGTATTCCAAGGATGCTTGTCTTTCCACCGGTCCCACATCCCTGAGAAGTTCTGCCAGCTCCCGCACCTCCTGCCCCCAGCACCTCGTACTTGTCTTTCTTGCCAACTGCAGGAGCTGCCTGGCGCAGTGGCAGGAAAGCAGTAGACCCAGGGAGGCTTGAGGAGTGTCCTGAAACTGCCCCAAGGTACTCGAGAGGGAAAAAGACAGAGCGGGGAGGGGGGAGAGGTGGTCCCAGAGATGTCACTGGAACCACTGTCACATCAGTAGGCTCCACTTCCCTTCCCATTTTTTATATTTAGGTCAAAACATGAGTAATTACTTATAAAAGGAAAAAAAAAAAAAAAACCAAAAGCAACCAAAAAAAAAAACCCCACAAAACCTAACCTCCTTGCCTTATTTTTTCCATGGAGGACCTGGCAATGTTTGAACATCAGGACAGCAAGTCAAAACAGAGCACAAGCAAAACCCATACAATTTCCAGGTCCTCCTGAAATCTTACTTTAAATTCAGGGACCATGAGCAGCAAGAGTTAGAGCAGGAAATAGCCCCTTGCTTTTGCCTCAAATAGATAACAACCACTGTGGCTTTGCTAAAAGCTTCAAGTGTTGTAGCCTTTCATAATGAGTAACAATGGCAGGCAAAGCACATAACACTCACATTTGTAATACAGTATAATAATAATACACTACCACAGTTTGCTGGTACATCTTTACACGAGTAGGAAGAAGCTACTATATTCATCACAGAAACATCAGGAGCTTTGCTTACAGCTACACAAGAAGTCAGAGTGGATTCAGGAATAAATTTACTTAATTTACAATGTACAACTATAGTCCATCCCATGCTAATAGCAGTTCTTCTGCTTTCTGTCAATACGTTATTTCTATTAGGAATTTGGATGGCTGTTTAGCTGGTTCATTTGCTATTTTATGTCACACATCATCGGCTCTTCTCTGCTGGTGTTTTCCAGCTTTACAACCCAGGATTATCCCTTTGGGCTGATCATCCTTTTTCCAAAAAGGTAATGCTGTGCAGTACGGGAAGCAAGTATAACAAATCTGGAGGGGAAAAACCTTTCATAGATGTCTTCCAACTCTTTCATCTTTCCATTCCCTAAATGCATGCTTCTCCTTAACACCTACTGACCTCCTACCAAAATGGCTGAGCTTCAGTGCACACAAAAAGAAGTCTCCTTCCCACGAGGTGGTCACAGCACCCCACCTTCTGCAGCTCGCCCAAGGGGCGATAACAAGCCTCCATGGTCTCAACTCTCAAGTTCCCAAGGCTGCTAAGCCAGCTCAGCTAGGTAGCAGTTTAGTCTTTCTCCTTCCTGGGACGCCCCATCACTCCCATTTGTCTGGCACCCAGTCAATCAAGGGACTCACTAACCTGGGCTTGCATCACTGACCTTCACCTTGAGTAACTTCACCTTGAATAACCGCTGCTTCTACTATAAGTCACCAACCCAGGACACTGGGCACGATATTCCCAAAGAAGCACCTTTAATTTAGAGTGATCTCATCGTTACTACTGCTTTTAACGCTTGCTATCATTTCTGCATGGAGATAAATAAATCCCCATCTTCTCTCAGAGACTGAGAGACTCTTCTGAAATATTTCCATTCAGCATTTTTTCCAAACAGCTTCTTTAAAATGTCTTTTTTTAAAACCAAAGCTGACTCACCCTCTAATGCAAGATAGTCTGACTCACATTTAACCCTTTGATCTCCACAGCTCATTTTGGGCAGCGACTGGCTTAGCCATATCCATGTACTACATGTAAGGGGAAAGAAAGGAGAAAGCAAAATGTACTTTAAACATCCATTCAGTTCCAGACCATTGAGAAATGCTCAGGATAAATCTGCAGAGAAAGGAAAATTGTTTCAGCGCCCAGAGACCTATTGCAAATTAGAACAGAAATGAAATTTTTCAGCAAGAGACAGATTTGCACTTTCATGTTCCCAGATTCAGATGAAAAGGGGGCTCTGTACAAGAGATAATTTGCTAGAAGGGTTTCTTTTTCTCGTTTAGCTTCATCAAAATCCTCATGATAAAACTGAACAGCACCACTTCAGATATGAAATAAAATCCAGAAATAATTTCCCTTTTACATATAACTTGCGGCGGAATTTATTATTTAATACTTCTTAAGTATCTAAAAAAAGGGACCTCTAAAAAGTGAGGCCCAAATTTAGGTTCAATATAAACTGCTACAGCTTCACCCATGGAAGTGCCCCCTTCAAAGAGCAAGGGCAGCGTCAACATCCCTGTTAGAGCCACGCAACCCCGACCCAGGGAAGGCTCCTGCGAGGTGAACCCAGTTAAACCATCTACAGCGATTTTCCAGAGGAATCCAAGAAGCTGGGAAGCAGATCTTGTTGACATTAATGGGATCTGGGAGACTGCTTGCCTTCAGCTTTCTTTAAAAGATCTCCAGGTTAGCCTCAGAGCCTTTGCCCGCTAGTAGCAAACTCATCTCTCCTACACACAGGCTTCTGGGTAACTTACAAGTGGTAATAGACTTCAGTCCCAACTAAAGTGAAAAAATATAAACTCATGATCTGGAATTTAAGAAGTTGTTTACTAGGTTTGAGTGTGGTTTTTTTTTTTTAATCATCTTCTGATTAAATAGGATGAAAAGGGGATAAGAGACTGGGGGATAAGAGGGGGGAGATTTTGACATACCAACTGGAAATTGATTTTAAGTGACAGAAGGCAAACCAGGCTTATGGCCATGTTTTGGAAAGCAGGGTGCAGGGACCTCAAGACACCCATATAAACACATATAATAAAGCATTCTTGCTCATGATTCTTACCTAAGTATCAACAGACAGAAAAATTCCCCTTGCTTCACGTACTTCCTCTCTGCTCTGGCAGATGTTAGCACCCAGACCTGCTGCACCCACACATTTTTGAGTTCAGCCTGTGTTTCACATCTCATGAGATCCCGAAGACCAGCACTTTCAGCAGACACTTTTGCAGGCCCAGCAGGCAGGACCCGTCTCTAGAAAGCCCTCAGCCTGCAGGCAGAAAGCACTGCCGGTGTCCGTCCCTCCCTGCAGCATCTGAGCTCTGCACGGGCAAGGTGACTTTGAGAGAAGTGGTGCTAGTCTGTGGGTACTTCACATCCCGTTTGAAAGGAGCAACAGCCTTATCCTGTTCCCCACGCACAGTGGAGGCACACTGTAAGCGCAAGGGGCACCTCCATCACACCAGCCCCAGCAGCACAGCAAGTGCTTGGTGGAGACCCAGGCTCAGTTTTACTCCGGTATGAGGTAGCCAAAGGTCCAATTTATCATACGCCTCCACAGCTTGTCAGCTGCGTGTGATCACTCATGAATAATGTTCTCCTGCCCAGCTCAGAGGCACGTACCCGTGCCCTCTCACTGACCACATGTCATACGCAGACAGGCACACGTCTCCAAGCCGCAAGCGAGAGACCCTTATCCAGTGCTTTACACATACAGCAGTCACAGTTAATGTGTACAAAGTGATATCTATCAGACCAGTCAACCCTCTTTATCTCAGGAATACTAACACACCACCTCCATAGCACCCAACATTAGCAATAGTCTGTGAAATAACATCTGCCAGGCAACAAAGGAGCAAACCCAGTTGAATCGCGCCACCAGGACAACACATCGTCCATCCCCTCCTGCTCTCGCCAGGACACTTTTCCTTCCAACTGCACACCTTGCCTTTGCTGTAACTGAAAAGGGAGGAATGTGGTGCAGCTGTTGAAGACAAAATCCCTCTGACTTAACAAGGGCAAGGTCCCTAAAGCCACGTAGGATTCAAGGGGAAAAAACTGCATCTGAGAAGAAGCCAGGGCAGAGCTTGCTCCCAGATGTACCTCCTGAACTCCCAGCAGGTGCCTACGAGCAGACACCACTGCACAGGTGGCACCAGGTCCCTGGTGCAAACCTCGGGGAAGCCTGGCACTGAGCTGAGGTGTTCCCGGGGCGGCCACAGCCCCACACCTCCACACGGGTAGGGAGGAGCTAGTCAACTGCTGGATAAACATAGATGGAAAAAATAATGAAGTAGTTCTTCGGGCATCACAGTCTCAAATTAACTGAAGTTGCATACCCAATGATGGGCACGCCTCCTCGATCTGGAGGAGCTGATAAAATTGTTAGTGCCATCTAAGCTATACCCCAAGGCATTACTATTGTGATCTGGTGAGAGACTCAACTAGATCATCTGTTTCTGAAGAGAACCACCCAGGTCTAAGCAGCAGAGCGTTTTAGCTCCCTGCCGAAGCCCAGGTTGTAGCAGTCCGTGCTGGCACCAGCCATCTACCCTGCTTTGGGCTTGTCATGCCACCCTGCCCTCCGCTTACTGCTCCAGGACTTGGGAGCACAGAGCTCCCCAACCTGCCCGCACAGCTTGAAGCAGCAGCGTTCCTACTTTGTAAAATGCCTACCTGAGAGGGTAGAACTAGCCAGAGGACTAGCTGCTTTCCCCAAAGCATTGCACAACAGCAGGGCAGGATCCTTGGCAAGCAGATCCTTTGGCTGAGGGCACAAGGGCAGATTGAGATGAAACACTGTATATTGGGCTGCTCCAGTCAGGAGGAATGAAGGTCAAGGGTTTTGGGAGAGAAAAGAATAGCTGAAAAACTGTACTAGGAAGGCAGCAGTCAATGAAAGAGCATTCAAACCTACCTGCACTATGCCCACCGAAGTCCTCTATAATGCTGGAAAGATCCTCAATGTGGCTAAAAATCAGAGAAAATCCCTTAGGTGCCCCATGCTCACGTGTCCCCAAGTAGGTACCCCAGGTACCCCAAAAGTGCTCTAGCAAACTTTTGGAAAGATCATAGTTTACCCTTTATTCCTGAATTTTATTTCCTGCAGTAAGAGAACAGCTTGCCCTCTGCCATCCCAGCGATACAGCAGGGATTAATGTATTTCTGTACAGAGTTTTAAAAACAGCTTTAAAAGTCCCCAGAATTTGTCATTCTTCCCAGAAAAGGCTTTGGAGGGAGGCTCGTGCTCAGCACGCAGAGGCCAAGAGCAGGGCTGGGGCCACAGAGACCCAACCTGAGCTACCGCCCGCGCCCCGAGGCAGAGGGTGACTCCGGCACAGCATCGCAGGGATACCTGGCGTCCAGGTCACTGCCTGCAAGCCAGCGCGCTCTGGTAGGCATTCCCGTGCACTGTGACAGCGGGTGCAGGAGTAACTATGCTCAAACACTCAGCAGCAATAACCAGACGGTGCTATTCTCACTCCTCTTCAAAAATCACAGCAAGGGCCAACATCAGGGCAATGAGCAAGACATCTGGATCCCCCCAAAAATATCAGGAGCCCTGTGTTTCTGCTCCCATGTGGGCAGAAACACACATTTCCTCTCCGGCTTATAAAAGAGGTACCAAGAAGAGCGAGAAGGAGGGAGACAAAAAGAGTTAAGGAAATGTCACAAGAGCCAAAAGAAAAGCAGAGACCCACACACAAGTCCTCAGGCAGTTTCTTGCCAGCGAGTCCATCCCCAGAGCTACCCGCAGCTACTCACACTACTTTCTGTCCCCTGTTATGTATTAATAATTCTTGTCGATGGCCCTTCTGCTAATACATTACTGCCAGAGCGGTTCAGGTCAGAGCAGTAAACAGCAGCAAGAACAGTCGATCCAAGCAGAGCTTGGAGGGAGCAAGAGTGCCCGAGAGGGCGAAGCAGCCAGCACAGATATTAATGTTGCAGGAGTAATTCAGCATTTTTCAAAAATTTTGCTTTACAAACTTCATATAGTCAGCAGCATGGAAAAATTGTATAAGCTGATCATTTAATACAGTAGTTCAGATCCCACCAGCTTGGGCACAAGAACTCTGTTTGCCTGATTTAGTTTGCTCCCTGCTAAGCAGCCTTCCTAGCCCCTTACACAACGTCAGATGACCTATCCTGAATATTTTACCTCCAGGAATCCTGATTTTCCTGACACAACCAATTCCAGACAAGCCACTATATTTGGAAGCACCCTCAAAAAGGAATCAGCTAAGTTCCTCCAAAATTCATTTATCCATTATATATCACTATCACCATGTTCCCCATATTTATTTTTTTATACCAGCTGCAGTGGAATGTTGACTCTATTTGCACATATTTTTCCATGTTTAAAAACACAACAAAAAAGATTCATGGAAGCAAAAAGTGTGGCTTCACACCTGGAAAAGTCCACATGAGACAGGAGATCTGTCGCTCATTCTAGCATCTCTATATACATGAGATTTCTTTTACAGCAGAGCATCCTGGTAGACCCCAGAAGCTTAGAGCAATATCTTTTTGGATGCACAACTGTTCCTTCAGTGCATATTTACTGGATTTATTCTAGCCCATCAGTCTTTATTTGGAGCTATATTTTTATGCACAAAACGGTAGCTTTCAGAGGAGGCAGGAGTTATTAAAAAGTTCATCTGTTCCAGCTGCTTATTCCTCACTTAAACTCATCATTAATCCTCTTTTTATGACACCATAATTGTCCCTATGGCAACCAATTATGACATCACAAACAAGATTAGAATTTTAGATAGGGGAACAGAATTAGCGTCTTCGTTATTTATTTAGGTCCCCAGCGGCTGTCACGCCTGAACAAATCGCTGGCCCATGAGTTCAAGAACTCTTCTCAATAGCCCACCAACACCTGGTATTTGAAGGGAAGGCAGCCCCAAACACCAGCAGCGGCGTGTGCCCGGCGAAGGATGGAAAGTTGTATTGCACGGAGAGAATCCCTTCCCAGCCCCTCACCCCCGAAAGGAAGAAAGCATTGGCAACGCTGGTGACATTCTGGGTACTCAGGAGTCGGATTTGCTACGAATGCGATTCATTTTCCTGTAAAAGCTTAATCCTTCTTTGAATCCCTCTAAGTCTTTCCCTTCAATGATTTGCTGCAGTAGTGAAGTCCCTATTAAATACACACAAAACAATCGTGTATGGCAAGTAAAGGAAAAGCCCCTGAGCTCACTTATTTCATCATATTTTCTTCTACTCATAAACTAAATAACTGCAGTCTATCATCTCTCTTCCTGCAGAATAACCACGAATACACTTGAATGCCTGAAGTGATTTACATTACCCTGCTCTAGTCTTTTCTTCCCCATTTCATCTGTACTTTTTCAAGCTCCCAACAAATCAAAGAAAGAAAAAAAAAAAAAAAGAAAAAAAGAAAAAGAACAAAGAGGTGAAATATCAGCCACCTAGATACCATTCAGCACATCATCAACAACTGGAGGTGTCACATATTCAAGGTAAAGATGATTTGGCCCCATTCCTCCCCTCGCAGGTTTAGTTTGTGCCATTCTAGCACGGTGAATGAGTTAGCTTAACTCTTGCTGCTAGCCTAAGAGCAAAGCTCATCAAAAAAGTGAGCTGGCCCATGGAATAACGCTGGGACCTGCACGGAGGCCCCAG
Source organism: Aramus guarauna (assembly GCA_013400195.1). Classification (NCBI taxonomy): domain Eukaryota; kingdom Metazoa; phylum Chordata; class Aves; order Gruiformes; family Aramidae; genus Aramus; species Aramus guarauna. The sequence continues at coordinate 1,425,370 of VXBL01002738.1, read as the reverse complement.
TTCCCCCACCTCTCATACACGCTCCTTTCACCAGCCAGGTCCAGCTTTGAACCATTAAGGAATGATCCTCAGAGATTAAAATAGTCGTGGGCAACCCATGCATTTTACTTTTCAGGTAATCTATGGTAGTTCATGGAAAACAGAACAAGTGTGCCCAGACTCCGTAGAAAAAGAGATGGACAAGGCAAGAGATTTACTTTCATGTCCTGCATTGGGACTGAATCACGAAACAACTGCGTCCCAGCTGCCCCTGCAGCTGGCAGAGGAGTTCTTTTTGAAGATGCAGTTCACAGCAGGCAAAATGGCAACATCTCTATTTGGCTGTAGAGCTACTGCAGCACTTTTAAAAATTGACATACTTGCCAGTATCCACTAAAAGAAGTCACCACCTCCACTTCAAACTAGATTTATCTCTTGCCAGGAAAAAAAAAAAAAAAAAAAAAAAAAAAAAAAAAACAAAACCAACCAAACACCCCCCCCCCAAAAGNAAAAAAAATCAAAACCAACCAAACACCACCTCCCCAAAAGCCTCCCCCTGAAAAAAAAAAAATAAAAATGCTTTTTACAGAAAAAGGTCCCATGGGTTTTTTTGGGGTTTTTTTTCCCCTTAATTTAGAAACATTTGTCAAACACTAACAAGCACGTACAATACATCTATTCATCTTATTTGTAGGAAGGGTCTACATAAAAAGTAATTTTAGCTTTGTAAGACTGCTCTCCACAGATTGTCTGCAGTCGATAGAGATGGGCTCTTCCAGAGGACAATTTGGAGCCCGAGCCTAAATTAGGCTGGCAAAACGGTCCTCTGGAGAAGACTCTCACTTGCTAATGACTGTTGAGGATATCAAGGGAAGGTAGCCTCCCCAGCCTGAAATTATCCTTCAAGAATAATTCCTCTCCTCCTCATATTGACTTCTTCACACGTATCAGTACTTGCAATTTTTCCAGAGCCAGTGAGAAGTGACACCCACCATCAAGGCGTGCATGTAGGGACTGATTCATCACAGCAGAGCCATTAGAAGGAAATGCATTAGTCTTAATGGCAAGAACTGCACACTTACATGGTCTCTTCCCAAGAAAGTTCTTAAATCCTGTGGGAGTCAGATGTCGGGAACAGCAAAACCAGCACAAGCAGACACTGTTCTTTGACTAGTCAGCAATCCATTGCCCAGACATAATTTATTATAACAAACACTGACTCGCCATTTTCTCTATTATTTATAACCCTTTTTTGGGCTGTAGTTACCAACACCCTTCAGCCTTGAACTGAAGATGACCATCAACGCTCCACATGTAGCCAGGAAAAATATGCTGGCTCCATCTTTCTCCACTGCCCAGATTAGTTGGATGGGAGCACCTCAGTCCTCAGAGTCAAATCTCACGGAAATTTGACTTCTACAAAAGTCGCCCAAGCACACTGTGGTGCAAACCCAATGACCAGAGTATGATGGGAGAGACCACCATCCAGCCAAGATCCACCACCTTGGTACCCTCCATGAGAGAGGGTACCTGCTGATCTGACTGCTCCATGGGTCAGAAAGGAGCAGCAGAAACAGCTAAAGAGCAGGTCAACACTTCCGGAGAAAAGACGCCTTTTCAGCCCTAACATCAGAGATCACTTTCATTCTCAGTGTAAGACAGGAGTTAGTGTCCAATAAGTGACTACTTGGGTTTTCATTAACCAGATGCATTCTGCCAGTAACTGCAGAGGTACAATCCCAGGCACAGAATATTCTCAGAGAGAAAAGGAGAGGAAAAAAACCCACCACCATTAATGATACACTTGATGTACATTCAGCTTTCAGACGTCCCTGGAGAATGACCTCCCTATTTAGCGATAAAAATGTGGATGGCCATCCACTACCTAATATTACCCTGATAATATACTTTAATCATGACATCAAGCAGCTCCTGCTAGTAGTCAGGGGACAATTCATCTTCCACATTCGGTCAATCGCTGGTCCTTCAGAAGAGGCTAAGTATCATAGGGCTGATTAACACTAAATGGGGTTATTACAACACATTTCTGTCATGGAAAATTAATCATGACCAAGATAGTTTCACAGATGCTACCAAATAACAACTTTCACTTGCTAGAACTCCACTTTTCCATTCTTTGAGAAATTCTCATATTTCAAATCAAAACGAAGTAACTTTTCTGAATCAGAGTTTAAAAAAAAGAACGCAGCATGAAGAAATTCCAAGGAATTATAGTATCATAATTATTCTACATTCATATCATGCATATTATTCTACATCAGAGTTAAAATGAATATATGAATGCCTTGCTTATCGAGTTTTTTGGAAAAAAAAAAAAAAATCAGCATCTTCCCCAGACTATTTCAGTTGGAAAATATTATGTCAAAATTCTAAAAATAAAAATGTTCCGCTGGAAATTTTCCAGCCACCCTCCTCCACTATAGAAGACTGGAATTACAAGGAAACGCATATGTTGAGGTACCTTCGCAAGTATTACCTCATAGTTTTGAGGGAGAGAAAGGTCACCTTATCTTAAGGAACAATCATATATTTTCCCTCTTGCTGCTCTGTTTGAGCAGACCCTCCACAGAACGCCATTGAGATCATCTTCTCGTTTTCGCACGCACCCACAGCTCAGCCCCGTCAGGCACGAGCCCCCCAGGCGTACCATACCCGCTTGTTCCCACCACCGCCTTGTTTGTACACCTCTGGCACTCGAGTCAGACGCTGACGCGCACTGTTGTGCCTGCGACCGCCTAACGCTAAGACGTTCTCGTTTTGTATTTATCCTCCTATTATTTGTGTTTTCACACATAATAGAAGCCGCTTTGTCTGCCTGCGTAGTAAATTCGTCTCATTGTCTTACAACCTCGCTGCGAAAAGCTGTTTGGATTGATTCACAATAGGGCCAACATTTCCATCAAGCAAATATCACTCTCGGCACCTGACAAATTGTGACACCGTTTGCAGAGTGTCTGAATCAGAAACAAAAAGCTCCCGCTGGATGCTGGGGCGGCTGGGGAAGGGGCTACCGTGCAGGGAGCGGGGGCAACGGCCCGGCCAGGGCTCAGCCGCAGCGAGACCCGGGAGAGGCCCACGTTTTCTGGCCGTGATCCCCACGATGCCAGCAGGAGTGGGTGGTAGAGCTGACTTGCCAGGGAACAGCCTTTTGAGATAGCAGGCTGCTGCTCCAACTGGAGGGGAATTCACATCTTTCCTTTTTCAGCCTTTGGATCAGATTGAGGGAAAGTTGGGTTACAATTTTCCACTCCATCTTATTTCTTCCTCTTTTTCTTTCCCTCGTATTTCACGTCCCTAATGGTCCCTTTCAAGCTTGGAAAAATTACTGTTATAAAGCATAACCTAGTGCACCCTAAGCACTTCCCACCCTCCCTTCCTTTCCTCATCTCATAATTGCTGGTGACCCACTGGAAATGCCTGGTCATCTGAAGGGTCCCAAAGCCTGACTGGGGCCAAAATGATCAAAACTTCTTTTTATGACCTCCAGCTCCCTCAAACACAAGCAGATGGGAGAAGCAGGCACATGCCAGAGCTTCCAGACCCAACTGCAGGCCCACATCCACATCCTCCAGGAGACAGTCAGCTGCAGCTTTCATTTAGGAGGACGCACAGCTGCAGGGGATAGCAAAATAAGGTCATTGGTGGCAGAAAGGCAAGACCATCTGGTATCTTGGCACTTCAAGTGTGAAAGAGGATGATCTCCGATTTTCAGGAAGCAAAAGACATGAGTAATCTCAGGATAAAGGCCAAAGACTGAAAAGAAAGTGAATTACCTTCTTTTTCTGCTAAGTCAGGAGAGAGGCATAATGAGCGTGTGATGAAAGCTTTCCCTGCCACTGCCTGCGCTGCAGCTCTCCCTGAGCAAACAACAGCCTTTAGCGATTAGGAAGCGAGGAGGAATGAACCTGGCACTTTCACAGCCAAGGGTCAGCTCCCCGCTTCCTTCCATCTCCCTCCAACATCAGCCACTGTATCTTCTGTTCCCGCAGAGGCACAGCGGGAGCTGTGAAAAGAGAGGAGCCCCCGCACCGGGGTTCAGCAGCCGTGCCTTATTCCTTGTCTGTATTCACTTTGTGTGCTTGTTTTATTTGTATTCAGTACAAGAGCAGGTACTAGTATGAACACCAAGCTCAAAGTCTTTCTTCAAAAAAAAAAAAAAAAAGAAAAAAAAGGAATTGGAAATGGAAATGCAAGCAGCTATCATATGGGGCAGGTTGAGGATATTTTCACAGTCCCATCAGAGCTGATGGCAGAATTACATTTGATTGGTTTCCTTTTGGCACTATGGAGGTAGGGGTAAGGAGAGAAGAGTTTATTGCACAATCCACAGATTAGAGAGAACAGACCATATTGCTCCACCAAAGGATTAGAGGAGGCTTTTCTTTTAAAATTCCCTGTTATCTGATCTCTCACATTTTCACCAGATGTGAGGTGCAAATTGGGAAGAATGCATTACTTGATCTTGAATAGGTGACTCTGGGTGACTACATATGAGGAAATTAAAAATATTTGTGTCATACTAAAGATATCTTCCAGCTACAGCCATCAGAGGTAGCTTGGCTTTGTGCCTTTCAAAAAAATTAAAAAAAGAAAAAAAGAGACCAGAGTTTAATTTAAAAATTAAAAAAACTTTTAAAGTTTTTCTTCTTTAAAAGAAGAAAAAGAGAGATCATCACATGTGAGGCTTTTCTGAAACACATTCATTAAGGAGAAAGTTTACACACAAGCTCTCTAGGTCCATCCTGCCCTGAAGAGCATCTCTCAGAGTGCTTCCAGCTTGAAACTGCCCACAGGCTTGAATGAACGAACAAACGTGTAATGCTTGGCTTATGTTGCTGATGGCCACCACATCCCCAAGAGGTGTCTGAACAGAAGCTTGCTGGGGACTGGGAGAGCCCAGGCTGTTCCCAGAGGAAGACATGCAGCATCCTCTCCGGAAAGCAGAAAAGCTGTGCTCCAACCAGCCCTCCCTTTGGAGGGCACCAAAGTCTTCCAGGCCAGACTGTCCGCAGCCATTCCTGCTAAAAGTTATGGGTTTTCTCCCTTTCAAATGGAGAATTGTTGGAATGCCAAACACGCTAGCAGTTTCTGAACACCACGTATAAGCTTTGCGAGGAGGCATGTTAACTGCTACGTTGGTCTCAGTCCAGGTCATAACTGCCCCAGCATCACAGCCAGCATTGGTCATCCCTCCCACGCGCTGCTGAAAGAAGAGAAATGAAGAGCTGACAAGGCAGAGATCAAGTAACCCAGCCCTCAGTAATTTTGCTGTTCACCCTGGATCATAACACATTTGTCAAATGATGACATGGCCCACATCAGACTCAAGGAAATGAAAAGCATTGTTTTGTCATTTGCCATCCAGTTCGAATCACGATTCACAAGGCCAAAAGAGTCTGCACAAACATCACAACGCTACTCTGTACCCAAGCCACTGGGACTCTACTCCAGCACCATTTGTTACGCACCAGCGGGGCTTGTCGAGCACTTTTCAGCATTCCTTCAACACCTGAAAAAGCTGGAAAAAAAGAAAAGCTGAAAAACTGAAGGTGGCAACTGGTGCCTTCTCCTTTTTGCCAAAGGTTTACATTACATTGACAGGAGAAGCCCAAAACCAGTCTCCATTTTTATATCCAATTGCACATAAAACACGTACATAACCACTTTGCAACCACTGCAACATAGTCTACCACTGCAGGGCTTGAAAGACTCCACTGCTGTAAATCTAAAGGGGAAAGGAAGCAGCTTAACAAAACCATATTGATAGTAAAGCATCAGAGATGCAGCAGTGGACTATAAAGCTCACACTAGCCTTGGAGGCAGGAAAAAACTGTTGGAGCAAGCTCCATAACTTAAATCTAACCTCGCAGAACGTGACGCCCAGTGTTTATGTACCTGTGTGTTCTTTGTTCATTGCACCGTGCATCGCACAGCCCCAGGTACGTAAACCCACGCAGAGCACCGGTGTCTTGGCAGGAAGGCAGGCTGACAAAGGCAAAATACAGAATGAAAAAGGAGAGCGTGCAACTCAAAAGTAAAGAAACTCAGAAATCCGATCACAGTAAAAGGTGGCCAGGGACAAAAAGAAACTACCTGCTCCAAAGCCAAATATACTGCCCTGCAAGCTAAGTGACAGTTGCAACTGTTGGCTACCTGCAGAGACAAAAATGAAAAATAAAGAATAGCTAAGTTCTTCTCACTAATGAAAGACCACAACCAAACATGCCAGCTGCATTGGTACTGCTGCTCATTCATTCTTCAATGTCATTTTAAATCAGGCTAAAACCTGGAGGGGACTATAGTGCCAGCAGCAAAGGATCCTACGAGCACAAGCAGCTGGCAAGACACACTTACTGGGTATCCCTTAAGGCAATAGCATCAAAGACACTTTTTTTTTTTTGTTTCCTATCTACACGGGTTTTTAACATGTGAATTCTCTTAATGTCTCAACTTACAGCTAACCTCAAAACTCATAATGAAACTTTATTCACATCTTTGGCATTTCACTTACTTTCACAGGAGAGTCCATTGCCCTCTAGGGCATCATCTCGAAACCATAAATCAGGCTAACATCAGCAATTAATAACCCAGGACCTGGCCTAGCATGCACCTACACATGGCATTTCATTGCCTTCAGAGAACCTACAGGATGCAATGCTTGAGTTGGAATGAAACTCTACGTGTTTTCACAACAAAAGGATATACTCCTGGGATCATTCACTAATTGGATAAAAGCATAAGAACTACCCCATTACCATCCCTAGAGGAAACTCATTAGCAACCTAATGAAATAAAGTGATGACAGGAAGGTATTTTCTCATCATCTTTTAATGCTAACAGGCTTCAAAGCCATTTTGCTTCCTCACTCTCTCCTATGGTGCCCAGAAACCCCATGGCACTTCTCAGAGCATCATAGGCAGTCCCCTCTCCTGCACATTACACAGCATCAGGGAGCAGTTTCAGAGCACAGAGGGATTCTAAGATGTTCAGCTCATCATCTTTGATGAATCTGTGCAATTGAAGCTTAATCCCTGCCCCACTTGGAAAATGTTCCCCAGTGGGTCAAGCTTCCCGATGAGTCATACAATTTAGAAGGCACATAATCCCGCTATTAGGGGCTTCGCTGTTTGTTTTCATGGAAAGCTAAACTCAGAAACACTTGAAAGAAATTAGAAATATGGAAACAAATTTTACAATTCTGAAATATTTTGAAGTTAGTGAAGCTACAAATATTGAAGTGAGTACTACATAAGCATAATGCTTCTTATGTCTAGATTAAATATGAGAATTTCTTTCACCTCCTGTAAAAAATGTCAGATTATACCCCCAAACACTTGTGTATCATATAGCCCTAATCAGACATACTTTAGGCCTACATATTAGAACATATATTCCTTAGTAATGGCATGGGAGGAATGGAGAATGTTGTATCCATCTGAAGAGGATAACAAAAAGCAAGACCACCACATTCCCACCATGCACAACTACATCTCTCACCACTAAACACCTTCCTCCGACTCCTCAGACATTCAAAGAGAACCCACATCTCTCCACCAAGGGCCCTTACATACAGTCAGACAGCCAAAGCCACCAATATTATTTATGTCTGCAATGCATCTACAGCCTAGCTGAGTCTATAGGGCAGCCAACACCACCATTCCCCAATGCTGATAAGTAAACTCACTGCTGGTGGTATATTGCTCAGCAGCCTGAGAGAGTAGCATCCTACATCTTCTCATATCTCATGTTTATCCACAAAGGTAGACAGGAGGAGCAATGATGCATTAAGTTACTGTGCCTCAAACCTAAGTACAATTAGACACCTCCATTCTCTCCGACTACATGGTCATTTTTCTATAATAATGGGAATTAGCATTCAGGAGTCTGTAGGGCCAGTGAGCTGGAAAACTTTTAGGTAGAAATGGAAGCCATAACCCCTTAAAAAAAGGGTAGACAGACCAGATGATAAAATTGCAGTTTCTCACTACGAACTGTAGATTTTGAAGTTAGCTAAGCTTTCAAACAGCTGTTGAATGGAAGGGGATTCTGGCAGTGCCATTCAGAGCTGCATTTGAAGGGAAATCCAGGACTGAAGAGTTCAGGACCTCATCACCAAGCCTTTTTCTAGCATAAGTGTTTCAAACCACCAAGCTTCCTCAAAAAACGCAGTATATAAAGTATTGCGGAAATAGCAGGCTCAATCCCGGAGCACAGGCAGGCTCAGCCCTGCACCAGCTTACTTCGCCAGGAGTGTAGTAGTTACTGACCATCAGTTCCTCAGAACCACCCAATAGATCTTTCACTTCCCCCTCAATCCCTTACCTACCTTTATGCTGAGCCATTTTGGTCAGGCAGTTGGAGGTGCTGAGACATTCAGAACAACCACTTAGTGCCCTGAGCCAACTTCAGGCTACCATAGCTCTTTAAAAACAAACCTTCCCATTTGCTCAATGTACAAATGACGAGAGGCAAAACTTGGGCATATTGTACTCTAATCAATATCAAATTATAATATTCACGCATAGTTGTCTTCTGCTTCTCCCTCAACTTTCAGGTTTTCTTTGAAAGTTGCAGTTTTGATTCTCTTCTGTTCCCCTCTCCTTTTAAGCTGGATGAGAGGCCTTGCTCTTACAGCTAGGGTTGAGGATCCATTCTCACTTTGCCACACAGACTCCAGCTGCCATCTTAAATAAGTCGCTTTATCTTCCTTTGTCTCTGTTTCTCAAAGAGGATTTACAAAGCATCAGGTCCTACACTGCCTGCATTAGGTAGATATTGTCACTTACAGATTACAGCCTTACAGGTGGAAAAAGCTGAGACAAAGTATAATGGACAAGTATTAGACTTTTTTGTTTTGTGTTAAAAAAACCAAACAGCCCCTTCCTTGACACAACACTGTCTCCTACTCCATTTGTGGGTCTCCTCTGCAGATGAGGATAGGTCTTTTGTAACTAAGAAATAATTCTAGTGAAATTTAAAGTGAAAAAACCCACTTTCCTTCCTAACCACAGCTACCCCAAGCTCAGTGTTATCTTCAGAGAAGGATTCGGGCACAGTCTGGACAGGAGAGGCTAGGCAGGATCATGGCCAACCTGTGGCACGTGGCAGCCAGCACATATTAGACAAGGTGGTGCTGGTGTGAGCACCACATGCATCTTAATCTTCACCAACAAAATCCTCCCTGAATTCATTTGTAGGCAAAATGCAAAAGACAAGTTTCCAGAGAGGGAAAAAAAAAAAAAAGCCTTTATGAGCTGGCTGAGATGCTATCAACTTCCCTGTTGGCAGTGTCAAGTGGGTTGCATGTGCATCAACAGTGGCCTCACCAGAAGCTCAGCACCCCGAGAGACCGGGTTGTGGGAGAATTCAGGGGCTGGCACCACACGGGCACCAGGGAAGCAGCTCTACCCACAGGCCAGCACGTCCACGCCAAGAGAAGCAGGAAAAGGGAAATAAAGAGTACAGCACAGACAGAAATGAGAAGTGAAACCAGAGAGACCTGGTGGCTTTAGATGGGCCTGCAAGCTCAGCTCTTGGCACAGTGCTTTCCGTCAGACCTAAGGCCTTCAGCAATGAGCAAACACATTAATATTTTATGTGCATAAATATGTATTACATCTAAGGAAAGGACAGTTAAATAAAGGGAGAAAACCTGCATGCCATACCCTGGCATTATCAACATAATGACATCCCTTCATCTTACATTCCTGGGCATTTCTACAGAGCATGCACCGAGGCCCCCGAACACTCAGCCCACCCTGGTACACTTTCCTCAGCCCACACAAGGTCCAGCAATAATTTAGTAGAAAGTACAGATGGTTTTCCCACATAGCTGCAACCTGCAAAGCACACAGAGTCCCTCCATGCCCATGTCCTGTCATACACCTTCCCTCACCCTGAAGTTACTCACCATGATGTCACCTTACCCATATACAGCCATCACATACCCAGCACTAACCCATGAGGAGGCTCCTATAGACTCTGTACACATGCACACACACATACTCGGTCTTCTCTTAATGCACTCTCACAGGGGTTTTTTTCCATATACACCCAATCCCACACAGCTTTTCTCTGTTAAGAGTGACAAATGGTCAAATCATTCAAAAACCACAAGGTGGAGGGGAGGTTCAGACACTGGGGGCATACAGGTGAACAGTATAATTGATTTAGTGCATCACTCCCACATACAGTGATTTTTTTGTTAAAAAAAAAGAAAACAATAACTTTGTAGAGAGTGAGACATAAAAAGGAGCTCCAACTTCCCACATCAGTTTTATTCCAAGGCAAAGTTCCTCATCATCAGTTCTGTAACTAGAAGAGGTTGCCACAAAACTGCGAGTCCCTGTGCCTGATTATTGCTGTCTTCTTTCTCTTTCCCTTTTTTCCTTAATATCTGGGAAATCCTTTGGCTGATAGTCGGTGTTTCATGCGCAGGCTGTGCTGGATTTACCAATAAAGGAGCAGGAAGAGCACAGAAGACTGTGGCACATATGCATCACCTTCCCAACATCTTGGACAAGTTGCCAGATAAAAAAACAAACCTATCGAAAGCCTGGTGAAGCGTCAAGTAAATCGTTTTTTCAGCCCCATGACTGACCCAGGTGAGACACCTGCTCATTTATTCTAAAGGACTACCCAGAACAACAGTGGTTTTCCACCCCATCAAAATTACATGGCATCTGATTCAGCATTTATTACCCAATGAAATTTTCCACCTGCAACAGTCCCAGGACAATCTGAGTGTACAAGTCTGTGCCACACAACAACTTTACTTTTGCACTCACAGAGGCTCCCACTTTCAAACCACTGGTGCATTCATCTCCTCCTGAGCACGTACGTAATCCCATTGCAGCTCACATGTATCTTTACCCAGAGTTATCATTCACAACGCGTCTTTTGTAAAGTGCTGCTAACCTCAGGTACAGAAGGGAGAACGTAAGACATGTTCTAAATTCAAAGACAGTCCTTTTACTTTGTGTGACCTAGATACGTTGGTGGCCAGACTTGCAGCCGCATCTCAAAGTCAGGAGGGAACTTTAACTGTCAACCCGGCTGTCCCATGGTATTATTCTGGTTTCTGAACCATTCCTAGCCTTTTTCTGCATTGTGCTCCAACACAGAACTTCCACCTCAAAGCCTTATAAATGAAAGAGCTTCATGAAGGTCCCTTCATGTACCAAATGGTCCAGCAATATGCTTTGGGAGAAAATGATAAAATGGTGGCGGATGTTTTGGGTGGCAAAGTAACTTGAGTCACTGTTATGCGAGTGGGTGGTAACAACTCTGTGCGGTACGTACCCGAAACTCTTAACAAAGACAGTTGCAAGCAGATCTTATGAGATTAGGCTGGAGATCAAGAATTATTTTCTTGACCTTTGGTAGAAGATAAAAATCCATCCATCATTTTCATGCAGAACCACGTCACTCATTTACAGAGATAGGATGTATTAATATTCAAGAAAACTTAAGTAAAAAAAAATCAACACAACCAAAAAAAATCAAAGGCTTGTGTTGGTGTTTTCATTTTTACAAATGTCATTTGGCTTTAATTATTTATAAAGCTTCACAGTACACTAGTAAATGCTGTCATATTTCATAAAATAATTAAGTCTCAGTAATAGGAGACACTTCTACCATCCTGTCTCTATTTAATATTAAACTGAGAAGTGATGTGTGTTTTATGATCATTATCACGTCTGTAAATAACTGAAGCAAAAAAATGAGGCTGTTTCCTATCCTTCAATTTCTGCTTTGGTTTAAGGCCCCATCTGTAGTGCCAGGTACTTATATCCTCATCAACAGTGACGAGGCTGGCGTAATCAGGGATTTCCCAGGATTCGCCTGCCGTAACTTTTTCCCCTTCAAACGCAGTAACAAAACCCACTCACAATTATAAGTCCAGCTACTTTTTGCCACAACAGATAAGCAGCTACTGCTGATGGTGCAGGAGGAGAACCCAGCTCGATTCTCCTCTTCTGCTCGCAGAGGACACACAGAAGGCACGTCCCGAACAGATTCCTTTGGCAAGTTGGAAACGACAGCAAAGGAAACGTAGGTCACCTACTTCAGACAGCGACATTTCTGAGCGGCACTGGACGGCCGATGGACACGGTGAGTTAGGAAAACCAGCGCCTCCAGCCTCCTCCATCACTAGAAGCGAAACGCGTGGTTTCCCGCTCAGCCAAGCCACCTTACCCAAAGATTAACCGAGCCGCCAACCCGAAGCCTGTTAGCAGCACGGGGCTCCGAGACGATTCGTTATGGCCCCACTTTTGGAAATCCCTGAGCCTCGTACAACCCAGAATCCTCAAGCCCACCACATCGGGCAGGATTTCTCCACTTGGTCAAAATGAAATTACGTTTCTCTACATAAACTATTCCCTAGTGACAAGAGTTTGCCAAACGCCACTTGAGCTCTCACGCCAGGGCCATTAAAACTTGAAACTATAGTTTTATTTCCAGTGCCACTAATCAAGATTCCCTGGATTTCTAAATAGTAGTTAATAAGAAATTAAAAACCATTTGGATTCTTGATGGTTTTAGTTGGTTTGCTTTTTGTTGTGTTCGTTGTTTGAGGATTTTTTGGGAGGAAGGGGGTTGTTTGGGTTGTGGGGTTTTTTTTAATCTTTTACTATTTCTCTAAGCTTAAACAATTAAATGACAAGACTGCGTTTCAGGTAAATCTTCAGAGCTGCGAACACCTGCAGGAAACCTGCTGGATAGAGCTTTATTTCCAAGGTTTTCTCTAGCCATAGTTTTTTGTTATGGAAATTTTCTCATTGAGGGTCTCTTTGGTATAATCTGAACTTCTCTTTATTTCAAGAATTACACTGAGAAAGCTACTTTAACCTCTACTTTAGCTAAAAGAGACCACTAGGTTCCTCACAGAACTTTGCAGTGACAAAATAATAAAAATTAAAAGACAACAAAGATGTACCCAGTAGCTTTGTGTCACAACATCTTATAAATAGAAATGTATAAATAGGGTCTAGAAATGTAAGGGGTAAATACTACTCTAAGAACCAATCCATAGAGAGCATCTCTCTCTAGCAGGGGTACATATTCAATTCACCTTTTTTTTTTTTCCTCCTCCTATTTGCCAATTTCTTCACAGTGGAGTGGGAAACTGAACTTTTGGTTCTATCGGTTTATTAAAAAAAAAAAGAGTATTTTTACATTTTCCATTTTGTGAGCCCATCGTTCAGATTTTAAGCAGAGAAAAGCCAAACCATCTTTAAGACACTTAGTTACGTATTTGTAGGGTAACAAAAATGAGCCCTAAAAACTACTGCTTATCTGTTGGCATTCTGATGCGAGCATCCAACTATTGAGTCGGTTGCCCTCGCTCAAGCGCACGAGGCTGAAAAGGGAGACCGTTTCCCTGACCTCTCATTCAGTCTGCACGGGGACCGGCCGTGCAAGGCACCCCTCCTCCAGGGACCCACCCTTCCCATTGCGGAGCGGCCCTTTCCCACCCCGGCCAGCCCCGCATGGCTGACGGGACCAGCGGTACCCACCGCCTGAGCGCCGGTGGCAGCACCCCGATTGCATCAGGCAGGGCAGGCGCCCCGTCTGCAAATTAAGATCCACTTAAGGGATGTGTGTTGGCAGCACATACACGTAGAAACAGACACACTTTAAACCCATTAGCTCACGCACAAGCACGGATAAGTGGCATATCCCCACTGTGTGCGTATACATAATTACGGCGTATTACTAGAAAGAAACCAGCAAAGCAAACATCTACGGCAAGGTCAAGGGGGTTGTGGGGCTCCCTATGAGACACACCAGTATTATTTAAAGCAAGCTTTTCCTCCTGATGGTTCAATATGAGAGACAAACATGCCCGCATGGGTATTTACCACACAAATTCATTACATATTTAATACAGCAGTTCCTGCCCTGTAAGCCACTGGCCACGTCAGTACAAAACATTGTTTTCTGAACTACATTCCTGGTGGTTTTGCTACAGTTCTAGAGAAACTAACACTTTATTTGTATGCAACAACTATGTCATCACCTAATTAGATGTGCATTGCAATGAAAACAGTTGCTCTTTAGCAACAAACAAAAAGATGGGACAAAAGATAATACTTTAAGTCAGATTCAGGCAAGCCATAGTTTCATAATAGGGAGTGACTAACATAAAATTGTGACAGGAAATATTTTTCTTCTTCCTTTTTTCCTTGGTGACAATACCTTGATGTCTCTTTCAGCCACCTGTTTCATTCCTTCACTTGCCACCAATGGCATTTTTTACATGAATTTTCATTAATCTTTATTATTTTAAGCAAGTTCCAACTGTGGTGTTCTTTTCTGCTTGTATAAATATAAATATATGGGTGTATGTCAGTGTAATGCACCTGCACAGGGACTCCTAAATGAGCTGCTTGAAAGTCTGTATGATGCCTTGAATAACTTCTGTCCTACTAGTGGATAAGGGAGTCCGAGCACCAGCATAAGTAGATTTTCCTGTATGTAATATAGTCATTTACATTTACAAAGGTATTTCAGCACCATAATTTACTGAGAGAAATGGTAGCAATTCAAGGAGCCTTGGGGGGTGCGGGGTGTGGAGAGCTCAGTGGAGGTCCTTTGTGGAAGTTTTCTACTTTATCTACTCAAGATTGTTCTCATTATGGATAAATAAGGGAGTGCGCATTACCTGTAGGAAACCAGCTCCCAAAGAAGAAAAGGTGTGGAAATCCAAGGATGCCAAGAAAACGTACTTTCTCACACATATCCTAAGTCACACAGACTGAGTAATATGCATCAAGAGATTCTTAGGAAAGGCTTTTATATCTAAAAGTTCAACGCTCGCTATACACTTGCCTAGACAAAGGAAAGGAGAAGCAAGAAGAAGAAGAGAAATAAACCCAACTTTTCCTCCTACGAGCATTTATTATGAAACCCTCACAAACATACACCATGTAGAAAGCTTCAAGAATAGCCACGGCTTTAACACACTTCTAGACGATCTAGAAAACAGGACATTATAAACAGATTTTAATATCCCTCCCCCAAACGGGAAAATGCCAAAACTAATGCAATAAAAATGAAAATGCCTGATAAGAAGCACCTCCAAGATTTATTGCAAGCCCCATGCCTTCCGTACCAAGAGCAGATGCGTTATCAAACCTGTCTCATTAGCAGTTACTTCAACAGCCCACCTACAGAATCTGCCTTTACCTGCACCAGACAACTTGCACCTAAACAGCACGCGCTGGGAAAACTGTCAGGGTAGAGATGCAAAAGTACCAAGTGATGACTGGTGTAATGCTCTTTAGGTGTCCGGTAAGTTCTCCTTTTCACATCACTCACCTCACTGAATGTAGTATGAATCATCCCAAACTTCAGACCCACAAGCGAGACCATCAGCCCTTGTGGGGAAGTCCCCTGCATACATGAAGTCTTATATAAAACTTCAGCTATGAAGAGCCTTTAATTACACCAGTTTTAAGCCCTACCGCATGCAGAGAGACTCAAACCATTACTAAGCTCTCTCAGATGTAAGTTGACAGCACGTTAAAAAAAAAAAAAAAATACTATCCCCATGTCTGGGGAGATTCTTCAGCTAATTTACCTAGAGCTCGAGGCACTCTTTCCTGGCAGGGACGAAATAAGCAGCAGCTCTGTGTTTTCCGCCCTCCCAGTTAAGAGGGCTCATCCCTAAGCAGACCAGCATACCAGTTACTGATGGTGTGCTGCCTCCGCTGGGGCTTTGCGGCCAGGAATTAGCCAGAATTAGGTAAGACTCAAGAACTTTTTGGCACGAAGCTTCTCAGGCAGCAATTGCTTGCAGCAGCTGCCGACCATTAGCAGATCCGAGGCGGTAAGAGAAAAGCGGCACCGCCAGCCCCTTCACGCAGGTGTGTTTACGGAAAGAAGAAACCCATGTATTTGACATCAGAGATGTGGGATGAATGCACGGCCATAAAAATACCAGACCCTGGTTATGAAAGTGACACCCTGCTGTAGTTATAGCACGTCATGTGGCACCCCGGTAGCTGCCCACTCGCGGCCCTCGGCCACGCGTGGGGGTGCCGGGCACAGCAGCCCACCTATCTCGTCAACCGCTGGGGCTTACGCAACGGCTGCCGGCACGGCTGGGGAGCGGTGGGGAGAGGATACCCGCGCTCCGTGAGACTTCCCACGGAGAAACCCCTCTGGGGAGCAGCGATGCCACCGGAAAGGGTTTTCCGATCCCTTTTGCGAGCGTTTGGAGGCGCCGGGAACCCGGGCGGCCGTGCTTGTATTGGAGAGGGCAAAGGGCGAAGACAGCCCCGTTCCTCCTGCAGCCGGGCACGATCCCTGGCTGCACCTCTGAGTAACTCTGAAGTTCACGCACGTACCCTGTCCCCCTCCCCATCTCCCCTGGCGCTACCCTGCCGGAGGAACACCGCAAACCTGACGGCAGCGGCGGGGCTGGGGGCAGGTGGCTGGCTTAACAGAATGCCGAGCTGGCGGGGGCTCTTTTAGGCTTCGGGATGAAGAAAAAGCCGGCGCAAGCTCCAGGGTGCTGCCCTCCCGCCGCTGCCCGGCCGCACCGCCACCGGACCCCGCCTGCCGCCTTCCCACCCGCGGGCATCCCGCGCCCGAGAAGTTCCCCCGAGACGGGCACCGAGGGCGCCCGGAGCCGGCCCCGCCCGCCCGGCACCCACCTGTAGGACACCTGCTTCCTGAAGGTGAGGCTCCGCAGCTTCTCCTCCAGCGACTCCTCCGCCGCTGACAGC
>VXBL01002738.1:1324249-1408381 GCA_013400195.1 Aramus guarauna | reverse complement strand
CCCGGGCAATCTCAGTTTCGGACGCTCCGAAACACAGCGCCCAACGCCAAAGAGACAGCTTTTGACGCAAGGATCGTGGTGCACCTTGGTAAAATAAATTGCCCTCCCACCTTCTGCCCCCCTTCTCCCTTTTGTTCGCTGGGGGAGGCTGAGGAAAAGTTCCCGGGAGGCATCAGCAGGGGACTATTTAAGGACATGAGCCGACGATGGCAATAGGATGAAAAAGTACAGAAAAGGTGAAGGTCTGGGACTACGCAGAAATTATAGCGGGAATTATGGTCAGCCAGTGCTTTATTTTCTGCATCCAAAGCTTCTCCAAGGCAATGCGATCCAAAATAGAAAGACTTCAGGAAAAAAAAAGAGGAGAAACGTGAAGGACGACAGCCTGCAGAGAAGGCAAGCCCTACAGGAGCGGATTTCGGAACCACCCCTTCTCCACAGGTGACTTCCCTCAGTGGCCTTCCCCTTTCTTCACCATCCTCGTGCCGCAGCAGAGCCAGCAGCCTAACGCAAAGTCCGACAGGTGCCCAGCACGCAAATGTTGCAAAATTCGGGGTGCGAATCAGGCTTAGAGCAGTCAATGGGTTCTTTACACGTAATTCCTCGTCTTTCCCCAGCCCTACTTAAAGATTCAGCTTCTCCGCACTTCTCTTAGCATACATCGCGTTTCCATCTCTTGACTTCAGCAATGACGAGCGCTCTGAGCCGGGCAATGACCGTTTTCCTGCCCCTTGTTGGCAGTAGAGAGAGGGGTGATGAAAAGTGGATCTTTTTACTACAGTTCAAGCATTTAAAAATTTAACCAACTTTCACAATTATATTCCATCCCTATACATAAATGATGCATATATTATCTACATGCACATATGCTTCCTCCAATACGTATATACATTTTTCTCCCCCAAACCTCGGAGTACTTTTAGTGATTAATGAAGCAAATAGAAAAAAAAAAAAGCATAATTTACCCATGTAATACATGGCTTATTAGAAGCAAGAACTGGTAGAAGAAGTTCTGGATCCTGCCCTGAGCTGCGTGCAGAGAGATCTGCAAACCGGCACGGAGCTCTACTGAAGCCCATCGGTGCTCTTTCCATGCAGAGCCGGGACATCCGTCGGAAAGTCTCCAGATGAACTTCCAGGGAAATTAGCAGCCAATACTGCCGGTCAAAGCGTGCAATTTAAGATTATTTTTTTTTCCCCCCAGAAAGAAACTAAACCATTTTGAGGTGGAACTGCCAAAGACCAGCTCAGATGTAACCCACCAGGCAGGTTCAAGGATGAGGAGCAGTGCTGTAAGCCCCCCCTCCAGCCATCACAGGTATCTTCGAGGTTTTGTCGTTGGTGAAAACCATATGTTCTGTTGCTACGGGAAGATGCCAATGGCATGTGCAAAAAATGCTTTCATTGCAAATTAATTTTGCACTTGGAGAGCAGACCAGTATGCATCATCTCGCAGTTTTATTCTCTTAGCCTTTGGTCTGCATGAGAACAGCTCTACGGCCCGTGCCCCAGCAAATCGCTCCACCTCCCCCAGAGCATCTGGAGCAAAGCCTGACAACAAATCAGAATTTCCTAACCCCCCCTCCAGCGAACATCCACGCCACTGAGCCACGTCCTCCTCCACACTATTGTAGCTCCTGCTTGTCAATAACCAGCTTGCCCACATGACCACGTTTACGCTCTGCTCCAGGATTACCTGTTTTTCCTCTGACTGCTACAATTCGCGTGACTCATTTGCAACGTGAAGTGCTAAATTGACTTCCTCTGCCTTTTTCTGAATATGAGCAATTATGAGAGACTCCGAGGCTCGTGAAGGAAAGCCCTGCTTACACAATTACACCTGTGGCGTAGCTGACAGCTCCTGCGGTTTGAGAAAGGCAGCAGCGGCAGAAACTTTGTCAGAGCATCACGTTTGCTCCAAGGCGTGGCTGCAGACATACCGCTGGATTAGGAGGGAAAGGATGAGCACAGAAATAGATTTTTTTTTTTTTAGCAGGTTTTGCCAGTATCTGGGGATCATCGTGCCGGCAAAAGATGGAATTCCCATGGCCGGGATCTCATTTCTTAAGCCGGCAACTCGGCCAAGGGCCGGGTTGTCGGGTTAAGAGGAGCACCTCGCATCACTCCGTGGTGACTCCCCTGCTCGTCTGGGAGAGCTGACAAGCTTCAGAAGGTGGGAAGCGCTTTTTTCCCGGGTGGAAACGTCTCGCCATGCTGCATACCTTGAATAGCAGGGTGGATGGTGGGAATGAAAGAGGAAATGAGGAGAAAGGAAGGAATTCAGCCTTTTGGAGTAAAGCCAAGGGCAGGAGGTTTATTCCATTACTCACATGCCTGTTAAATCCCATTCTGAACACTCCAGTGCGCACAGGCTGTGCGTGCTGTGGTAAGTTTTATTCAGAGTGGGAGGGACTAAGAAACCTATTCCTAATAGTGAAGAGATGGATATATGAAAACAGGGAGTGGGGAAGAAAGGGGTGAGGTAACCCTACTTGTTCGGTGTGCCAGCGAGACGTCAGTCTACTTTGGATGGTCTATAGTCCTTAAGGTCGTACAAAATTCACCCTCCAGGAAAACATACAAAAATACATATATTTATACACACGCACATGTATATGCATGTATTTGGATCCCCCCCTCCCCAATTTTATTTATTTTTTTTTTTAGATATGACTGAACCTGCAGCTAACTTCCCTTCCCAGATCCAATGCCGATAGATCCGCCCACAACGACGTTCCCTTTTGGTCAGCGTTTGAAGTTCAAGCAGAGCACCACTTATCCAGCGGGTACCTGAGGGATGCTGAGGCTTGACATGGAGCGACCGCAGCAGATCACCCCGTTGGGCAGAGCACCTTCCCCCTGCAGCTCTGCCAGCGCTGCCTCCGATTACCTCTCTGGCAACTTACAGCTTTCTGCTACCTTCTTTTTTTTACCATTTTCCAGCTATTCCGCAGTGCTGCTCCCCTTTCTGTGCGTAGGCTGCCATAGCTAGAAATACGCCCTGATTCCTGTTGCCAAGGTGTTCAGTGGAGGTGACGACAAGGGCCCCATCCTGCCTTGGAAGTGCCTGGGTGCTGCCCCTTCACAAATGCCACGGATCAAACCCGAGTTTTTTACCAAACAGGTTTATAAAAAGAAGGCTAACCAGAACATAAGCATTTCTTTAGACAGTGGAAGTGAGGCAACCCAATAGACGTGGACTTAAAGCTATTCTTTTTCCTCGGTTGCATCACAGCAAAGATAAGGGCCAGAACCTGTAATTTCCCCCTGAGTGGAGATCCACAAAAAAGTAATTTTATAGCGACATATAGAACTTGTGTAAATACAGCTGAAGATTAATTCAGTTATAAAAAGTTAAACAAGTCATTCCTGGCTTCTGTGGAGACCATTTGAAGCCTACAGGAGGCAGCACCATGAAAATGAGAAATCAAATAATCACTTTTTGAAGCACAAACTGGAGGGAGACAAGACACACACGTTATTCATTCAACACAAAGTGAAACACGCTTTTATTTCTAATTACTACCTCCTCTGCATCACCTTGTTTTGGTTAATCTCAGCATGCTTTATAGAGAGGAGGAAGCCACCACTGGCCCCATTTCCCAGACCAGGAATCTGAAGCATGGAGAAGGGTCAGCCAAATTCACCAGCACGTCACGAGCAGGGCTGGACCCAGAAGCTCATTTCCTCAGTCCCTATCTAGTGCTCTCCCTCTACAGGACACCTGCAGAATAATTTTATTTATGGCAAATTTATTCACTGTTAGAGTGGTGAGGCACTGGAACAGGTTGCCCAGAGGGGTTGTGGAGGCTCCATCCCTGGAAGTGTTCTAGGCCAGGTTGGATGGGGCTTTGGGCAACCTGGTCTAGTGGAGGGTGTCCCTGCCCATGGCAGGGGGGTTGGAACTAGATGATCTTTGAGGTCCTTTCCAACCCAAACTATTCTATTCTTCTATGAAAGGTACCAGCTTTTGTTCACTGCTTCTAAACTCCAAGCTAACGAGGTCTGTATTTCTAAAAAAAACCCAAACCAGGAAAGGAAACACCAGTAATGAATCTGCCATGAAATACCTGCAGGGGTGGCAAAGTCTGTGCTGTCGTAAAATAGGTACAAGCGATAGCTGACAGCAAAGGGTGAAGACTTACTACCCACACCATGCCGTGAGAGGCATTGCAAGCTGCGTTCGGACGCCCTTCCTCCTGCCCCGCAACAGGAATCAGCCTCAGAAAGAGTATCAAAATCCAGTGTTGAATTCAAACAGTAACATGCTTTGTGAAGAACAGCACGTACCGGAGGGTGATAGGTAGCAAGGCTGACAGCTCATCACCCAGCATTTCTCCATTGTATGTGGGTTTCTTTTTTTAATCACAGGCTCCCTGCAGCATTGCCCGCTGTAGGATGCTTTAAGGGTAATACTGAGAGGCGAGGAGATTCTTCACCAATCGGTTATCACCAGTCGGTCTTTTGTATGCTCGGAGGAAGTGAGCTGGGCTAAAACTAAGCTAAAGGTAACTTTCCCAATCGATCATAGTCTAACAATTTTCCTCTAAAAATGTTACATACGGCTCGATGCTGCTAATGAGTGCCCTGGATCAATAGTTCTGGCAAGTGAAATTGCCTGTTCAGAAAGCAAGGGGCACCCAGCAGCAGCGGGAGAAAGAGGGCGGCCGTGATAACCTCTGAAAGGATGAGAGCAAAGGAGTGGGATGCAGAACTTCAAGGGCAAAGTAAGGCCCTTTTCCCCCCACTTTCCAAGAAAAAGCACCACAGACCTTCTTCGTTCAAGTACAGAAACCAAATTTTGTGAGAGAGTGGCTTTGTCATCTGCTGTAACCAAGGGGGAGTTAGATTTTACGTTCTGGTGCTGGAACCGGGCTCTGCCTGGGAGAGCCGCTCTGCTACAGCGCTGCACGGGGGCTGTGTGTGAGATGGGACAGACCACAAAGACTGGATAGGGACAAAATAAACCTCTCATTCCAATTTCCTTTTCTTGTGGCGGTGGGCAGCTAAGACAATCCTTGGGTTAAAAGCACCAGGGTAGAGCTCAGGAGAGAAGAGCGGGGTTGGTTCCCTCCCCGCCCCTTCACTGCCAATTTGTTTTTTGCTTTAACCTCTTTAGCCCAAACCCAAGGCATTTCTGAAAATCCACATCAACCACAAATTTAGTGCAGGCCAGGGTGTTCTGATTTTGATGGTACACTGCCTTCCACAACCTCTAAAGTAGCCTTCTTTAAGAGGCCTTGAAAAGGAGGCACCAAACCCATCTATCATGCTCCCATTTTCAGTAAAGCTGGAACTATTACTTCCATCGCTGCCATTTCCTGTGGAGGATAAACTCTTGGTTCTTATTACATGGATGCATGGGACTCATATACGAGTAGAAAACTGGTGTAATACAACTGACTATACCATTGCACTGGGTAATTTTCACATCCCTACTAGGCCATCCATCACCAAGTTCCCTGGATGGCCAGCAAAGCCGGAGTCTCCAAACTGGCGGCAATGAGGTATTTTCTTTTCCAGGTCTACTCAAAGTAGCAAAGGTCAATTCTGTCCCCTGGGTGGATGCTAATACTGGGCTGCGGGGCATAATCTCGACTGTTCACAGAGGCAAAGGAGCAGCTTCTGAACTGCTGGAGAAAGCGCCTGCGCTGTCTCAGGGGTGGGTCGGGGTAAGGGAAGGAGCCGAGGCCAGCAAAGGACCCAACTCCTAAAAGCCAAAGCAGGAACAGATCTTTCAAGAGTTCAGATTAAGCGATGAGTTGTCCAGTGTAGTCAGCGCCGGGAAAGGCTTTACCTTCCGGAGGGCTATTTGGCCCACACGACTGAAGCTCCAGTATGTTCTAGCAGGCTGGTATCACTAGGCTGATGCTAGTGCCCCCCTTCAGCATCAGCCTTCCTGGATCCTGCTTTTCTAGAGAGAAAATTTAATACTAATGGGGCTGTATTGCCCAATTGCACTCAAGGGCTGTTATTATTATTAAATGCCATCAGCCTTCACCTAATTTCCCCATTATTAAAGATATAATTCTCCGCTAATCTCAAAAAAAAAAAAAAAAGGGGGGGGGGGGGGGGGGCAGGGCAGCAGCCAGCTTCAGTAAAAACCCACGCTGTTGCTTTTTACCTTCTCTGTCTAGCAGTGTGTTAAATTACCAGGGTTCTGCCCTGTTGAAGACAGATATGTTGTGCTCAGTGCCGCACTTGGGAAGCCAAGAGACCAGATCTCTTCCAACCATCAAGAAAGCAAACAAGTTGTACTTGCTTTTTCTACAGAAAATATTTATTTGCAAGAAATGAAAAGCATAACATACTTAGCTACATACATGTTTAGGCTACAAAAGCAGGTAGTCTGTTCTCTCATAGAATCAAGCAGACAATTTTAAAAGGAAAACCAGCAATTTCTTCCCACCCAATGGACATGTTTGCAGTGTGTACAATCAGGTGGGACCATATCCAGATGACAGCACTTGTACAAAAATAGAGGCCATTGAACATACAGACACAAAGTTAAACAGACTTACGGCAAAAGAACAGAGATATCTGCAGTCAGAAGAGGCTCCAATGCAGTTCACTAAGGAGTTTAGGGGGGTGTGCTTTTGCACTAGTATCACTGTCCTTTTCATCTTAGATAGTCGTAAGAGTTTGTGCAGACCCATACTGTATCCACATGAAGGGAGGGAAAGATCAGCTGAAATGCCACAGGGGTGTCACATGCAGAGCGACTCAGAGTCACAAGGTACTGTTTTGCACGGCCCCAGGCAATGGCTTTGGCCCTGGATACTATTTCTCTTCCAGAGAGTAAGACCAGGTAATTTATCCTTGGAAGGCCCAGTGAATCTCAGGGAAGCTGTGATGATGTACGTGGCCCCTGAGAGCAAACTGCTTCCCCTCGCTGGCGTCTTACTGCGGCCGTGGGGCAGTAAGGGAAGTAGTGCTTCAGGGGAAGGGGCATCTTTAAGTTCTCTCCCAGAAGTCCAGCTCAACAAATTGTGTTCCTTGAGCTGCCAGCTCCTGGGGGGCCACTTTTTAAGGCTAACTTACACCATTTAAAAAAAAAAAAAGCAGCATTCAAAGCCATAATTCTGCAGAATAAAATTGACACCAGAAGATACAATAAAGCCCAATAACTATTTTTCTGTACCAAGCCCGAGCTGTCCTACAGAAAGGCCAGACAGCCTACGCATACGCACAAAATGACACAGTGCAACAACTTTCAGTCGACAATTGCTAACAGGACAGACTTCAGACAGCAATTCACACGACAGATTTACGAGTGCTCGGTGATGTGGAATGTGGACAGGTTTCAGAGAGAAACACCTGGACTTTCAGTTGCACCAAGTGGAATGTGCCCTGTGTGTTCAGGTAAATGCCTTTATTTAGCGATGCTTACTACATTAAAAAACAACTCTGCGATTTTGGGGTTTTTTAATTGCTCACCATGCACGCGTGCACAGATACACACACGCTCGCACTCGTTCTTGGTAACTGTACAAATGAAGAAAGCAAGATGCCGTTACATCAGCACCATTGAACTAAAATCTGATGTGGCAAAGTCAGATATGAGCAAAGTTCTGTTAAAAGAAATTGATTACCTGCCTCTGCTTCCCGCTCTCTCCCTTCCACTCCCTTAATTAGGGGCTGCTAAAGTTCAAAAACCTGCTGGTTGGAAGGGAAAGTGGCATGTACCATAAAGGTCAGATATGCATAAACAGGACTGCATAGTATTAAAGAGCAAGGGGAAGAGTACAGCTAAAACACGAGGGGAACCAATGAAAAAGACTATCATTGCTGATTTATGGAATCAAGCACTAGACCTGTGATGTCACAGGAGTCCCTTCACCTGCCCTTTCTTTCATCTTTTCTGTAGGACCAGTCTACAAATCCAGGTTTTCTGTGTTTAGTTCTGAACTGTTCAGTTCCAACTCTTGGAGGAAGAGTATGGAGATGGGCTGTAGGGCAGAGAAGAGACTACTGGTAATAAAGAATACCTGAACTCCATTTCAGCATCACAAATGAGAGTTTCCTGTGAGGTGCACTCTTTTCTACGTAGGAACTCAATTCATATATCTACCTTGGCGAAGCGGAAAGAGGCCTGACATGAAAACCGCAAAAACAAAGGGCAATTTCCCTCTCAATCCTGGAGTTTCCAACGGATGCTGATCACCTACCTAAGCAATGTGGTACGAACCAGGATCATACCCTCAACATATCCCTGAATGCCCACTGTCATTTTATTGGCCACAAGAAAGCTACAATACCCTGGCCCAGTGATTGAATCCTTACATCTTATTTGTAAAGACCTTAACATGAAAGCCAGCTCACTCATCTTTGCAACCCCCAAAGTTGTTTATCCTTAACACTACGGTGCAAAGCAGCAACACATCATAGCACTACACTACTTATATAGGCTAGTATAACTTTTGTAGTTACAAAGTACTGACCTACCATTTCACCTTCAGAATACAAAATGTTCCCTTTCTAATTAGTGACTTGAGAAAGAAGTATTTTAGTCACTAAGAGTATAAAAATACTCCATATACTTCTGTTCTTAGCTGCGTGGGGTTTGTACAATGGCCTCTTGGCATTAGCTAGAATCTAGAGCCCAAATACTCAGTGGAAATCCCTCCCAACGTAGCAATTAGTATCATTCATTTACTTGACCTACATTCTAAATATGTCTAGACAGAATTCACCACTGATAGTTTGGGGGGATGGGAGTGGAGAGGTGGGCTGGTTTCTTTAGCAAGAGGGGGGGAAAAAAAAGAGTTTTCAGATTCATTTTCAGGTCTATATTAGAAAAATCAAGAATACATTGAGATACACTGTTACACAGAGATACGCGAGGTCCCCTGCCAGTATAAATCAGACCTGCCGCCTCCAAGAGCCGTAAGTGAGAAGCGTGCTGCGTTGTATCAGCTGGGATCTGGCCTAAGAACCTCAGCCTAATCCATTATTAGTCTGTGCTGCTGAAAAATATTGAATGGTACAGATGAAATAAGAGAAATGCAGCAAAGAACTATAAATAGCCTGGGGGAAAAAACCCAACATTATCTACACGCTGGTAACAAGGTTAGAACTGTCACATGCCCTATGCTTGATACTTTTAAAATATATATATATAAAAATAATGCCCTACATTCCTTTGTAGCTTATCTCCCTAGAAGCAAAGGCCCGACAGATCTAGACGTGCTTTAAAGCTATGGGCCAAAAGGTAAGTTTACTATTGTGTATAAAATCGTGCTGACAAGCAGCATAATGTTACAGCTGAAGACTCCGAGGATCACTTAAGTCCTCTAGTGGAAATGGAAATTAAGTAGCACATAAGGCCTTTGCCTACCCTGTCCATACCCGCTCATTATTCTACAGCACCAAGTCACTGATCACTGGAAAAAGTATACTGGCAGAAGGCTAAGACCTCAAGTAATATAGCTGAGCTAATTAAAAGCACTTACACTGGCATCCTGCCCAAATACGCCTTACTACTCCGTCCCTGCGCCCTTAACACAGAGCACATACGGCTGCCTCTCCACATGGTTTGCAGTGCATCACAGCTGGGTCACCCCAGGACTGCTGAGGTTGGGGTGCCTCCTCTGCCCCCCTGCTAGGTACGTGACACCGGCACAAACCGCCTCAGGAGACAGCGAGGTCATGGTCATGTAACAGCCTGTGGGTAGGTGATGGCAGGAGATTCTTTGGCCCCTAATATCTAGCAGAGAAATCTGTTCTATTAAGGCCCCTGAAGAAAAATTACCACAAACATATCAAAGTAAAGCAAAGGTTTTCCTTATTATAAAGGAGTAATATTTAATATAATAAAACCCCAAGCAATGCGTGTGCTAGATCAAGAGATTCCCCAAAAGAGTACCTAAAAATAACTTAAAGGATTACACAAATTGAGATTATAGAAATAGATGATCAAACAGTTACAAGAAAATTGGGATGGCCACACTGGCTTGGATGATTTAGTTCGGAGGCCTGACCCAGACTGCGGCCAGTTTAAAACGCTCCAGATGAAAACATGACACTCTCCCAATCAGATTTGAAGTGCCATGCTCAAATCAAGCAAACGAAAGGGCAAAGCTTTAATGGTGACAAGTGCAGTAGGTTTCGGGGGGGGTGGGGTGGGGTGTTTGTTTAGATTTTGCTAACTCATCTGTCCTTTAAATATTGAGAAATGACTCAAATTTGGGTTTAATACAGTGAAGTCAGCTGTATCTGCAGTGGGAGGTGATCCATTTAACTGGTAACGGGCACGAGCTCAGGCAGAGCAGCCTCCTACTCATGCACAGCGCAAACTACAGGACTAACTAATCAGTGTTGCGCTCGACAGCTTCAGGCCTCTTTTGCAGAAGACTTAACCATTCAATTGCCCTTAGAGGTGGTAAACCATGGGTGCTCTGACAAAAAAACCAGACCACTTCAGGAATTTTCCAAGCTATGACCTTGCCCACTTACACTGACCAGCCACATGGCAGTGGAAGGGTCAGTCCCAGCTCTCTCCTGTCGCTTTGCTGACCTCATGTGGCTAAGCAATGCAGCCATCCCTTGTGGCACCCACCAGTGTTCATTACTTATGTGAAGCCTTAAATCATTTCCCCCCCCCCCAAAAAAAAAAAATATATATATAGAAAAGTTGTTGTTGGATACTGGAATGAGTCAGAGGACCCAGCAGGATCACTGTGAAGGGAAAGAGACTTTAGGGAGGAGACTGACCCATGCCAAGAAGGGAACACTTGCAAAACACACTACAACAGCATGACTCCTCTCATTGCCACCCAAGGTAAAATAATAAAAGGCACTTGCATAGAAGACTAGGGCATTACCTAGAAAGCACATCTGTACACCAAAACGCATTACTAGCTCATGGAGTCAGGCACATGTTTCACTGTCACTAACGTGAAACACCTTAAAATAGCACAGTGGGGACTGATCCACAACCCCCTGTAATTCACCAAATTCTTTCCATTCATTTCACTGAATTTTGAGTCAGGCCCGAGGGCGGCAAACAGGATACTGAAGGGAGAAAGTCTAAGGAGAATGAAGAACAAGAAAGGAGCTGGTGTGGCAGGTGCTGTAATAAAATACAAATCCAATATTTTACAAAATAGAATACTTGCAGGAAATATCTACTGTACATGGTAAAAAATTACTTGTAAGGCTAGGTTAGTTTTTCCCTTATCATTAGGAAAAAAATAAANAAATTGACTTCTGGTAAACTGTAAAGTAGCTACGCTAGCCTGCTGAATTAGGATCTTCACATTAAATCCATCCTCAATGGAGTCTGAGCGCCCTTCTGTAGTAACCAGATAAAACCCTGCTCAAATCCTGGGGCAGGTTCAGCTGTGCCACTGCAAGGACAAATTGCAAGAAGCATAGCTCGGGCAAAGGCACGACCAGAGTACTGAGAGAGGGAGAACCCTTAAAGGCAACAGCTACATGGAACAAGGAGGAAACAAAGCAGAGGGAAGAGTACTGGACCAGGATCAGACCTGAATACTGCTCTTGGTTTTTCCACTGAACTTCAGCCAGTCATTTCACCTCCCTATGTGCCCATCTCATCCCTCTTTTGCCTTGTCTCCTGCCTACATACTCAACTCCTCAGATCAGCGGCTGTCTTGCCATGCAGTTAATACAGTATCTACCACCTCTGCGCCTGAACTGTGCCTAGCTGGGGCTACCTATAACCCTATCTTTTTGGCTAAGCAGTTGGTCTAAGATCACATCTCTGGAAAAGGAGGTAAGAGGAAGACAAGATACATGGCTTTATTTTAGGTCAGTTCAAATTTTGGAGGAGGGAATCTGTCTTCAGCGCTATTTGCGTGTCCGATTTCAGAGTTTGCCCAGACCATTTGCAGGGTTAGGGAAGCTCAGTTCTCTTCATTGCGACTGCCTGAACAAAATCTTGCAAAGCTAATAAATACTATTTACAACAGTAACAGGAAGATGGCGAGGAAAGGAAAACAGGACAATCTGAGACGGGGTCTACATAAGAAATTCCATCAACGCATCTAGAAGCCAATAAATTAAATCCACACAGTCCTCTCAGGAGGCACTTCTGGTTTAAGCCTTACATTGATTTAGTTTGTTGGGAAGGAACTGATTTAAGCTAAAAAGATTAGCCTTACACTAAAGGACATCCATCCAAAACATTATGTAAGTTTAACAAAACCTTCTTTCTAAACAGATTTAGTTAAACTAGTCTAATTCTCCCACATGAAGCGTGACAAGACAGCGACTGATCTTTGCTTGAATTCCACAAGGGCGGCAGTAGTAGGGAAGCCTACCAGGACTGCTTTCAACCCAGCGAGAAACCTACCCCACTAAATAATAAAGAGGCTGGAGGGGAGAAGAGAAAGCGCTAGGGAAGGACAATTCAGCAGCACCACTGCCCACCCCTCTTCTGCCTGTGCTGTTAACTCAGCAGTATCAGGGCCCTCTCTGGTCCCTTCAGAACCAGGCTACACACACGCTTCTCAATGCCCCCCAAAAGGCTCAAGTGCTGTAGACCAGTAGGCACGGGGCTGCGGCTAGATTATGAGCAGCAGCATGCTGCATGTCCTCTTTCTCTCAGTTACCATCACCCATGGGTTCCCATCAGTTTTGCGTATTTCAGTCTGCTACAGAATGTCTTTGTGCTCAGATTAGGATGTGTGCGTGCACAGACACACACAACTACCAGTCACTGGCACACTGCTGGCATCATCTGCCACCATCATTCAATGCTGCCCTTGCAGTATCAGACCGGAAAGGAATAAAAGCAAAGACAGAGACTGTGTGCGAAGTGAGGAAGGGAGTTACAAAGACAAGAGATCCCATCTGCAGTCACAGCCTCACCAGTCAATGCAGAAGTTGAACTCCCTCTCTTTTGTGCTTTGGTTCACTGAGGATGACAAGTCAGGGGACTTTGGTTGAAAACATGTGGGAAAGAGTGAAGTCAAGAAAAAAGGCCTTTTTTATTTTTAAGAGGTGGCATTGACTCTTCTATCTATTTCAATTATCTTCAGTGTTTCATTTCCTTCGAGTTCGGAGTTGACTCTGCAGGGAACAAAAAAACCCAACAAACCCAAAACAACAAAGATTAATGCTAATAGTCACTTTTAGAAGTGCATGTCCTGCTTGAATTGACTAATGCTAAAAAGACACTCAGTATTTACCAGTTACTTGTCAGTTGGGATACGGTAACACTGAATTAGTCATCTCTTTGGCCCTAGGTATTACTTTGACAGAAGTGCTCAGAAGGCATGTTTGGCGTGGTATGGCTCATCCTAGCCCTCAGAAGAGCACACTTCCAAACAAAATCCCTCTGCCACTGTTTGGTGTGCTTGCTGCTGCTTGTTTGCAGAGACCAAGACCTGGGACAACTGGACAGTGGCGAGACAAGAAAAGGTAGAGTGGAAAGAAAACTGCACACACATATTTAAAGTCTTTGCAAAGGGCCCAAAAACTTACGTTTATTTAAAAAAAAAAANNAAATTAATAAAAAAAAAAAAAAAAAAAAAAAAAAAAAAAAAAAAAAAAGGAGCTCTGTGTTAAGTAGTTCAGATAACTTTACAGGTTTGTCTCTTAAGACTGAGTCCTGCAAACTTTCCATAGTAATGCTTAGTAAGATCACTGCTACACGAAGCTCCAGCTCTTCACACCCTCACCTCATAGAAAGCCCAGTGAGTCACAGCCTCACACTTCCATCCAACTGGCAAAAGCTTATTCCTTTAGGAGGCACAGAAGTGCTTAAAGAAGTGGGTAGGCACAACTAACAAGCTTACAGGGGTTAGGTTTCAGGAACTGAGTTTGGTAGCTGGATTACTACAACATAGCTGCAAGCACTTCTCCAGAGTAACAATAACTTTGCCTGTAAGCTCTCCAGATAGCGCCCAAACTCTCACTTCATGTTTCACAGTGCCCAGCATAGCTGAGCCCCTAGTCTTACTGCTGACTTCCAGGCACAAATGACGGTGACCCCAACACCCATATGGCAAGCAGCCCACCCTGCACTCACCTGTGCTGCTGCAAGCCCAGCAGCACCGATTTCTCTAGCCTCGTCTCGTTGGCTATTGTGAACTGCATGATATCATCCTGCTGTGTCCCTGGCACGGCTTCCAGGGACAATGCTGCGTACTTGGAGGTGTCTGCTTGCCTGTCATTGCGATCTGCAAAGGAGATCGGACTTGACGACTCCTCCAGTTGGTGAGGCTCTTCATAAATTAGCAGACTCCTTGACCTCACTGCATACAAAGACAGAAGGCAAAAAAAAGATGAGAAACAGGCACTCAGAGAACAGCCCAGGTCATTTCAGGAAATGGAAACCATCAGAGCAGAACTAAAGCTGCAAAGGGCTTTTCTTTTCACAGTGATTAACTGGTAATTTGATAACTGAGGAAAGATACCACAGCAATGGTCCAGGTAGGGATCAAAAAACTCTGAGTTATTCACAAAACAAGAACAAAATGAAACAATCAGTTTGATAACATACGTTGAAAGCAACTGGTTCATTACAGGTATGTAATACTAACAATTTCCCACTCAGTCCTTGGACTCTTTTGTTGGCACTGGCAAAGGACACATCAGCTGATATCACTTGCATGTTTTAATGGTATGAACATCTGCTACCGAGTAGAAATCCTGCTACCTTTTACAGACGGCTAGCTTTAGTTCCATCAACAGAAACAAAACTGCTTTAAAGAGAAGTACCAAGCAGGCTAGTGGGGAAAGGCTTTGCCCACGTCTATGAAGTCTTCTGCCATCAGAACATCTTGCCAAGCCATCCTTTGAAAGACACGTATGTCGAGGAATGGCCCGCTAAGGAGCGGAAAAGCAAGAGGTACTTGAGCAGGGGATTAGGGATGGGGGTGGAAAACAACTGCTGAAGCACAACCAAGCAGGAATCAAGATTGGGATAATTGTCACTTACCAATGGAGTCTGTGTAGGACTCTGGCGAGGAATGCTGCCTGGGCAACACCATCTTTGTAGCAGAAGGATATGGTCCATAGCTCTGAGAGAAGCTGCCAAAAACTACTGCAAAGCACAGCACCACCATCTGGCAAAGGGAGGATGCAGAAGAGGTAAGCGCATTAGCTCTTGGCCCCCTGACACACATCAAAACTCAGAATCAACACAAAGTAGATCTGATACTTTTCAAAACAAATCAGTTGAGGCTATTTTCATCACTACATACAGTCTTTTTTAGCAAAGGCACATATACAATAACAATTCAGTGTTCTAAAGGGCAGATTTCAACCTGGAATTTGTTTTCAATGTCTGCCACCATTCTGGCCTGTAGCCTTGTTTACTCCCAAAGCTGAAAAGCAGAAACAACCACCATGTGTGTTTTACAGACACTATTGGGAATTTCCAAGGTTATTTCTCCTGCTGGCCCCAGACTTGCTTCAAAGTGACAGAGAGGCTGGCAGACTAGGAGAACAACTTAGACCTTGAAAATAATTTCCATCAATTTATAGCACCAGTATAAAGGGAACTTGCTGGCTGAGGGTAAGGAGGGAAAACGGAAAAGTTTCATTCTAATCCTTTTCTTACCCTGACTACTATTACTGAAATAGGCCAGAGGTAGATTTACAGCCTTAGTCATATTTTTATTTGGGTGAGCAAATTTATTTTTACTGGTATCAGAAGAACCAGGCATCAAAGGTCACCGTTGTTTTCATTTTACAACTCTAGACACCGTTTCTCACATACAATATTGCAGGAAATAATAAAACAGGTCACTCTGAGGAGCAGCGCTCCTTCATCACCACAGCATCCAATCAAAAGCACAGGCCCCATCTCCTCCAGAATTTAATGCCTTCCCACAACCATTAATCTTCATCAGCCAGAAGTCTCACCTACCTCAAAATTAATTGTCAAATTTTGAAGAGAAGTTTCCCAAGCTGAGAATTTGCAAGTGGGGGCTTTGCAGAACAAGGGATGTGTCTCTGAGCAGTGGAAAGAGATTCTCATCACCCTACAATTCCCACCTTTGGGGACACTCACCATAAGACAGGTCCCTGTCTGTGTGCTAGCTGCCTTACAGGAACGGGACACTTTCCCAGCAACCATGGCTTGGAGTCTCTGCAACTGCTGCAGAAGTGTTCTGCAAAGCAAAGACAACAGACAAGCATCAAATGCACTGATCTACTTGGTGGTTAAACAGCTTTTTGCTTCAAATTCCACACCTGGCAATAATACAGCATTTATCACTAGGCACAGATCATTACAGTCCTCCCCTTGAAGTTAGTAGCAAGGAATGTTTTTAGTTTTACAAGATTTTTATGTGTATTAGCACTGGATCTTTCAAAAAGATCTCTGGCTTTCCCTCAACTGATGTCCCTGAACAATTACTTCTTTAGCACTTTCAGAAGGCTCTTATAAATATAAACTGTATTTTCAGTGTTTCTACAAGAAATGATTCAGGTAAGCACACAAACAGCTGAAACTATTCTATGTTCAAATGACTAGATGCATATGCAATCTGATTCTGTGTCATGAATTCAGCAATTTATAACTGCTCTAATTGGTGGTAGAGGTATACAGCTACCTTCTTTTTCTGAAAACCTGCTGTACAGTGGTTCGGGCCACATGCTGGACCATTTTCAAAGAGAAGGTCTTAAAGCTAGACATAGGCACAGACTTCATTTCTCATAAATTAATTTATTAAAGCACTTCATTGCTATTTGCTAAATTCTCCAGGAGTTGACAAAAATCACAGATGCTTGCAGTGGCTACTCTGACCGTGTCTTTCAGAGGTCCCAACCACGATGGCAATTCTGTTCTGGTTGGAGCCAACAGTGCCAGACCAGGAAGGTACTCTGTCTTTCTGGCTGTTTTTCTTTTGCTGTATGATCATCAATTACTACAGTTAGGATACAAGTAATTTACATGGGAAATTATCTCAAAGAATGACTGGTAGAGGGTTTTCACAGCACTTTTCATTTTGTTTCCATTAGAGCTTTTCAATAGACACGGACTAATCTAAATACTTGCCCTCGACAGTCAGATATAGTACACTTTTGCATCAGGATGTTAACTTTGCTGTTTGTTGCCAATTTTACTTTTCATTTCTCCTGTAAGTCTCACAACCTATTGCAGAGGGTAACCCCCACAAAACTCCAGTCAACAGCTTTGGAGACTGTGACGTTAAATGATAAAGCAAGAGGCAAGGTTAGGATGTCAGAGAAAATAGAAGGATTATTTTAAGATTAAACTGGCTAAAAGCTAATTGTAGGACAGACCCAGAGGTGCCTTCACAGCTCAATATACACTTGTCTGCCTATTATTACAGATTTTTTTAATCATCAGTGCTCATTGCTAATTAGGGTTTAATGAATTCAAGGACTTCAGGAATGCATTCTGAAATGAGCACAAGGCATGCTCACAACACAGATTTATCTGGGCCAGCAGATCCTTCTCAACTTATTAAGGAAAGATGTCTTGCATGCTCTTGAGAGCATGGTTTATTCTGCAACTCAATATTTAAAAAAAGAAAGCGATTTGTCTAATTCAGTCTTTTCTTCACTATTAGAGAGACCACAGGCAAATTAAGAGATGAAAACACTGTCCATCACGTAAATGAGACCATCCTAATTCCCTGCTCCCTTCTGCATCTTGCCCCAATTCCTCCTCCCATTCACTACATGGCACAGGGTTCACAAAGACTTGCTTGAAATGCTGATCACTCTTGTCACTTTTTGTGGAGGCGTCAGTGAG
The DNA here is from genome assembly GCA_013400195.1 of Aramus guarauna. Lineage (NCBI taxonomy): Eukaryota > Metazoa > Chordata > Aves > Gruiformes > Aramidae > Aramus > Aramus guarauna. The sequence continues at coordinate 1,390,683 of VXBL01002738.1, read as the reverse complement.
AAAACAGCTATTGGCTGGTGAGGAAATCAACAGAGAAGAGGCAAATCTCCTTGCCTTGCTCATCTCTGCCTTTTTTTGTCCAATTTAAAAAACCCGCTGGGCAGAGTGGGCCCAGAGAGCTGATTCCAAAACTCTCTCTTTTTGGAAAGTATAATTAGGCCGGTATTCTGAGGTCTCCTATACACAGAGGAAGATACATCACCCACCTTATTTACCAACTACCTTCAAATAAAATGTCTTTCTCCCCTCTCTATCTGAGCAGAGCTACTGTTGTCTTCTCAGCAGACAAGGACTCAGTGTTGGGAGCTGATGGGCTACAGGTGCATTTTCAAACCAAGTGCCAAGGCAAGAGCAAGAAACAAGTTTGTTCAGAAATGACACCGGTTTACCCTACCATTGCCAAAATGGTACACCTCCTTGGTGCTTTTATTCTCTCTTTGAATCTGGAATGGTGGAAGACTGGATTCCAAGGTCAAAAGATCTCCTTTCCCATGCAAAAGCTGCCTTCATTGTTACTGGATGGCTGCAGGGATGATCTGGACTAAGAGGAAAAAGGAGCAGCTCTGCACTCTAGAACAGGAGCTTAGGTTAAAACAAGATGCTCCTTCTAAATAGCAGCAGGAAGGCCATGGACCCTTTTAGTGAAACACACTGCCTATAGCTAAGTCCTAAGAGGAGAAAATGTAATCCCAAGGCAGCGTGCACAAGGGGGTTTGCACCCACAGGGATTATTTTCACTGTCTGACACATTTCCCAGTGATATTCAATTAGAGGGTCACCTCCGCAGGAGGTGTGAACGTGCTTTCACGCTTTTTCCTGCCAATGGAAGCACCTCATAGGAAAGCTGTAAAGTGACTGAAGACTCCTGCTCTCCCTTCCACATGCTGCCAGCAAATTCACTCTGCCTGCAATGGCTTGTTTTCATGTGCACATTCACGTATTCATCTTCAGAAGAGTCCCTTTCACCACCAAAGTAAGGAACAAGTCAAGGCTTCCCCTCTGCTTTCAGGGACACTTTGATTAAGGACAGGAGATTTGTCACTCCAAGCCACCTGGGAGGCTTCCTCAATTCAGTGTTTATATTTAAAATCCAACATGTATTGAAACAAAAAAAAAGACAACTTCTAGGGGACACTGTTTATTTTGATCAAGATTTTTCAGAGAATTTATCTACTGTGCGAGGACAAAACCCCCTAATTTTGATAAGGAGAGAGAAAAATTACTCTGTCTTCCCACTCTACACACAGATTCCTTCTCTGCCTGTCCTATTTCTAGAAAAGAAAGCAAATCCCAAAGTAAGGCTTTCAGTGAAAGACCAGAATACCTCAAAGCACAAAAAAAAAATAAATCCATAATTTTTCCTCATTTGAATTACAAAGAAAAAATCTAGCCATTTTTCATCAAAGATGTTCCAGCATAAAAACACTGTCCTGCTGGTTTGAAAAAAAAGGAGTCACTCCAGGGCTGCCACACTTTGTCAAGTACTATAAGGGTGGTCTGAAGTGAAGTGCAAGATATCTCACTGCAACTTAAATCCAGATCCTTCACTCCTTCAAAATGACTTGGTAAAATGGCTTTACTAGCCTCAAACAGAGGAACAGCCACGCAAATCAGTGAAGTCTGGCAGCTCTGGTGCTGATAAACCCTTGGTGGGTCAGACTGATATGCAATTTGATCTTTAGATGACTGCTGAGTAGCTTGAGCAGGAGAAATGGAAAACCATCCCAATTGTATTTACAAAGCCACTGCCTCTAAGGTGCCTGTCAGAGTGGCGATCTACATAACTTGCTGGTCATTACTCCATGGGAGCAACTCTAGCAGCTACTTGCATGCACTGTCCATGTGTGACACACTCAACCATATGCTAATTGGATCTTATGTCTATGATTTCTCCAGGAAAAGTGATCATCAATGTATTTATAAATACAGACTCAACAGAAGTGAAAAGCAAAACTACTTCTCATATGTCACGCAAAGTACCAGATATTTCAATACCCTCTTTAAGCCCAAATACCCACGGTTTCCAGCTACACAACACCAGTGTCCGAGACCATATTCACCCCTCTAGATCATTGGCAGTTTCTGCCTTCGGTCCCAGTGTGTGAACAGATCAAGCCTTCTCGGTGACTGGGACAAGTCAGTTCAACTTTTGGTGCCAGCTTCTTCTCAAACCCTTTGCTTTTTAAGAGAGCAGTACCCCACATGTTCAGATGCTACTGAATCCAACAAGAGCCATTTGTGGCTACAAATGTAACAGATATGCATATAATAATATGCTCCTTAGTTCTGAGAAAACTGCTTAGAAAGGAACTTGGATGGGTTTCTTTTAAGGGACTGAGTCACATAAATTAGGAGAGGAAACATATGCTAGTGTTCTAATACTAAAGATGCCAAAATTGCTGCAGTCACCCACTCAGAGTAATGAGAATTAAACCCCCTCCCCCACATCTTGATCCTCCGCCTCCTGCCTTGCCTTTTCAGATACATAAATGTCAAGGGAGATACTTCTGGATGCAAAGTTTTTGACCACACTTGCACCTTTTACATTACATCTTTTCAGATCCTCCAGAATCTCAGGCTAAGGCAGGCTCTCAGGGAACATTCTTCTAATTTTTTTTGTGTTACTGAGAATAATGCAGAAACATTTTTACCAGAAGTAACTGTAGCGTTTCCATGGTTTGGAGCCAGATTTTGAAAGGCAAGCAGGGTTTCCCTGAAGTCTTAGGTATGTATCTGTGCAAAATGTGTTCTATATATAGAATACCATGCTCTAAAAAACTGATTGTGAAAACTGAAAGGAAACTCTGCTGTTCAATAGTTGTACATTTTGGAAATTGTCCTTCAGTTCCTCTCAATTTCAGCCAGACTATAAAAACATGACACTGACTGACAGCACAGACATGTGGATGAGCTTGTTGGTAAGCAGCCCAATATTCCAACAAGGTAAAAACCCAACTTTGTCCTCATCCACACTGCATGCATGAACATTTTTACATGTAATTACAGCTCTTATTTTCCTGTTATCTTTCTTCCACTCTTACAATTTTTCACAACAAAAGAACAGCTCTAATGTTTGTAGATCTACTTTTAGATAAGACCTTCAACAATGTCATCAATTTTTACTGCATTGAACGCTCAAAGTAGCAACTAACGGCAACTGGAGCTCTGTTTTGGGTATATTAAATAAGATATATGTGTGTATGACTGTATGCTAGGTATTTTCAGAAATAAAGTCTTAAAATTTCAATTTTGGCATCCAAGAATAAACTGACACTGCATAATTTTGACCACCACTGCTCTGAACTTTGATTCCTGACTGTACATAGGAGATGGAAGTACCAGATATAGGATGCTGCAAAGAAATTCTGAAACATTTGAACAGTTTCTGGATGTCACATCAAGGCTCTGTGCAAATACCAGTGAGGAAACCAGACATTTTGAATTCACTGTAGGAAGTAGATAATGTACAAGGGCCTGGAACCATTCTCTGAATGAGATAGTTGCACAATTATAGACTAAATAAGAAAAGTGGCTCTTTGGGGTTAAGGTGAAAAAAACTCGTAATGCGGTACGTTACATAATTCAGGCTTGATGAAAGCAGACACTTTTACAAATTTCTCAGTACTTCAATTTGAAGTCTTAACAGATTTTAGGTACAGTTTGTATCTAAATAGCCAAAACAACATTGCCATGAATTACAAGAATTTCCGTGCAGAGGGTCAGGAACATCTGCTTCTCTGCAGGAGATGATAAATCAGTATCGATGCTATTGCAGAGGGAAGAAAACAATGCAACTCATCCCACATGCCCAGGGTATGAAGGATTTGGTGATAATATCACTTAGTTAAATATTTTGAGAGTATTTAGCATGAGAGAATTAAGATCATCAAATAATAGAGAAGACGCTAAAGGTCCTGTCTAAAAGGACAGACAATACCAACAAAGCTGTTGTCATGACCGCATCCACAACAACTTCGAGACAAAAACGCCTGGCCAAATTTAGCTGAACTGAGGAGAACAACTCTAGGCTTAGACAACATGTTGCCCCTGAGTGGTTCATCCACAGCCGCATCCTTCCTTAGAGCAGCTGGCTTCAGCACCTCCTAGGACAGATCCTAGGAGAGAAAACCCTACTCCTCACCTACAGAACAATTTCTGGTTCTTTTATGTAAAACCCTGGAGGAAGATACAGGAGGCACAGAAATGGCTTGGCTCTCTTCAAACAAGCAGCAGATGTCTTTATGCATGAGCAGTGTGTGGGAGACTCTCCAGCAAATTACGGTGCTACAGGGTCTGGCTCCATGAAATTAGAGATTGGATCCCGAGATTAGAAACAACACATGCCACTCAATTAGCAATACATTGGCTGCCAGACAAGCTCTAGGGCCATTTTCCATGATCGTGGGTCTTATCTTCAAAACCCAGCCTCCTCCCACACTTCAGCACTACCATCATGTTCAATAGTAATACACAACCATCACTACAAAAGCCTCTAACTAGAAGGTGTTAACAGTGGGCTTATCATTAGAATTTGCCATCATTTAGGAACAAGCCGAGCATAAGCCATGACTGACACTCCGCTCTCAGCTAACATCCAATTAAAAGCTCAGCTATTGAACATTTTCTGGCCCGTGTGCTTTGAGAAAGCCACCATTAAGTCACCCATTTCTTCAGAAATCAAGAAACAAGAAATTGATTTCCCCCCTCCAAATGAAGGAAATTCTGGGGTGTGAGATGTTTGAAGGGTGCACAGTAATTGCAATGACATCTAGTAGTCCAAAAGGAACTAATGACGACTCTTGAGCTTCAGCATTGGAATTTCTGGAAGTGTCATGCTGAAGGTCAAGGTCTCCTGTCAAAACAGTCTTTCACTAAATAAAGACAATTTGAGAGTTGGGCTGTAGTTTTTTGTTTGTTATGTATCACTAACCATGTTTCCTCAGGCAGTGGAAGAACTCAAAGAAGAGTGCTAAAAGGTTTCTCGAGCACGCCACAGGCTAGGGAGACAGTTTAAGACCTGTCATCTAAGCCTCTATGCTTTACGAAGCACTGCAGTCACGACAACTGGTCTTCCTCAGCTTTCTTTGACATTAACCAGATCAGATACAGCTATTCTTCACATTTCAATTGATCTCTTAACTTCCCGATTTTCACTTTTCACTGTAATACCATGCTACAGTTTTGTTTTATTCCCTTCGTACCTTACCTGTTAGTATTCTCCAGAACTTCAACCTTCTTACGCAGCTCACTATTTTCATTTGAGCAAGTCTCAACTCTGGAAACAGCACAAGGAAAGAAAGAGGAATGTAAAAAAATCAGTCATTTATTAAACTTGCTTTCACAGAGAGCTCTATGAGCCTATATGTAATGAAAAGTTACACCAAGGAATTAAACATACTTCATGGTGTAGAAGACATTGCAAAGGATACTACTAGATGTGGAGCATCTGCTTACAGTACTCAACTACATCCCAGCAGGTGCAGCTCATTCAGGATGGGCTGTAACTACTTTTTTGCCCCTTGAAATAGCAACAGTAAAGATCCTGCTCAGATGTTCTCTGTGCATCAGACCATGGGATAGATACTTTAAAAGCCACAGAACATGCCGTATTTATATTTTTAGCAAGTATTTTGTGCAAAGGTGTTCAGTGTGTGCATTTCATTGCTAGGATGAGGCATCAAGCAATTTAGCAAATGCCATGCTTCTCAAATCAGATCCTCGAATTTCAGGTTTAGGGAGCTAAATAAGCCAGGAGGGTTCATTTCCAAGACAGTGCTCATTTCCACACCGCCCCTGAAAGCCCCCTAAACTAAAGCTGATTATCATGTGACATGCCACATAAGAGGTCCAAGTAAAAATATAGGACTCCTAAAAAGACAAACATGAGCAGCTGGAATAGCTTCAAGAATGAAAAAGTTAAAGGAAAATAGCTTTGATATCCCTATGCATACAGTGGAATTTCACAAAAGTAACTCTGAGAAAGCAAGACTCATCCACAAAGAGACAAGAAGAAAAAAAGGAAATCACATCAAGGATATCACCAAAGATGGTACAAGGGGTTTAATAGACCCATCTGGTGAAGTGCATAAGAAAAATACTAGAATAGTTGTTTGTTGGAAGAAAGATTAACTTGGGATATAAATTACTAACTGGGGGTTTGGCTCCTTCTCACTAAAGGAAGTTGATGGGTCACATGCTGTTTTCCTGAGCCCTGCTTATTTTCCCAGGCAGTCTTGACTCACCCACTTCCTATTTCTGTCTCCATCTGCACTAGAAGACAGAATATATTCGTTCTGAATCCACCTTTTCCTGGACACTGCCCACCCACTAGGCCAACAGAGTTGCACAAGGGGGAGGCTGATAGCATATTGGTCTTGCCTTATTTAAGGTTTAAAGACTTTGTCAGTACATTAGCAACGTGTCGGAGGTAGACACAGTTACAAATGCAGCACCCCAGCACACGTACAAGCAGAAGCCAGACGAAGGGCCTTTTCTCAGTCGCAACCACGAGGTGGCAGCTGGCACTCTGTGCACAAAACAGTCCCAGCACCAACAGCTGGATCCCTTCCCAGTCCAGCAACCAGTGCTATTGGCCCACTTGAAACAGGAAGGAGGTTGGCTTACTTTTTTTCCAGACTGTCCATGTATTCTTTCTTTTTTCTTCTACTTTCCTGGGCAGAGATCTAAGGAAAAAAAGAAGAAAAACACCAAATATTTGCATAGAAAAAAAAAAAAGCATCAGAGATGAATTAACAAATTGGTAAAAAGCCCTGACATTATCAGATTCAATCCTCCATGCTGTTCTCATTTCTATTCCTGGTAAGCACAGCACTGACTTGGTCTGTTTCCACATCCTGAAGCAAGACTGCTCCTCTCAGTAGTAGGAAAAAGATCATTCTTCGCTCTTACTGAACTAACCTTAAATGTAAATCGGATTCCACTGGAAAGAATATCCTAGGACAAATACTAAAATATGATCCCAGGACAACGCCCGACATCTGGGAGAGGAAAAGCGCATGCATGTGCTAGAAAGCAGCTTTGTAGAAAAAGCCTTGCATGTCCTGACAAACAACAAGTCAAACGTAAGTCAGCAATATGCCCCTGTAGCAAAGGCAGCCAACCAGATCCAGGTCTAGATTAACAAGATTGTAGCTATCAGGACAAGAGAAGTGGTTCCTTCCCTCTACTCAGCACCTGCAAGACCACAGTTGAGTACAGTGTACAGTTTGTGGCTCTGAAATAAATACTTTGGATGTACAGAAGCAAGCCCATAATAAGCTATAATAAGCATGCTGGAGCACATGACATATCTGGAAAGGCAGAAAAAGCTGGGTTTGTTGAGATTTAAGAGAAGGTTAAGGAGGGAATCCTATTGCTGTCTTCAACTATCTTGTGTGGTAAAGACAATGTCAGAGTCTTCTCAGAGGCATACAGCAAAATGGCAAGAGGCATCAAACACAAGTTGCAAAAAGGAAATTCCAATTAGACATTAAGAATTCTATTTATTTGTTTTTACCACAAGAGTGTCCTAATATGGGAACAGGCCATCCAGAGATGCTGGGGACTCGTCACCCTTTGAGACAGTAAAACGTGACTGGCCAAGTGTCTGAGCAACTTGCTCTAAGCTGACCCTGCTTTCAAAGCGAGTTGGACCAAAGTACCTCCAGAGATCCCCTCCAATATAAATGACTCTTATTATATGAAAGTGGTACATAAAATGCACAAGATGACTTCAAAAAATTTTCAAAAAATGTATTTCAAGACCAAACTCCAATTCAGTGTGGGCATATTTACACCTCCATCTGCAAAATCAGTAAAAGAATGCATTAACCTTCAAAGATGTGCTAATATCCTCTAGAAGATGTGAGCTGGCCAAGTCTGGGGAAAAAAATGTTCTCCTTCCTATCAGTAGGCTTTTTCTCATGTTGGAGGAAAGAAAAGACTCGTAGGGCATTTCACAGCCTTAGTATCAACATTCATTTAAATATCATGGAATTCAGTGATCAAAAGACTAGGGCACTGAAATAAACAGTCCGATTCCAAACCATGAAAGTGGAAAAGAACACCTTCAGCACCATAGAAAGAGTACAGAGGTCTTTGCCTACCATAAGGGTAGGATTGTACTGTTTTTAAAATGGAGCCAAGGAACAGCAATTTGATACCCTGCCTGCTAAATACTCTATTGTTCATGTGTTCAGGTAAATACCTAGACAGAGGCACCCTGTCGCAGTGACAATTTGATGGATGTGTTTAGGAACAAAAAAACCCAATTTATTAAAAGAAAGACATCTTACAGCATTCAACAGTACCACAGATAATTACTGTAGAATTGCTGCAGCATTATTTTAAGTGGAGTAGGAATTACTCAGCAAAGCTAACTAACATTTACCTTGTTCTTTATTTTCCTGCGGATTTTCTTCAGCACTTTCTCCTCTGCTTTTGTCAGGGGCAATTTGGTAGGGATTGGGTACCCCTCTGCTATCAGCGTCCTCTTCTCCTCCTCTGTCAGGATGAGTGGGCCGGTCCCCTGTAATTTCTGCAAATGTCATAGAAATGAAATAATATAATAGCAAGTACGCACAGCCCTAGAGAAACATTGTTAGGGAAGAGAGGCAGCAGCTCTCCCACTTCTGAGGACTCTGCTTACTAACACAACAGCCTCTTGTAATTGGGAATGCATGGAAAGGGAAGACCTTTTAGACAGCTTCCATTCAGAGACCGAAGCTTTGGGACAGGACTCCCTCAAAAAAGTTGTTCTCAGCCCAGGTCTGCACACACTGAGGCCAAAAGTAAAACTTCCCTTGGTTCAAACAAGGAAAGAGACGAGTAAGAAGGGCAACAGAAAATCCCTCCCTACAGATCACCACTTGCTTTCGACAAGATGACAGATGCAGATCTACCAGGAACAGGTTAACCCAGCAGGGCTGGGCCCTAGCGCAAAACACAATCCATGGCGGGAGAAACCTAATAATACTGTTGAACCCTGTCTCAACTTAAGAGGAGAGGCACACACTGTTCTCTGTGGGAACAGACCAGACCAGTGAGCAACAATTACTGGATCTGCAGTTTTGACCAGAGATGGATTCATCTAAAGAACAACAGAAAGTTAGCAAATCCATGGCAAAAACAGTAATTAAAAAAAAAAAGGAATAAAAGAGAGACAGATAGATGCTGAAAAAAGCCAGCCCAACTTACATGTGGTGCAGTCAGGAGAGGGGAATTGGAGAGCGCTGAAGCTGTGCGTGATGTCACTTTAGCTGTGGCTTGTAGCTGGATTGGGCTTGAAGGAGGGAGCGATCTAGCTGGGCTCTGCCCTCCTTCAGAGTCACTCCCATGGCTGCTAGGAGGGGTTGGAGGTAAATGCAGGGGATCCACTGCTAAATGGCAAGAGAGACATATAACACAAGGTTTTGAGGTGCTAATTTAAATATTTCCACTAGAGCCGCCACTGCCACCACCACTCAATTTCCAAGACTAGGGCTGTCTGCTAAAAAACGTATCAAGCAAAAAATGGCAACTTGGAAGATTTTCTAAGCATGCAGGTCTCCAAAGGAGGAATGAAATGCAGCAGCTATCTTTAGGTTCAACAGACAAAACACAGCTCTCTGCATATGCTCCAGTCATTTCTACCTACACTTCAGTTTCTTCTCCAAATGCTTTGAGGTTTAAGTATAACCCTCCAGTACAAGTCCACTGTCCCTGGGAAATCACATGAACAGAGGGGCTCTGAGCCAGTGTGCTTTCTCTCCAAAAACAATAGTCTTTCCTAACTTTGCTGCGGATTAAACAAATCGCCAGTATTTTTCAAGAGAAGGGATCGTGTCCAAGGCATTATATGAAGGGGGATGAGAGAAATAATCTGCCTCCTAAGAACTTGGTTTGGCACAACTGGGAGGAAGCGACAACCTAGTGACAGCAAAGGCTTTAATGTACTGGTGGAGCAAGAGTAGCACAGGCAACCACCACAGGAACCTCTCTCACACTGTGCTATCCCGGGCCACAAGATAACTTCTCCTGCACTTGAAGCCAAAAGAACCTGTGCTAGAACTGGCAAGCAAAGTGCTGCTTATGACCAAACGGGTCTGGACCAAAAGAAACAGGGCAATGTCTCACCTACTCATATTACAAGGACGATTCAGAAGATGTCCAAAACAGCCATAACTAAGTTGTTTGGTCTTTTTTTTTCCTCTGAGATACATTTACAGCAATGAAAATCAGGAGTAGGAAGATAGAGGGCTGAATTTGCCACCTTCCACTTCTGTTATACTTTGCAAATTTGAGTTGAAAAGATCAAACGGGCAGTGGAGGAGGAAGAAAAATAGTAACAAAAAAAGCCATTATACATGAGCTCTTTTCTTCTAGCATCTTAACTCTAGTAGTTACCAGAAGATACACATTTGAAAAACAGCAAGGCCCTTAATTGCACAAATTGAGCAACTGAATCTATACCCTGGGTTGTGATATAGTCTCCCTTTTTCCACTTGCTACACCACTTGCTTCTCTCCCTAGAGCAGTTCTACTTACCCACACAAATGAATTCATTAACAGAATATCAAGTGTTCCTGACTGAGATGCAGTTATCTGCTCAAATTTCAGCCCAAATATTTGGCACTTTCAAACTTTTCTTGGGTTAACATTTTATGCGCCAGAAAACCATGTTTAACTTCCAGGGCAGGGATCATTGCTCCTTCTTCCCCACCTATAGGTTAGTGCGAAGGGATCCTGGTGGTTCTTAAAAACTGTACTAAAACTAATGTGCTACAAAGAGATACACCTAACTTTTAATTTCATATAAATTCACATCCTTGCTTTTGTATCAGAGGTTAAAATCGTAAAGTTTCTACTTATGCTTTTCATGCTTTTTATGCCTTAGTTGAGTCTCCTCAAACTGATTTCTCTTCTAGCCTAAATAATCCTGTACTTTAAGGATTCAAGGTCCCTCCAGCAACTGTACAATTGTTACTACACTACAGACAAAAAAGGGATCATTTTCTTTGAGATGAGCAAGGAAGGAAAAAAAAAAAAAAGAAAAAAAAACAGAAAACCACATAAATGGGTCAGAGAGAGGCTGGCTCTTCAGCAGCTTGAGTTGAATCCCTAGAAGGCAACAGCTTCAGCCTAAAGATTAACATGGTGAACGAGGAAGCCAAATATTTAATCAGGGTAAAGTACATTCATTGTGCATTCTGGTCATCTCTCCCTGCATTTTGAGTTGGTAATTAACAGACCTTCCTTAGAAGAGAGGTTCAGGAACTGATCCACTTCATGGGGCTCCAATTTAATCTCTGGAAGAACTTTCTGGCTCAGTGGTTTCATCTAGAAAAGAGAAATTAACGGCATGAAAACCCAAAGCACACATCTTAAAAATCTTAATAGAAGGATACAAGGATGACTTCTCCATAAATGGAGAGGTTTCCCTCTCCTCCTGCTCTGCTACAGAAAAAGCTATAACTGCTTCACACAGTTTGCTAAACGAGGCTACAGAGAATACTGCCCTGACTACTCCCACTGTGGCTTTTCTTACTACTATATTTAGCTAAATAAAAGATTACGCCTCAGAGATGACATTTCAGACTGAAAGCTAGCATGCAACCCACTCAAATTACTTCTCTTAGCAACAGAGCTGCCTCTAGGATTTGCCGGACTGCACAGTCTGTTTGAGCAGAGACAGAAACACTCCTGGCAGTGAAGGAGAGCCTGTTCAAGACCGTTGTCATCTGGGAGCAAGAGCAAGGTGCCAGCCGCTGAGCATCAGATTATCGGACCCAAGTTCATTTCATGGTGTGGAGGAGCAGAAAGAGAGACAGTCATGGCTGAGCCAAATTTGGAAGACATCTGGCTTGCCCTGTTGACAAGGTTGGGGCATCAGGCTGCCAAGCTGTTGCCAAGTCTGCCTGAATGCTACAAGTCCCAGGCTTGAGGAAGTCAGTCTGGCACACCAGCATGGTCATTGCAGCCAAAATCTCTCTCAATAACCTGGGTAACTAATCCGTGCAATGGTAACGAGCCACCAGCTAGTCCCAACGTACTCTCTGCAAACCATGGCATCCCAAGCCACAGCAGGACTACATACTGGGGCAGCACAAGCAGACTAGAAGAGGATTATGGGAAACTTGTGTTTAATTTTTTCAGCTTCTCATAAAATAATTTCTGCTGCACATATTTCTGATCCATATCCAAGTCGAAACATTTATTTTCAGCATACACTAATTCCACCTGACCTGGACTGACATTGTACCCTGGGGACTGAGAACAGTCATGCTTCTTCCACCACTGACAGGGACTCTGGTGAGTCATCAGCTGCTGCAGTTCACCCTCCTTAACTCAACCACAGCCAAACTATGCTCTTGTGAATGCCCACTGGCTGCTCCAGCTGTGGTCAAAAAGGCATCACAAATGCTCCTTAAGAGGCAGGTTGGTGTGGAAGCAGCAGCAGCTTGAAATGTCAAAGCTTCACAGATCTGGCAAAAGTGACTTAGCAGGCAAACAGGGAAACTCTCCAGTTGTTTCAAACAAGGAGTTTTGTTCTGACTAGGGGAAGGCACAGCAGCACTAAAGCAAGTTATTATGGAAGAAGTTATTAGCTTGTCACAGGCTCGATAGGGCAAATAAGTTAGTTCAGGTAGGACTGGTTCATTAGAAACTGTTTAAATATTTTTTAAAATGCATGAGCCCTAGGCTTTGGGGCTAGTATAGAAGAGAAAGGTAAGACCTGAAGATGCAAATAAGTGTTTTGAAACACAAGGTCTCACAGCAGTAGTGGGACATCAACAAACATTACAAAACATTAAAGCGGACTGCATTGTGCACCCTGAACTGACCACCTTTGGCACCAAGGAGGCTACACTGGCATGCAGGGTCTTAGGAGAATCTGTAGCTAAGTGCATAGAGAACAGAAAATTTGTGTGTACCAGGGCATCTGTCTGTAGCTCAGCTTGTTCCCCCTCCAGCGACATGGTCGTGACGGTGAGACTGACCGAGGGAGCAAGGCCTGACGTCTCACACAACGCTGGCTCAGTCTTTATTGCTGCTGGAGTCAGCTCTGTACCCAGACACCATTCCTCATTTTCCAGGTCACCTGCCAGGGAAGGAAATTGGACACCACAAGTTTAGGTCAGGAACAGAAAGACTACAAATGAAAATAATGTCACCCTTTCCTCCAGAGAAGGGAAACAAACACAGAAGGCATTTCAGTCTATCAGCAAAACTCTGCCCTTACTATTCAGCTCTCAGTCAATGCAGACAACCGTGCCATTTCAGAGCTGTAATCTAATCCTAGCCCCAGGATACAGAGAGGAGCAGTGAGGAAAGACACAGAGCACTAATCACTGTACATTGCCGAAAGCTGCTAACACGCAGCAGGACAAGACTAAACAAGCCATTGGGTAAAGCAGCCAGGGACCCATGTCCTACACACACTAATGCCTGTGACTCAGTTTTATTCCTCCTTGTAGAGATAGCGTTTAGCCAGACTTCTGCTCCTTCTACTGCTTGCAATCATCAAATAGCCAGAGCGGTGATATTACACTTTTAAGAACAAATGATTTTTCACACTCTCAACTTCAAAATTTTTCCCCCAAGGATTCAATTAGTAAGTATAAAAGAGGATAAAGTCTTTGATGATTTCACAGGAGCACCAGTGCCACAGCGATCAGGCTAATTTCCTCCCCAGAGCCTCTGGAAGTCGCAGCACAGGAAGCACATTTTGACTGGCAGCAATGAAACATGTATCACGTGTTGGCAGAATTGTCCCCTAGCCCCACTTCCCACAAGCTCACTAATCAGGAGAAAGCCATGCAACTTTTCACTGGACAAAGCTGAAGGGTTTGCCTTGCACTGTCAAGAACTGGAAGAAGGTTGGCACGGTAAGTTGGTAGCTCCCCATTTCCATTTATGAGGCAGCCACCACTGTTTGGCTTGCTGAAAAGGGACTTGCTCTCACAGATTTAAAGTATGATAGAAGATCAAGAACTTGGAAGGACTCAACCTTTAAAACAATTCCATAAGGCTACTAACAACCTCACTTAAAAAAAAAAAAAAAATCAAATGCATTTTTGGCAGTTGCAATTCTGCCTTAAAAAAATTCTCATCCCTACTGCTAGAGTTCAGTCATGTAAGTTCTTTTCTCTTGCAGAAGAGTACCCTGCACCAGCTGTACTGCATCCCAACAGCGTACGGCGCAGTCCTCTGCCACAACTTGTCAGCAGTTGGGAGAAGCACGCCCATAAACCAACCAGCTGGAATCTGAGGCCAAATATACATAAGAGAAAAGAGTGTTGATCTTTCTTTCAAAGCTTTAGCCTGCCTTCGTACAGAGTATTTATTGCATATACGGAATTGAAGCACAGAGTACGCACATACACCATACAGCTAGTAAACAGAAACAGAGCTTGGAAGTAACTGCATGCTGCATCAACACCATGGGAGGCAGCCACGGTGCTGTGGCCCCAGCAGCCTGCCAGGCTGACACAAGACCCTTACACATCTGAGCGTATCAAGCTGGTGAGATGGCAACAGAGTTCAACTGCAAACAGGTAACAAAAATAAGAGTGGGCTTACAGCCCCCGTGCTGCTGTCTGCCCTTGCTAGTAAGACCACACACACACAGGCACACAGGCACTGGACAGAAGCTGGGTGACTGAGAGAAGGGAGAAGTATGTACATCTCCAGTGCTGGTAATTACTTTGTGGTGGGACCTAACCTCCACCGCTGGCAAGGAAGGAGGTAATTTGAGTAAAGACACACCAGGGAATTAAAAATGAAAAATGCGTATCCTGTAATCAGAAGCTGAAGAACAGTGAGCCTAGCTCTGCCAAGAGAAGTAACTGTACGGTAAGGGCTAAACACCGTATTTAAGTTTCTGGAAGGCTTACTCCCAAAGCTTTCTGGGAAATGCAGAAATATAAAAATAGAAGTATTTATGAAAAAAGAGGTACCATTGTCTAAATATTAACTCAGGAGAGAGGACATTGCTCTCTTTCAAACCTCCCTGAACCTCTTTACTCACAAACATGAGAGCACAGCTCCCTCCCTGCTGACTGCCATGAAATATTCAGTGAATCCATGGACTCCTTCTAGTTTGCTGTGTGTGAATCATTCAGATAAGAGTTTTAAAATGGTATCTTTGCCTGGAAAACCAGAATCCCTTGGCAAATACAACTTTCAAATGCTTGTTTGGAAAATTTCTGCCAAAATCTCCCCACCTCGTCTTGTGCAGAGCCTCCACTTGCTGCCTCTCGCACATCTGGGTCCAGCTACACGGTGGCAGAGCCATCGTCTGTAATCTACTTTAGACTCCCTTTGGGAGAGAAGGATACATACAAATGAGAGCTATCGGTGAACCAAGTAATTAGCCCTGAACTTTCTGAGATTTGTATCATCATGCACATAGAAAAGAAATCTAGCCGCGGGTGCCCAGCAAAGCGGGGCATGTCCTCTAAGGCTGCACTTTGTGATGTTTATCACCTTTAATCCTCAGACTCATCACGAGGATTCAGCTGCTGTAAGACAGCAAGATACGCTGGCCTTCAGCCGGTCATTTTACTCCCCTGGAAGCTGACTTTGCTGATTAACCTGACATCCCTGCCATCAACATTTAGATCCGCACAAACTGCTCGGAGTTATTCTAGTCTTTAAAGCCAGTCTAACCAGTTCATAGGGTTATGGATGGTTTTCAGCAACATGCTGCATTTAACACTGAGATAACTTGGAAGAACTGCATCTAACACTTTTTTGACATTGCCTCTTATGATGCATAGTGACAGCTGTCATTCCAGATGAACAACCCTGTGAAAGAAAGGGACAGAGCAACGTGCTGGTCAAATCCCACCTTCATACTCCCCTCTCTCCGCTTTTTCCCAGCCCCTGTTACTACCATGGTCAGCATTGTGCAACGCGTTACTTTCCTTTGACACAGTCCAGCTTCTGAAATCACCAACGATCTCTCCCCTGCTCCAAGAGAGCTGCAAGGACACTTCCCACTCTCCTTTTGCCTCTTCCTGAGCACAGTGGGTTGACATTATCTGAAAATCATTCTCAGTTTATTCTTATAATAGCCCTTAAACACCTCAGTCTACTCTGCCAAGCACTGTACTAGCTGAACAAAGTGCCAGTCCTTGCCCCAGTGAGAACGCTGCAGAAAACCAGACAAATTTAGGCAAACATGGGAAAAAAATTGAGCACGCTACAGAACACTGGTCATACTGAGAAGCATGGCACATCCTCCAAGACAACGGTATTTCTGACAGAGGGGTATGGAGAATCATGAGAGGTCTTATGAAATAATGAGAACAAGCAGGAAGGTGTAAGTGAAATACTGAAATGAAAGAGCAATGGAGGCTGGCTTAAGGGACCCACTGGAGGAGAAGGGAGGAGTCTTCTCCAAACCAAGCAAGGCACGCTGCAGAAAGAGTAGATGACTGATGTTAAGAATTTGAAGGTGAGCGTTTATATTTATATTTGCCGTAATCCAGGAGGTACACGTGAACTAGTGAGACAGAGTCCAAAACAAAAGACAGCGAAAATTATCTTGGTGACGGTATTATAGATGGATGTGTATAGGGCAACACTGCATTGCCATGGTGAGACAAAACGCACTGCAAACCAGACAAAGAGAAGAAAGCCTGAACAAGAGATTTAGCTATTCAAATGGCTAGGAAAACCCACATCCTAAAGATGGTCACTTTGGCTGTTAAAAAAATCTCTTCTCAGGCTTCAAAACACTGATTCCAAAGTTCACCGTTGAACAAGCGATACTGGCTGTCAGTCCCTTTTCCCAACTGAAATTTCCTATGAACTTCAGAGCTCTACTGTGCAATGACTTTTCAGATGAGAATCATTACCCTTCACCTCCCCTTTGGTAAGCCCATGAATGTTAGGCATTTTGGCACACAAAGGAGCCTCTACAGTACTTAACAAAATCCCAGCTAACGCTTCTGTGTGCGACACAACTAGCACTGTGGACTATGTCAACGGAACATTAATGTTGCAAAGCACCCAAGTATTAAGCAATACCAACGAAGTTTTAACTCAGTGTACTTTTGCACATTATATACAAAGAAAATAGGAATGTTTTAAAAATGTAAGCAAACACTTTCCCTGCAAAACCTGTGCCTTACCCAACAAGCAGAGTGCATGGCGCTCCCCTAACCGAGGAACTGTACCATGTTTTGTTATTTTCGTTGTCCCATGCACAGTCTCATCTCTCCTTTACCAAATACAATTCAAATGCTGTTCCCACAGAGCTATTTAATTCCCTCCTAGGGCACAATCAAAACGCTTCACCAACCTGAATTAATTTCCACAGCGGTCCTGAAAATTCAAGTGAGCCATGGAGAGATTAAGGCCAAAAAGCATCTAGTAATTTAAAATGGCCAACTGGAGACAACTGGAATTGGATTTTTCAGATGAGTTAGCACTGTTGTTATACTTTACCAAAACACAGTATGCATTGAGTTTTCAGGTGCAGCCACTTCTGCAAGTTAAACGTCAGAGATTAACTGCATCTAGTCAAGCATCCAAAAAAACCACGCATCACAGCAACCCAAGGTTTTTGACACACACATCTAAGGTCTTCTGTGTCCAAGACTAAAATTACATTTCTTTGGAAAGTTTTTGTGTGCTGCTTTTGTCATCAAGTTTGTCCTACTTTTCCTGCAGACTCGTTTAGCATGTATCTTCCATCTTCTTAAAAAAAAAAAAAAAAAAAAAGATAAAAAAGGCAGGAGCCTTACAAAGTGCCAAAGTAAGTTCAATCAGTGCACTGAACAAAGTTCTCACTGATAGGAAAACCTCTAAACATGTCCTCTTCTTTCCCAGCTGCACTCATCTCAAGTCCAGCTTGGTCCCAGATACGACATGCAAGGTGTTCTAGGATGCTGTCTATGTGACAACGCAGAGGAAGCAGCTCAAAATGGGATGTAATTCCTTCAGTACTGTAAGGGTAAGCAGTGCACATCATGCATATCTACAGCAAGGCATCCAAGTAGCAAGCAAACTCTCTGTCCTCTGTCTTTATTTCAGAGGCACTAATCCTGTCTCAGGTTCCATCGTCTGCAGTGAAGATGGACAATGGTCGTAGGATCTAGCCAATATACCATGAGCGGACTCTCTCTCTTCCCTTTCCTTTCTCGAGATCGCTACACCCAAAAGGGAAAAGGCCATGAAACATTTTGCCCAATGAAAGCTTAAGACCTTTAAAGTCCATTATGAAGACTGAGTTACGCACAAGTGCTTGGCTTTGGGTGCACAACACACCCAAGTCAACTTCTGTGCTGCACACCACATACATTATGATGACAGTTTTCAACAGAAATGGATTTCAGTGCTCCTCTAAGCATCACAGCTGTAGCAAGAATTAGTAGGTGTGAACTAGACACACAACCAAGAAGGACTGTGCTTGTACATGGCAGAATTAATATATACTACTTCTGTGTTTGTTAAAAAAACATTTTTAAATATCTGTATTTATACATAGATATATAAAAATTGAACACAGTACTGTAGCAACACCATGTGCAGCTTTCTAGGATACTCAAATTTCTGTGAAGAACTGCAACATTTTGCATCTTTCCTTGTTCCATATAATATTATGGGAAGGCAGGGTAGGAAAAGTGGAAAATAAGGTAAAAAATGCTTACTTCAACTGTACAGGTTTTTCAATATCAGTATTCCCAGCAAGGTTTGCTTTCCTTTTTTTAATTATTTCTATCCAACATTATTCTATCCAACTAATTCTTCAATCTTGTCTAACACACTACTTCCTTCCTGAGAAAAAAGTAAATCTTCTCCAATATTGACTAAATTTCACCCTCTGTGATAGATTTACAGAGAAACAGAGCTTATTTAATAAAGTACAAATATCTCCCTTGTTCCCCACATTAATTTCAGCACTATTCATTAAAAGTGTAACAGAGGCACTTTTGACCTGGGTAACCAAGTTGCATCAATGAGTTGCTGTGTATTTTTAAAGAAATGAAAATAGAGATGCACTCTATCTCTCCCTCATCCCTCTCAAGTAGAGAGAATGCAAGTGTTCAGAGAAACAACATGATTTTTACCTTTTTTTTCCCCTGCAGTAAAAAGGAAGACAGCACCACTAGGTAAACAAACCCACATGAGGGATATACCACTGAACCTAATCTGGAAGGGAAAAACCATACCAACCCATACCACCATTACCACCACGACAGACCGAAATCGCCCAGAAAACAGATGCCTGTCATTCAAAACAAGCCTGCAAATGAGACCTGTAGAAGCATCAAGGCATATCCTTATATGCAAAGCAGAATGAAGAGGCAGTCCTTGCCTCCTCAAAGTTCACTGTCCAAGCAACAGATTAAACCACTAAAGAAAGACAAACCCAAAAACTTAAGGAGACCACAAGACCTTGTACTGCCATCACGAACTGCAGGGCTTGGATGCACAGCCCGCATGGCTTCTGCCCAGCTGTGCCATGTACAACAGTGTGCGGGCTCAGACTCTGCACCAAGGGTCTGCATTTGCTAAACTGTACCGCGGACAAGCGTTCGGTCTTTGCCTGGATCCTGCCTCTGAGCTACCCGGTACAGCTAGCAGCAGGATCCGAGGGTGCTCACTAGCTCTACACCACAAAGACACAGCTGCAAACTGCAAGGGGAAAACACCTCCTGGAAGAGGCTCACACCTTGTTTGTGGGGGAAAACGGCTGCTCGGTCTCTGTTCCACAAACACCCCACCGTGAACCCGAAAGGGCCTCTGCTGATGCATGGATTCTGGGCGTGCTGCTGGATGTGCCGCTTGCAGGCAAGTTCAGCCCGCAGTCTGAGCCTTTCCAGCTTCCCAAAGGCGAGTCAGACCTTTCTGGAGAAATAATTGCTTCCTTGTCTTCCCCCTGGGCTCACGCCGTCCCCACTGCCCAGCTCTGGGCTCACGTAACACCCCCTGGCAGACACAAGCCCCGTTTATAATGCCTGAAATGCTGAACTCCAACGCCACTGCCACTACCCCCCTTCTCCTCCACGAGGTGAGAGCCCACATTCATCGACAAACAGTTTCTCTTACAGATTTTCCAGATGGCATTTCCCCCTCCTAGCGTGCACACACACACTCCCACTGCAAATAATGAAACCGAAGCCCTTGAAACAGCCTTGACAAAGGGGATACTGTTTGACTATCAAACATTGGGGTCCTGTTTAAAGTGCCAGGAAGGGAAAATTAAATAAATGGGCAAAGATGAGCAGCAGTGATACACAGCAACCACAACGCACAGCAGAAGCAGCCTTTCTCCTAACAAAGGATCATCAGTCGTACCTGCATCCCCCTCTTTGAGCGGCATGGAGTCCATCTAAAACCCACAGATTATTTGTATCACTATCAAAGTTATTAAGATAGAAACAAAGATACGTTGTTCCTCCCATACCTTAACAACCAGGGTCAATACCCTCTTTCCTGAGAAGAATTTGACAGTTTTCAATCAGAATCATCTTGTCATGTAAAACCAGCCAGGAGATGTTTCGGTTACAGGTTCTGTCTGCTTTAACCTCTCCCCAGCCTAAGACTTTACACAAGCATAACTGCCAGCTGGAATACAGTCCATGTTGGTTTTAATTATTTTGCTTAGTGGTATAAAAATGTTATTTTTATATCATCATTCTTTATATATATGGAAGCGAGGCACAGACTGAGATGGTAGCTTGTCTTTACACATAGCCTTAATGCTTGATACTATTCAATGCCGTATAGAAGATTATGTGAGGGGTTTTTTGTTTGTTTTGTTTTTAAGAGATGTGAAAAGGATCCACAGAAGCATTGTGTTCAAATAAAACAGTTCTTACCATTCTGAATTTTTCTCCTCACACGGACGTTGTGAAGGTATATCCTTATTAAAGTAGCAATCAGCCTTTGAAGCACGTTAAAAGGACTTGATGCTCACAGCAAATAACTGAGCATCAATTCCCAGTGCAACACCACAGCTAAAAAAGAGTGAGATCACTAGTTTCAGAAACAGCAGGACTGGAAGTGGGAGGAGTATTCCCCTAATATTCATCATTAGGGAAACTATTCCTGGGTAATCAGCTCTGGTGGTCACTTTACACAGAGTTTTGAAAAGGAACTGCAAGAATAGCACGATGTCCAGAATATATCACATATAGGGAAACACGAAATAAGTGCAGTTCATTTCAGCTGTATCCAAGCAGAAATCAGGAGGTAACTTAATCACAGCCTACAAACACCTGGGGAAAGAGGTTTCTGAGAGCAGATGGTTCTTTACTCCAGCAGGGAAAAAGGCCATAAAGAGATTCTGGAACTGGAAGCTAAAGGAGGTCTGACTGCAAATAAAGTTGTCAATTATTAACAGTAAGCATAAGTAGATCACCAAAAGGTCCACCTCTAAATCAAATCTGATGTTTTGCAGACACTCCTGCCCAAGTAGAAGTTACAAGCTTGATTCAGAGTGACCTACTCAGATTTTGGACCTTGGACATAAAGAAGCTCTCATCCTTTAAAACTGCAGATGCTGACAAGGACTGACTGACACCCATCCACATAAAAATCACTCAAATACAGGCTATCACCATCAAAAGGCTTCCTCTCCATTTCTTAAACAAACAAAAATACAAAACCTACACAGGAAAAAAGTTGCATTGGAATGTACTTGCAAAAATTATCAGAACGGCTTTGACAACATCTTTTCAAAACACAAGTGAATTTCTTTGTTCAGTTCCATTTTCTTTAAAGTCAGGGCAGAGAAGGTTCCATTTTCATTGTTCACATCTCATTGATTCAGTATTTAGAGAGGAAAAAAAGAGAGAAGCAGGGCAATGTGTGCGTATATATATAAAAATAGAATATGTAACCTATTATAGATAATATAACCTATATAACCACATATACATTATTTGTATATATATACACGCACATATAAAATGTATGAAGACCACTCTGAGCCTCAAAGCCCACAGGTGCCTCTACATGAAGAGACAGAACATGACACTGATTACGGCTTGTAAACTCCATATATAAGCAAACATTTTCCCGTACAAAGTGCTGCCTGAGATGATGGCTGGATTTGTCATGGAAGGGCTATTTGCACTGGAAAAGTGGGAGACATATACAATGTTTTTTGGCGTTTTGTTTGTTTGGTTTGGGTTTCTTGTTTGTTTCTTTTTTTCTTTCTCAAACCATGTATGGAGATGGAGTTGAAGTTTAAAAAGAAAATTGAAGTTTTAAAAGCGCGTTACAGGAAAACATAACCTCAGCAGTAAAAAACCCAGTAACAATACAGGTTATATTCTGGGGCCAGCCACAGTTTTGGCACAGCTAAGCATAAAATAGAAACATACCATTTCTGCAATCACTCTGTCAAACTTTTAGCCAAGGCAAGCCGCTTCAAATCCAAGAGTAACTTCAAAGCATTCCTGAGCAGGAAAGCACGAACAGGAAGGCAGGTGGGGACCAAGACTAGTCTCAAAAGCAGAGCCCTCCGGGGAACAGGGAAAGGAACACACCCAGCCACCTGGCCACAATTTGAGGAGACAAACCATACTAATGACTAGTCAGCTGTCTACCGTCTCAGCCCTGCCAGGCCCACAAAGTGAGAAACACACACAAAACCCAAATACACACACACAGCAAACCACCCCTATCGCTTGAGCTCATGCCAGAGGATGAAGAGCCCCAGGCAGATGCTGTGGCCTCTGCGTTCCTGCTGCACACCAGCCCCTCAGTATCACTTGTACTTGGTTCTTGCCCATGGATCTCATACATCCAAAACAAGGGGCAGCCACTGTCCTAAAGAGTTTGTGCCTATGGCTGGCAAGGTGAAGCGTGTGAGGGCAGGGAAGGACCCTACACTCACATCTCAAGTCACACAGGAGACTAACCTGAGTCCCTGCTGAAATTCGGGTCTTGCCTCGCTCCTGGCTGGCGGACCCACAGACCTCCCTTGCCAAAAGGCTGCTGAGACTGGAAACCTGAAGACAGACATGCACCAACTGTAATAGGAAATAAAGCTTTTTTCCCTAACCATTTACAACTCTCATAAGTGAGTCTGTGCCCCAAAAGGCCCTGATGCACACCAACAGGTCACCCTTAGCCATCAGCCCTATTCTCAGCTTATCCACTTCCTTCCACGAAGCATTTTCCACTTCACAACTACCCGCCCTACTTCTCCACAGCTACTCTGCAGTTGTCCCCAAAACCCCAGCACTCACAACTAGAGAGCGGAAACCTGCTGCGAGAGAGGCAGCAGCACAACCAGTGTGGCTCATTGGTACCTGCGATGCAGGTACCTTTTTCCACGGGATAGTCTGGAGCCCTCCCCAGGCCAGATGCCTTATTCACCAGTTCAGGCAAACAAAAGCTCATGGTCAGCCAGCTGCAAGCAAGCTGGCCAGGCCTATAAATCTCTCTTCCCAAGTACCTTTAGGCTTAAAAGTTTATGCAGCATTGAATGTAAGAATAGATTCTCATGGGGGGAAAAAAACAAAGAACTAAATGCCAGAAGTCTTGTACAAATCTGCTTTAAAATAGTTACTCTTGCTAATGCTTTCATAGGCTGGAGATTTAGGGACTGACGCCTTCAGAGACCCCACACTAGGAACAGCCTACAAGTATTCAGAAGAGCTCTTCTGCACAAAGCTAGGGAAATACCCTCAATACAGTGAAGTCAGAAGAACAAGTAACTAGGAAAATCCAGTGTTGGGATCTTGATCGTATGGATGCTTAAACGTGTTCACACCTTGAGGTCAACAGGACTCCTCAAAAGCGTTAAGGCTTATGTGTTTGCCAGGCTTTACACTTCTAATGCTTTTAAAAAATAAAAAAAATTCATGTAAGATTTACAATTTTATGAATAGGTCAATTTAGTGGTTGTAGAAATCGCAGTAACGGTTGGGTAGTGACCAATGGGAACGGCTCACAGCAGAAGTTAACTGGTCCCAGCAACAGTTGGTAAGAAGGTGCTTACAGAGCCAGAACAATCATTCACTTCATCATAATGGCTGAAAGGAAACATTAAATAACATTTTCAGTAAAGTTGTTGGGACATGGCTGGGAAAAAAAAAAAAAAAAAGGATGGAAACAGACACTGCGTGGTTTAAAGTACTTTTGAAGATCATTCACCAAACAAGATGGACCTGTTTCTCAGCCTTCCCATACCCTGGGGCTCCTGGACCCCAACTCTGCCAGCAGTACTTGGGATTACACGGATGAAAACTGCTGCCAACATTGGGTGCCACTGAACCAGACAGACGTGCTTCCAAAATCCAGTTCCCTCCTCCAAAAGGTAAGCATGGACTGAAGGAGGAGGGCAAAAAGGGAGGTAGCAGAGCAAGACAACACAGAGCTGTTGGGGTGGCAGCACAGCAGCCCCAGAGCCATGGGGCTGGGGACACTCTGGGCCCACAGAGCTGGCAGGAGCCTGGCCCGGGACAGGCCACATTTCTCAGCCCTTGCCACTCAATAAATCCACTCCTGGTTCCCCAGCAGTGGGAGACCACGCTGGAGCACATGGACCTCCTCATCTGCACCCTGTACCTCCTGCTCCCAATAGCTGGCCCCTTGCTCCACCAAGGGGACTGGCATTCACCAGAGCTGTCAGAAGCACCGCGTACTTCCACCACCCAGCAACAGAGATGCTTTCAAACTTCAGTGCCAGATCCTGCAGTACTGCCACCCACAAAATTTCCCCTCTCCCTCTCTCACAGACTCCAGGACTGAAAAATCATCAGGGTGATGCCTTTGGATAGCTATCAGACAGCCACATTAACTATAATTCTGCAATTTCCTCAAGTATTTCTCTGAGCTTCATTGTTTTGAAGCTGATAGGTATTGAAAGGTCGTGAGTGTGATTCCAGGGTTAAGATTTAATAAAATCCCAAACACCAAGAACAAGTCCTCCTCCTCCTCCTCTCTTATGAAACACACTGCAGAGTGAACAGAAGATGAAATGCTTTCCATTCATTTTCTATTTTTAAATCCACTTGTTAATGTTTCTTGGCTTTTTAAAACATCATTTGACTAGAACTCTATTAATTACCCGGTGGTTTCAGCAGTATGAATTTCCTCAGGATTTTTCCCCAAAGGAAACTCCCCTCACTTTTAGCCTACTTTGAAGCTTCTCCCTGTTAACTTCCAGAGAAGCTTGCTTTCTGAAGTTTCTTGTGCTTGTTTCTCCTGCCACAATAAAAGTTTCTTTCTCCTGCCTGTATTAATTTAAAGATATTCACATAAAACAGTTAGAAAATAAAAATTGGGAACACTTTTTGTAGATGATGTTTTCAGATCATGTCCGAAAACCCTGTCTCACCTTGAAAAGCCTTCATGGGTTTTATTAGTTGTCCTCTTGTGAAATCTCTAACAGACCACATCTTGTTTGGACTACAAAACTGTCAGCCTTGGAAAACTCGTGTCCTGGTGGATCTTCATAAACAACTTAGCTTGTTAATGCTTAGACATAAGCACTAATCTTTCTCTTTCCCTTTTATTGTGATGCAGCTTAGTACTCCACTGCTTTTCACTGTAAAGCTAATGTTGAAGACATAAACCAATTATTAGGAGTGAAAGTCTGCCATGGTGTTTATTCCTAAGTTATCAGATATTCATGGCCTTGCTCCTCCACCAACCACTAGTTTTTTAACCTTTAACTCCCCTGCCTGCCAGCCAGCAGGCATCTTCATACCAGAACAAGCAGCTTGGATCTCTTCCTCCCACCGTTCCTGCATTTCCCTTTTTTCCCCTGCAGATGTTTATAGCTGCTGAATTAAAGATAACTGCTAAAAAATGCTGTTGGTTGTCAACATTTTCTATGCATCGCCATTTCCCACAACCACAGAATCTATAAAATTGCAGTTATGTCTTCACAAGATCACCAGTGACTTCATGATGGGAATTATTTTTTTCTTTGACTTTTTTTATTTTCTAAAAAGAAAAAAAAAACAAAACAAAACAAAACACAAAAACACTTTAGGACTTCAGCAAGACAGGTTTTAAGACTCGGACAGCACCTGAAGTTACATTCCTACACTTATATTTAGAAACATAAATAAGATGATCACATTTTCATTTTGGAATACCAGAAATCTCCAGATACTCACTCCAGAAAAATAAGTGCAGTTTAAAAGGTTTGTTTCTTTGTTTTTAATAAACCTGAAATCATGTAGCTTTGAAGGGATCTCTGGAGACCATCTTGTCCAATTCCTCACTGAGAGTATGGCGAATTGGGATCAGGTTGCTCAGGGCCCTGCCTAGCTCAGCTTTGAATATCACCACAGATGAAGACTTCACAGTCTCTCTGGACACTTGTTCAAATGCCTGACTCTCTCTCACGGTGAAAATGATTTCCCTAACACCCCATTGGAATTTCCTTTCTTGCAATTTGCAACCGTTACCTCCTGTGCTTTCACCGTGTATCTCAGAGGAGTCCAGCTCTGTCTCCTCTGCACCCTGTCATCAGATAACCATACCGAGCAATAAGATCTCCCCTTCGCCTTTTCTCCAGAAGACCAAACAAAACCCACCTCACCCTTTCCTTAAATGTCATGTTCTACAGCAGTACCCAGACTTCACGGTAGTCCTCATTTGACTCATTTGCTTTATCAGTCTCCATTTATCTTCAACAACCACAGAATCAGACATATGGAAACAAATGTATTTCTGGCCCTCCTCCCATTTCTTTTTGATGGGCACTTCTAATTCAAAATGTTTACAGTGCAAAGTTAATAACTTCTGCCAAGCACAACTTCTCTGTCTATGGACAAGTTTCTTTATTTACAATGCCTGCAGATTTAAAACAAACAAATCCCTTCTGTGATTTCGTTGTAGGTATTTCAATTAGCACAGAGCATTCACATGTACCCTTAGAACATCATCACCCCACCAGGATGATTTCATTACTGCATCATCACGACGAATGAACAAGGGCTCAATCAACATCAGCAGATTTCACACACATCAGTACTACCTTCATTAAAGTTGTCATCAGTCGAGATGTGGGTCAAGGGAGACTGCGGTCGAGAGTCCCCGCAGAGGGAGTAGCTGTGTTCTGCCTGGATGAGGGGCGCTGGGGATGCTGGAGACAGTTCCACCTCCATTATTTCGTTCTTCTCAGACAAGAAGGGATCATTCAAGAGCTGGCCTAGGACATCTGGTGAAAACTCATCCAGGAACTCTGTGAAGTGCTGTAGAGATAAAAAAGGGGGAAAAAATTTATCTCCTTGCCTGTCTGTCATGCCAACAACAGGACAGCATTCATGAGAACAATTCCAGTATCTGCACCGGGCACCCGTGCCAGTCAGCAGCAGGATCCACCAGCCCTGCCTAACAACTTCCTCCTCCTATCACTACTTCAAGCTGAAGAGCTACAGCTAGAACAGAAGTCCTCTCAGAGGCATACATTACAACAGAAAATCCGATGATTAACTTGCAACGAAAACAGAAAATAGAAGCATGGCAGACATGTTCTGAAGCAGCCTCAACCTCCCAAAAAAAAGGTACTCCCTACAGCACACCACCAAAAATGGGAAAGCACATTCCACTCAGACAGCGTGAAAGATGCTTCAGGATTTATCACCAGAATACTTTGTGTGTGGAGTAGAATATATCAGGTTAACGTTCGCTGAAGCAGAGAAGAAAAAGGAAACACATTCAGACACAGACTCTGACACCACGTATGACTATTTTAGCTGTGCAGAACATATAGCATGTTCTAGGAAAAAGGGTCCATGCACATCCCCAGCCAAGCGATTAACGCATTTGCTGTAAAAGAGGTTTCCTGGCTGATTTATACATCTATTTTAGAAGTCACATTCCACCCAGGACTACAGCCCATATGCAGCATCTAGGCCTCACAGCTAGAGCTCCTGACAGCCAGTACTAATTACCACTTTATCTATGACACTGAATTCATTACACTGACAGCGCATGTTATGGTTGTAGTATGGATAACTTTGTGTTTGTTTCTTATTCAAAATGAGCTCAACTCAAATCTCCCGATCGGCTTCCTTGAGACTCCAATGCAGCTCCCATCAACAGAAAAACTCTGCAGCTCTTGGTTTTGTTTCCTATGTCAGAAGACTGTATCTTTGACAGTCCAAGAAGCTGCACTGCAAGAAACCATTCCTGCTCATCTCACTCACACAAAGAATTCTATTTTGGTGCAAAAATATTTGTACAATGAATTCTAATGAGCTTTTCCAAACAATCAGGCATTATCTACTATCTTCTATAGGAGTCTTTGTTGACTGGGGCATGATCCTACAAAAGTCTAAGTCCGTTTGATTTGCTCTATTTTTGCAAGCAGTATTGATCTTGGCTCTTCATCTTGCTCTCTCCTGCAGAAACAAACACTGAAATCCAAGATTTGGCTTCCTGTAGGCTAAATTAAGAATTAAACAAGTCAATATTGTATAAATCCATGATGGAAGGGGTGTGCTCACATCCTCATGCATGCAGATTTCACAGCTCCAGCAGCACCTGTGGCCTTGAAGCCTGATGCTGGAAAACACCGAGCACAGCTGGCTCTCAGAGTCCCCTGGAAGTTCAAGCACCTCTTCCAAGATGCTCACTAATGCTAACTGTGCCTTCTTTCAAAATTAATAAGGCTTCAGTCAATTCTGACTGACACTGAGGAAAAGAAAATATTTACTAAACATAAGGCAATAAACAGGACCAGAGTTGCTATGCTGGAATAACAATTTAGCTAAAGTAAAGCCTTTACAAATGGCAAAACAGATTTGTAGCCTCATATTTACTTGTCGTAAATGATAACACTACTAAACAAACTCTCATATGCCTCAGCAAGAGGGTCATGACCACCTCAGAAAGCCTTGTTTATTTTAATTTTGATACCCAAGGACTCACTAGCACTTCACATCCAGGGCTGCTTCCCAATATCTGCAAGGATAAAAGTATAAACTATAACTCCCCACTACGCAAAGAAAAAGGATGCTCAAGATTAGTTGAACACCCTGATGCATCAACAAAGACTGAGTAAAACAGGGGAGGGAGCCATTAAAGAGTAAACACGGGACAGAAAGGCTTCCCAACAATGACAGAATTCAAGGATGAACCTACCAAAAAGCAGGACCTTAGGGACAACTTTTCCCCCCACAGTCTACACGCTTCTTTTCATTTGGGCTAATGGAGAGAATCAATTATATTTATCTGCGTATTTTCCTAAAGCTGGCTCGAACATTTCCCTCTTTCTAATTCTTTCATGCATTATTCTGACTGATGACTAGCAGATGCCGAAATAGGGCTGCTACAATATTTGGACCCTGGTTTCTACACACAGCTACTTTATCACCAGTACGCGTCATCCAGTCTGAGGATGTCATCCTTGAAAATGTCATACCTAAGTGTTGAGTTAGTCTAACACTATTTAGACGTTCTAATTTAGCAGACTCAACTAAAAGACAAAATGACCACAGGCTACTCAGCTATTTTTAGCACAAAGATTTCTATTAGCCTTTCTATTAGCTTTCTATTAGCTTTGATACGGAAGAAATTAATATCAAATGTTATTTCATTTCTTCCATTTGATTAAAGTTAGGTATGTTTGATTATTTATTTATTTTTCCTTTCTGAATGGGGAATTTTCCTAAAAATGCCTCAGGAAAAGCAAAGAAGGAAACAAACATTCAACTTCCCAAAAACAGAGAGAAAGAGGACCTTGGTGCGGGGAAGGATGTTCAAAATGTTCATCAACACTTGTGCTTTCTCCTTTTCACATGCAGCTGCAAAGCTGCAAACAAGGAAAGAATTTGCATTTACAGTGGAGTTGTCTGCTAATAAATAAATAGCCAGTAAATTATTCTCTAGTTTCACTCCAATTTTTAATCTTATTTTTAATGGTCTGTGATATAACTTTGAATACCAGTCAATACAGAAGCCTCAAACAATTGCCAAAGGCTAGACTGTACAGCTAGTGAGCTCAGGGAACAGGCAATTTTAGGTATCTGGACTTCTCCTCACTCAGTGATTACAGAAAACACAACCACTTCATTCACAGGAATCTTTCATATGTTACACAAATCTCTGCTACAGTGAATGCTTAAAGCTAGCTCGCTTTGGTATTTTTTTTTTTCCCCTTAAGAAAACAATTGAAAGTGGCTCCATCTGCCTAGAGAATTAAAAAAGAAAAGACATTTGAGCAGCAGCTACAGCAGAAACCATCCGGGAACACTTAGCCCTCCAGCCCCTCAAAACTTCCACCTACACCTGAACTGCTTCCCTCTGTCTTTTCAAAGCACATTGTCCACTCCTCACCTCTCCTCCTCCTCCTCTCTGTACTCCCTTCTCTGCTTCCACACACACCTTAGTGGTCATCAGCCCCTTCCAGAGCTGGAAATCCTCAGAATAACCATCAATTCTGATACAGCAGCAACCACTCTACACTCAGGAACAGGAAAAGGCAATTTAGGGAGCAAACTGAGAGTTTTATGCCTGCAATTTGAATATGTATTAGCTTGGAAAAGAAAGAAATTATTTGTCTGTGGCTTTCATCTTGTCATCTTTCACCCAGAGTTCACCGTTAAAAAAAAAAAAAAAAAAGAACTTGCATTAAAAATGTGCATTTTAGTCTTCTTTTCTTTTTTTGTTTTTAATACCTTTGTAGCCAGATCCATTGCCAGCTTCCTGCTATCCTCACACCCCACTGGCAGCCACAGCGCTAATCGCAGACATGTGTTGGTACAAGAAGTCTGCTTGAATTATTAAACTCTTCTCTTTACATAGCAAAGAGATGTGTTCAGCTGGGATTTTAATCTCTGTAAAAAGTCATGGATTTAGGACAGATGTAACCTTATCTTCCGCTTCCCCTTCCCCCAGAACACTGAAAGGACAAACAGAAAGCAGCGCTCCTGTTTGCAGAGAGAAAGTAAGTTGCAGCCCCGCAGAATTTCACCATCACTCTGGTTGGACATTTGCTCCCACCTATAGTCCGGGTGCTTTTGGGGAACACAAAGCACCTACAGACATCACCCCGCAGTAAGCAAACAGAGCGGAGCTCTTATATCCGGGCGCACGGCGGATTTTGGATAGCTCTTCGAAAGTACCGTTAAAATGCAGCCCAGCTGGGCCGCGGGCTGCAGCTCTCCACAGCATCTGCCTGTTCCTGCCAGACAAAAGCCCTTTTCTCCAGCTCTGCCTAAGGGACAGGTTTGGTTTTTTTTCTTTCTTGTCTGACGAAACGAACATCTCTGAAGGAAAACAGACTCAGGATTTGCTAGGTGCGTGGCAGTGCTGACCCCTCCACCAGACAACCTGCAGCCAGATGAGAACAGCACTAGCACCAGTTGTCTAGAGGTGCCACATTATCATGACTAAACATCAAACAGTCGTGTTCAGAAAATTGGCTTTCTAAGAACTCACTACAAAAGGAATGAAGAGAAGTCAAGAGCCCCAAATGACGCTTTATAATTATATTTAAATTATTAAACAAGCGACAGGCTTTGCTGAGCCTGCAAAATGCGCTGCATCAGCTGCAAGTCCCACACACCAGCTGTAGCAGCACAACCCCCCCTTCCCAGCAGAGCCACCCTGGAGGAGAGCTGCAGCGGCAGCACCCTGGCACACTGCAAAGCCAGCCCTGCTCTCCAAACAGCCCAAGGCAAGCCAGCATAAAGACAATGTAATGTGCCAGGGTGAGAACCACCCATAAATTCAAGATATTCGCCTCCTAGGAGCTAATGGTTCCCCTCCTGGCTCGCCCTGAGGTCTCCCCATCCTGGCAGGATCAATCCCCCGCTCCACAAAAGGAACTGCCTGTGTGGGAGCATCCCATCTATCCAGGAGGCACTCATGGGATAAAAATGAAGCCCCCACCATCTGTAGGTGCAAAACTGCCTCACATTTATCTCTTGTAAAGCAGCAGCAATAATGGCAGGGTGGAGGGCAAGGATTGCACCCTTAGTTCTGTATCAAAGGAATCAGAGTGCATCTAATGTGCAAGGCAGTGCTCCTGGAGAAGATGAGGGTAGAAAAGGAGACCATAAACTATCCCCCATTCGTGCGGAAGTAAACATGCACCACAGACATGAATTTGCCCTCTCCTTCCCCCCACAATTTCCTCTCATGTTAAGGTAACAGGGAGAAAAGGGAATAATTTCCTCAGCAGCTCTTTTGTGGTTTGCATAAACAGCGGTGCGTAGGAGATAAAACATCACAAAAGATAGCAGCATTTCTAGTTAATGGCATCAAACAGATCAAGAAGCGTGGCTACGTGGAGATACTGGCTTCTCTTCAAGGAACCAGGCACACATTTCACAGACATCTGGCACCTGCTTATATGGTAGCTGAGGAGGTCTGAGTAGGAGTCATAGCTGCTAACAAAAGTCTTCAAGCTCTGGGGCAACCAGGCAAGGTGCCAGTTGTTAAAGATGGCACATACGTGCTGTTCAGCCTTCATGGATTCAGCTCTAGACGCGACAGCATGGCAAGAGCTGTAAAAGGCATCACGCTCTCAGCTCTGCCTGGGTTTGCAAGTGCAGCATCTACCCAGAAGGGCTGGGAGCAGAGACCTGCCCTTTTCAGCTAATGAAGAACCGTGCCTAAAGATGCTGCTCACGGAGGAATGCGCACACGAGCCTAGCAATGATGACAGCACAGCAGAGAAGTCTGGTGACTTTCTGCATGCCCAACCTCAAAGGCGCAGGTTAAAAAGCTTCCTCAACACAGGTGTTTTCTTCGCAGACCTGTTGCTGGTGGTACTTTCGACTTTCTGTTGCAAGTTCACCAGCGATGGACTGGAGGTGTCAGCATGCACCAGCTTCTGACAACCAAGACAGCTATTCTGAGTACTCACTGGCACTTGCTCATCAGTTAATTTTCACAAAGATTGAAACACAAATTCAGCAGATTTTCAGGTGTATCACTTCTCTCAACTTCTTCCCTTTCTAGAAATCCTCTAAGTTCGCAGCAGGGAAGCTGGCCACCACTCACTCTTCTCTCCAAACTCAGTCACAGCTTGTATCACACAGTACTCATTCTTGTCAGCTTTGAGAAGAGCAGCCGATGGAGCCCCTGTAGCCTCACCTACACGATTCACTCACATATGCCCTGCAGGGAACAAAAGAGCTCCTCTCCTGGCATATGATGCGTTGATACATCACTGTCGCGAGGCACAGATCCAAGCTCCTGCTGCATTGCTCTTACAAGGATGAGAAACAAAGGACAGCCTGGCAGCAATACAGTATTTTTCCATAAGATTGCTTCCAAAGACGAGGGCTGAGGGAGAGACGAGACCAACTTCACATTCACCAACATCCCCACAAGGAGAAAGAGTGGAAGAGCAGAAGGCTGCACCCCATACAATTTGATGTACCTGGATATACTCTGATTTGCAGAGACACCCTTGGACAGACCATAGTATTGAGCATGCGACTGCAGGCACCTCTGACTGCTTGCTCAGGACACAGAGATTCTCCTTCTCAGCCTGATGAAGGACCAAAATAGCTGGGAGAGCTTTATGAAGGCAGGAGAAAAGTCTTAGATGCAGCCATAGCAGAGAACAGAGAGACCGAGGACTGTAAACAGTCCCCAAGTCACACCTAAAGCACACTGATAACACAGCAGAGATTTACACCACCCTGGCTTATGTACTTGCCAAGGGCAAACAGAGGGAACCTCAGATTTGTAGGTGTTTATCTTCTACAGTGTAAAAATCAAAACCAAGATGCAGAGAAACAGTTGCTCAATTATTTTACTCTACTGTAAAATTCTTTACTGTCTAGTCATTAACTACACTGAAATTACCTCATTTGCAGGAGGATATGAAGAGTAACATGAAATTGGTATTTGAAAACACCAAAGAGATTCACCATAACAGCAGATACAATGGTTTGGAGTCTCACACCAGCAATTACTCATTTTAAGCATTGAAAAAAAAAATAACAAAATTGGACAGATTAAAAAAAAAAAATCCACTAAGTGAATAACATTCAGGTTGTGTCATCAGCAAAACAAATGCCAGGAAATTCAGAGCTAATAGATGTACATGGTAATTAAATCCGCACATCTTCCCAACTTGCTCAGGTTACACAGTTGGAAATGCTGAAGTTCATGCTGAGCAAATTTTATAATCCACCCCATTATGCACACATGCATGCACACACTTCCATTGCAAACACTCAAGTACTTCCAACCCACAACCAGCAAAGAAGAGATGTATTTATTTTTACCTAATTGGGGGGATTTTTCAAGAACCATGTTTACTCCTTTGCCTTTCCTTCTTCCAAAATATTCTTTCCCTTTCCTTAGCACCCACAGAGACACAAAAGTATTTTGGATTTAAAAAGAGAATTAAAACCAAAATTAATAATGAGGACTAAATATGGGTTGAAAGAGAAAAGAAAAAAAAGGGAGAGGAAAAAAAAAAGCCCTCATGCAGTTGAGGCAAGGGTGAGAAACAACCCTGAAGTTCAGTGTCTCTTAAGCCCACTGTCTGCAAGCAGAGAAAAGGATGCTGTTGCTCATTCCTAGCCTAAGCCTCTTGGGAGTCATATAAAATAGGAAAATCCTTCTCACATTCCCCTGCCCTTCCCCCAGTGCATGGTTCTTGGATCTAGTCTAACTTTTCAATAGGCTGGGTGCATGTTTTGCTCTTTCCCATCCTCTCCCCAAAGTCAGAGAGGAGTGAGTCACGGGGCCAGAGCACCAGAGCGGTGAGTCAGTGAGCTGGAAGCCCTTCAACAAGGCTCCCCCCATCTGGGTCCCTGGCTGAAACCTCAAAATATATTATTAATTCTGTGTTGCAAGCAAGCATCCGGATTATACTCTCAGGTCAGATGCATTCATTCTTTTGTCTCTGCTACTTTTTCTCTTCCTTTTTTTTTTTTTTTTTTTTTTTTTTTTTTTTTTCCCCNTTTTTTTTTTTTTGTTTCTTACACCAGGCCCACTGGCATACACTTCATTTGTCTCCTAAATCAGCTCTTGGGCTGCCAGCTTGAGCAGCAAAACCACAGAAAACTGCAACTCTCCATCACTTCTCCCCATGCCTTTCTCTTCACCCGGTGAGCAGCAGGGTCACTATTCTTTACGACCAGTGATCGTAGAGGCTGCAAGATGAGCCTGACTGCCAGGTTTGCCTTTCGCCTGCCTCCGAACCACCAAAAGTAGGGGCAAGCCTCTCCCCACCACCTCCAGCTAGCATGACTCACCCTTGACAGAGACGGCAGCTCACCTTCCAAAACTTAGTCATTGGTGTCTCTGATGATTTTTGGCACTCAGGCAAGATACTTAAAGAGACCAGTTATGTTATTAAAAACTACCTCGCGAAGAAATGAACAGATGCAGTTGTTCAGGTTTTCTTTCTCCAGCTATGCTCCAGGCATGCAATGCCAGTCAGAAATATTTCTTGTGAGATAACACTGATTTGCTGGGTTACGCCCCAGGTATACCTACAGGTTCTTTGGAAGGAAATTTCATTTACTGCACATTTTTACAGCTAACTAGTGTCTTCTTGGTAACTACCCAGTGTTTAGCCAAAAAAAATAAGTTGTGAGAGAAAGTTTTTAGACAAGTCGAAACCTATGTGTACAAATTTTACAATTCACCAGTGGGCATTTATGGTCTTGTTTGCTGCTCAGCAGCAGGGCTAACGCATTTTGTTGTTGCACAGCTGGTTTAACTTATTGCCACTTTGGAAAGAAAACAGCTAATTTGGTTTCTTCTTCAATGCATGCATATAGATCTTAACATTATTATAGCAATGTTTCACAACATCTGGGTGCACTGCATTTGGTTTCAGTTATCATCTTCCCTCACCATGGAAATAGGAGGGGAGGAAAGCAAAGAAAATTTATCTCAGTCCTCATGTAACAGCATCTCTTGTCGAAGGGCACAGTTAAGCCCTACATAAAGGGCACAGCCAGCACGATTCCTGTATTTTAAACAGAATCCACTAGTCTTGCACCCATTTTAGAGATCATAGAACATCTCAAGTTGGAAGGGATCCATAAGGATCATCAAGTCCAACTCCCAGATAACTTTATGCATATAAGAAGAAGGAGGAAAGGATAACCAGGGAGAGAAGTGACAGTGACTGTCCAGCTGGCCTACGCAGAGACAAAACCCTCTCCTCAGAGATGACTAGCACCACGCACTTCAGGGACAGTTACTTCAAACAGCGATGCCACAACCTGCCCTGCAGGCCAGCAGCAGTTCACTCATCTGCTCACCCTGCAAGCTCTCATAGTTTCTACACCTTAAGCAACACTTGAAGCTGCCAGCCTCTGCCCACAGGCACAAGCTCCCAGAAAAATATTCATCCCAGCGGGAACACTGTATTGGGATGCCGTTAGGAGAGCCCAGCAAAACCCTCATTTCTCATTTAGGTTCCCATTAGCGCAGGGGGCCAACACAGATGCTCTTCAGCTCAGCTATTTCGTGTTTAAAGTGTTTGCAACAGCCTCCTCTCTGAGGACCAAACCGGTATCTTTCAAAGGAGGATCTTAAATTAGTCTGAGCAGTGTAGGTAGGAAACAACTTCTGCTCTGTCAGCAGCGCTTGCTGCACGCCCTGGCTTGCCACTCCAGACTGACAAGGCACTTGACATTTAAAATAAAAATTGCTGTTTTCTTCTTCAATAACCTTACTTCTTTAATAGCTGCAAAGTTTAAATGGCAGGGATCCAGACTGCAGGAGCAATCGTTCCTTCTTTTTCCTAACGCTGGCTGCAAACCTACACACCACCAGTCAAAATTCAGCTCTTTAAATAAAGCTGTCTGGTTATTATAAAATAAGTAAGGCTTTACTATCAGTATTGGCAGCTTAAGGAGAGATTGGGCATTTTATTTCACTCAAGAGTTAGTATGTTTATTTTCAGAACTGGGGGGGTTCTGCTGGGGTTTTTGTTTTTAAGAGTAGAAGTATGGAAGCTGAGAGGAAAAGAGAGGACACAAACTTAAGCTCCTAAATGTTTATTTAAGTATTCTTAATTTTTGAGGAGTCAGTCAGTCAAGTGCCTAAATGCAGACTGAGTCGTTTACAGAAAATATGAATTAGCTTTCATAAAAGCTGCCTAATATTTACAGACATAATGGTTAAAATTGTAGATGCATGTAAAGTTTTAAAAAGAAAAAACACACCATACACATATAACCCTTTCTTGAACTCAAGAGACAGGTGCTTGAGCACATGGGAAGCAGGAAAAAAAAATAGAGTGGTTTTGCAAAATGAATGTGAAGAAATCCATAGGTCATATCACCCTACCCAGGAGATGAACTCCCCTGCCTGACTCAGAGCTCAAGGATCAGCAGCCTTTGGCTAGCAATGACCTCAGCCACCACGGGTTTTAGACCCTACCCGGCAGAAACTGCTGCCCCCTCTATCAGACAAATATCTATTATCAGGGCAGAAAGAGGAACAACGCTGGCAGGACTTTGTGTTCAGTGTTGCTGAGCGTTACGCATTAAGTACCACGCACTAAAAAAGTCAGTTTGATGTCAAATCTTGTTCCAGCATGTGATCTCGCCAGATAGTGGAACAAATGACTCCATTAAAGAAGCCCTTTCCAGTAAATAAGTACTACACCTTGCTTTCAGCAGAAACATCCTGGGTTTTCATCTGACATACCTCTCATCCTTCCCATAAACTTGGACCGAGCCCAGACGCTGTGGATGCATACAGAGCTGATACTTTGCCAACAGCAGGTATAAGCAAAGCCTTCCCGGCCCAAACTGTCAAAACGTTTCCAGCTTACAACTTTGCGGCATGCTTCATGTCAAACCAGCTACTGCCCCAGAAAGCTAAGGAAGAGCGGAGCAACAGTATTTGTTGATGACAACACTGAGGAAGAACATCCCTAACTTTGTACCTGAAGCTGTGACACTAGAGCTCCTTTGGATCAGTCAGCCCTGCCAAAACCCGTCCCACAGCAAAGCGCCTTGCGTTTTAAAGCCGCCTCCAGCGGTCCTCCACATCATGAGATGGATACTTCAAGATGCCCACATTGCAATTCTACAGCCTTAATTCTGCAGAAATTCACACAGGAACCCACAGAAATAATTTTGATACCTGATTTTGTATGGACAGGTACCTCCATCAGCACTGGTACTTTGGCACCCTCCTTCTGAGGAAAGATGCATTTCATTTTATGTCACCACAAGTGGTGGGGGTCACTTGGTTTTTACTTGTGTCAAAGGCAGACCAGTTTGTTTTGAAGATCTACTGAAAGCTGAGAGAGAAAGGGAAGGAGGAGACAGGATGTGAACAAGATCAAATAAATATATACTCAAAAGTATGCGCAGCATTCGTCTAGACAAATTATTTTAAGGCACCCCATACTTGACAGCCAGTATTCCAATTTCCTATGACAAGTCTTTTGTCACAGTGCCAGAAAACATTACTTCAGTCAACTTTATTAAAAAAAACAAAAAAAACCAACCAAAAAAACCCCCAAAAAACTCCAAACTCAATACATTTAGTTGTCCTCTATGCTTCTTTCCAGAGACGCAGGGACTAGTGGAACAGCTTATTGTTCCACATGCTGGCTCTCTCTTCTCACAAGTCCTTGTCTCCCCACAGGGGAGACTTAGAGACCTTTATTACCTTCCTTTGGCTGTGAACAGGCATTTCAGCTTCTTTGGCTAACCCTCCTCCATTCAGAGCATCCCCCTTCTTCCTCTGCACCTCCCTCCATATCTTCCATTTCCAAACTTTTGCTCCCAAGCAGGTGAAAGAAAGGCCTAAGTTGCTCATCACCTTGCAGAACATAAATATCAGGGGAATCGAGAAGGAAGCCACAAGATGCAGGTGAAGACCCTGGAGGACCAGCAGAGCTAGAAGGGCAAGGGTGCAGAGGGAAAGCATCAGAAACAGGGCGGGGAAGTCACAGTGCTTGGAAAGGGAAAAAAATAAACCTATGACAGATAAGCAGTGTATTAAGGTTCTGCAAAAACTTCCTCCATCTTCAGTCACGTGTTTTTGACTTTTGTACCTTGCCATTTAAAACTGCCCATCCTAAAGTGGTCGTTCTCACAACAGAGGGATCTGGACAGGCTGGATCAATGGGCTGAGGCCAACTGTATGAGGTTCAACAAGGCTCAGTGTCAGGTCCAGCATTGGGGTCACAACAACCCCATGCAACGCTACAGGCTGGGGGAAGAGTGGCTGGAAAGCTGCCCAGCAGAAAAGGACCTGGGGGTGTTGGTCAACAGCCAGCTGAATATGAGCCAGCAGTGTGCCCAGGTGGCCAAGAAGGCCAACAGCACCCTGGCTTGTATCAGGAATAGTGTGGCCAGCAGGACTAGGGAAGCGATTGTCTCCCTGTACTCGGCACTGGTAAGGCCACACCTCAAATACTGTGTTCAGTTTTGGGCCCCTCACTACAAGAAGGACATTGAGGTGCTGGAGCGTGTCCACAGAAGGGCAGAGAAACTGATGAGGGGTCTAGAACACGAGTCTGATGAGGAGCAGCTGAGGGAAGTGGGGTTGTTTAGTCTGGAGAAAAGGAGGCTGAAGGGAGACCTTATTGCTCTCTACAACTACCTGAAAAGAGGTTGTAACTAGGTGGAGGTCAGTCTCTTCTCCCAAGTAACAAGTGATAGGGCAAGAGGAAATGGCCTCAAGTTGCATCAGGGGAGGTTTAGATTGGATATTAGGAAAAATTTCTTCACTGAAAAGGTTGTCAACCACTGGAACAGACTTCCCAGGGAAGTGGCCGAGTCACCATCCCTAGAAGTACTTAAAAGATGTGTAGATGTGCTGCTTAGGGACATGGTTTAGTGGTGGACTTGGCAGTGCTAGGTTAATAGTTGGACTTGATGATCTTAAAGGTCTTTTCCAACCTAAATGATTCTGTGATGCCATGATTGCTATGGACTTACCCTCATTTATTCTTCCCCACCTGAAAGGCAGGTTCAAGAAGGAAAGGAGACTCACTAGGGGCTGGCACTAGATTCCTATGTTCCGGAGTCAGCGAGATGGAGGCACTTTGCTGCAGGAGCAATGCCAGCACCCTACCAGGCAGCACAGCCCTACCCTTCTCCTGCAACAAACATTTCCTCCAG
The DNA here is from genome assembly GCA_013400195.1 of Aramus guarauna. Lineage (NCBI taxonomy): Eukaryota > Metazoa > Chordata > Aves > Gruiformes > Aramidae > Aramus > Aramus guarauna. The sequence goes on along the minus strand of VXBL01002738.1, from coordinate 1,350,697 downwards.
ACCATTGCTCTGCAGTTCTAAAGAGATGGTCAAGCTCTTCAAGCTGCCTCCCATAAAACAGACGATCAAGAGAACCTGAAAGAAGGTCTTTAACCAAGAAAGCGTCAATGTTAATTGTAAATTATTTATCAACATTTTAGCACAGGCCTAAAAACCAACAACAAAACCCCTGCCATCTCACCAGTGCAGTTCAAGAGAAAGCCACACTGGACAAACAACCCTGCTTACCATGGAAGCTATTAAACTATTACATATTTGGGCTACTGGAAGAAAGAAAAAATTAATGAGAATTAACATAAATCAGAACCTAGAAAACAAGAAAGAGTTACTAAAAAATCCATTTCAGAGGGAAAAAAAGATTGCTTCTGAGTTTGTCGGGTCCTAGAAAACGTTAATTATAGATCAGGCCATCGCTTGGCTGCAATTACTGGGGGAAGGGAGGAAGATCAAAATGTTTAATTGAATATTCCTGGGAGGGGGTGGTTCTGAATTACTGCTCTTTATATGAGAACAGATGATACAGCCATCCCACAGGATGATAATGAAATGAATTTCATCCCAACAATAATGGAAGAGAATATAAAAACAACAGCTACTCAAAGCTGGCCATTTTAATCAGCAGACCTAGAAAACCTCCATGTGAAAAATCTAAGCAGAGCTTCTAAGGAGCTCTTGAAACTATTTTCAGTATGAGACAATACTGATTGACTGGAAACAAAATACGAAAATATTTAAGTGTAAACAAGGCAACCAACGTAACAGCAAGTTAACCTACCTACTGTTCATTTCTGATGAAGGGAAAAAATGGAGAAGGGAAGAGAGTACTTAAGAGTCCAAAAATAACAGAGAGAGAAATCTCATTTTTGCTGATAATTCTACAATAACTGATAACCTAGCTTCTCAAATTTTATCTCTTTTTGCAATAATATTACAAGCTCAGTACACCTTGTCTCTCCTAAGGCAACTGGCTTGGTGCTATACAAACCAAAGCCAAAATTATACGAAATCAACAAGCCACATCCAGTGTGATAAAGAAGTAAGAAATTTCCAGATGTGAAGGAAAACTCAGCAGGTTGCATCACGTTTTCCCACAGGGATCAGTTCTTGGCCCCAGCCTCTAATATTTTATCAATGACCTGAGAGGAAAAGTCACCATCACCGAAGTTTGCAGATAATGCAGCATCAGCAAAAGCTGCGAGTAATAAAAAGGTCAGGTCACAAAACCAAAACACAGAGTACTTGGTAAGCAGCCATAAACAAGTGACATGTTTTAAATAAAGGTGAAGGTAAACCAACCAAACAAACAAAAAATCTTGCTGCTGCAAACAAAAGGCTCCAAGTCACATTCAGGTGACTGACAATCAGAAGCAGAGACCTCAGAAAGGATGAGGGACCCAGGGAGAGATGTGGCTGAAGGAGCACATGTGGGACAGGTACCACATGCACTGGCCGCGTGAAGGAGGGCTTGGGGAGGAACTACTGCAGATGCGTGGTTATGCTCCGAATGCAAGAGACCTCTTGCTGCACCCCAGCCTGAGCCCCTCAGCCACAGCATCGAGGTCTCACACAGTCCCAGAGGCAGCCCAGCACCGGGGACCCTTGCACAGCCATCCTGTACTGCGGAGCCAGTGCTGGGCTCACACAGCCAAAGAACAGCAAGGAAGAATTGGCACTGCCAAAACCTTGCCTTTTTTATTTATTTGGGGGTATTTGCTGTTTGAACTTGTTTCTTAAAAGAGGCTTCATATTTAAAAGAAGTCACCCTGTAAAGCTCAACCCTCAACTACAGCTTTGTACTACAGCCTCATACCAATCGCACAACCCACTGCACAAGTCTGCATCGCCCGCACAACCCAAAGCACACAGGTTTGAGGACTTCAGAAGACAGAGGAGTGTAAAGCAGCAATTAATTTTCTCCATGCTCATGGTGGAGGCAGCTACTGGCCACAGCCAGGCTCCAATCCCATACTGCCAAATGCAAAAAAAAACCAAAAACAAACAAACAAACAAAACAAAAAAAAAAAAAAAAGGATGTTGAACAACTAGAGAAAGTTCAGAGGCTCACAAGAATCACTGCAGAGATGGAAAACTTGCCTCAAAATAAAAGCAAACAACAAAAGAAGAAACCAATGTATTCAGCTTGTCAAAGAGGAAATGAATGCAGAACGTGAACTTTCTTTAAGTACTGAAATGGGGAATAAGAGAACGGCTCTACCAGCTCGCAGCTAAGTTTACAAGCTGAAGCCAGACTCATTCACTGTGGCTATAAAGGGACACAATATTAAAAAAAGGGAGAGTAATCAATCATGAAGAAACAGCATGAATTCTTTAACCCGAGCCATTCTTAATTGAAGACTGGATGTTTCTCTACAGATATGCAGGAATTCAAACAGGAAACAATCTGGGAAAGTTTTATGGTCCATAATTTACATAAGGCTAAACTAATTCATCATAATTGTTTCCTTTGGCCTTCTTGCAGCAAAACAAGGCTGTTTACTAGAGCGGCAGCATGTTCTGCAGAACCTGATACATACCCAGACTTGGGAAACCTGCTGATGCTGCTTTGCATTCCTATATTCAAGATAACTTGATATCCTTATCAGGAAGGCAGCCGGGGAACACAGTTCAAGAACCGAGGTTTAAGACCAAAGGTTGTTCACTTTAGACACAACTCACAAGCAAGCAAGCTCCAAACGCAGTGCTTGATAAATTTCAAGTGGCTGGCACATCCCACAGCCCATTGAAAGCTTTTTCCCTTCATTTATTTTTAAGGCTGGGTTCTCAAGCCCTACTGCACAAGTGAGTCAGCTTTCCTTGCTGTGCCCAAGCCGGGCCAGTGAGGGCTGCAGGCGCCTCAGCACCAGTTGGGAGAGGGAGCCCCAACCACTTGCCATCATCCCAAGATGCACCTCAACAGAGAGCTGGGAGAAGGTCACAGAGCAAAAATTTGAGGCTTGCATTGGACTTCAGGGTTTCTCAATCAAAAGATTGAAAAGACAAACACCTGGCAATGCCCATATATGCAAACTATTCCCTATCCTTGTGATACCAATCTGTTCCTCAGGAATGGAGGGGCAGCTGCAGCCACACCAAAGCACAAGCAAACGCCTGCGACAAACTGAGAACTCACAAGCACGGAGCGTCGTGATAATTTTCAGAGTCCACGTTTAATTTCCAAACAAACCACATACAATAGATGGCTGATTTCAGTGGTGGTGGGAGATCCTCCATGAGCCCAGGCGAGGGGAATGCTGGGGTGCATGGGGGGAATTAAAAGGGAGCTTCCACGTGGAGGGACTGATTTCAGAAGAAGTCATTTAGCAGTCGCTCACTTCCAAGTCTCTTTTACTATGCCTCCTAGTTAGCAAAGCTGCACGTGTCTGGGCATCTCCTCTGTGGCCTATCATCCTTTCCAAATGCCAAGTTTGCAGCAACAGAAGGCTGCCTGTAGCAGGTATTAGATGCAAATTACTTTATTCTTGCTTTAAACCTGAGAAAGAGGACAAACACAAACGTAATATGCAACGCCATTGAAACAGAGAGGACAAGGTAACTTGAGCTCTTATGTTAGGAAAAAAAAAGTTTTGTTTTGTTTTTTTTAGCTCGATAAAGAAAAACATTAAAAGCAAACAGCTGACAGAAGGAGAGGAAGCATTTAAAGGAAAAGCGGAGTTTCATTCTGTTTTAAAGATTAATTACAAGATTAATCCCACCAGGCAACGCGAGGTTCTGGCGCTAAAGCAGAAGGGCACTCTAGCCAACGCCTCCAGCCAACACAGACGCATGTACCCCTGCGCAGCATCTTCCTCGTCCACATCCCTCAAACGCTAACGCACAAACAAAGCCGCTTTCACTTGTGGCACTGCAATTTAATTAATTGGATATATTGAGTGAGTGCGCTGTGCAGTGCGGAAAACGACTCTCCCGAGACTGCCAAAAAAGCTTGCCAGCGTCCCAGGGATAGAGACGGGCGGAGGGAAGTTTCAGACATTGCATAAGCACAGGCACACGTAATCACTCATTCACGCTATCCCGGCCAACACTAACTCAGACCCCCGCAAGCCGCAGCCAAGATCTACTTGAGCTGTTCAGAGGCGACGGGTACGCAGGCAGAGGAGGGAGAGAGAGGCCCAGCCCAGGTGTGTGTGGGGCAGGACATGGGGCCTGCTCATGGCCCTCTGTCCCAGCATCCCGAGCCTCCAGAGGCCCTTCGGCCCCTGCTTGTGTAACTGCTACCTCAGAGCTTAAAAAAAAGAAAGTGTGAGGGGGAGTGTTTCTTCCAGTCTCTGTTGCCATTGCTGTAAGGGAAGAAATACGGCCATGCGGTTAGAGGGCCAGAAGGCGAACACGCAGCATGCTGCCCCACACCACCTGAGTGGGCCCGGGCCTCTCGTCCTCCAGCACAAAGGCACCCTTCGCCTCTCGGTTCCACATGCCTAAGGGCAATAACGAAGCAATACTCTCCTATCATGAGGGATTTCAAGGATAACAGCATGGAATATTGCATTACATTCAATGCTGAGATTATCAGGATCATAAAAAACGCTGAAGAGAGCTGGGATGTAAAGGAAGCCCCTCGTTGCAGGGCATAGTGCTGGGTGCTGGGCTGATGCCTGGAGCAACAGAGGGAGCCACGCAGGCACGTCGGGCTTTGAGGGCCACCAAGAGGTAAAGAGCAAGCTCAAGAGCTCAGAAAGCAAATATGCATTCAAATTTCAGGTGTTGTGATTTCTTCTGTGCAGCCTGTAAGCCATCTGTGGTGGCCGGCTATGCAAAACCTCGGCTGCCGAGCACCAAGCCAGCACAGCCCCCAGCGCTACACAGCTCAAGCGGAGAGCACCTGAGAGGGGGAAAACACTTTCCAGGAGCAAAACAAGCCTGTTCAGTTCTAAGGAAACACAGGTACATAGCCAGAAAAATAATCGGGGGAACCTTGTACTGCTTATCAGCAACACATATCTCCAGAGCCAGTTAAGGCTATATATACACAGAGATATATGTGTGTGTGCACGCACGTCTGTGTATTAAATATAGCTCAGGTTTTTTTTAATACAGCACCATTGGCTGTGGAACAGTTCGGATGAGCATCTGCTACATACCATCTGGACTGGGAGAGAGAGCAAAACACTATGGGACTCTTGAGGAATTTGAAACTTGCAGGGGATTTTACACAGAAAAATTGCATAAGGTACACTGACAAATGTGTGGTATCAGGAAGATTCTTTAAAAGAAGGAAAAAAAAAAAAGAAAGAGAAGTGATCCTGAAACAGCTGCTTCCTGCAGGGGTTGGAGTTGGCTGAAAGGGACGGCACTGACCTCATGCCGCTAAAATTCAGCGTCATTAAAAGAAACAAAACCAAGTTCTCAGGACATGCATCAGTATGGGAAAAGATCTGGCTTTGGACTGGCATTGCCCTAATGAACTGAAAGCGGTACCCCACGTTCAGTGGGTTACCATGGAGTATCTTAAGCTTCCATCAAAAAATAAAAACTCAAAAACACAGTAAGTTTTTATTCGTAAAATTAAAATGAACAAGAACAAATGGTTTGTGTGTAAAGCACTCTGACATCCTTCCAAGATGGTTTCAAATTCGTAACGTCTATGCACACATGGAGATATTATCCGTATTCTTCTCCAAAGACTACAGCAAAATTCTATTAACTAGAAGATTTTATAAATCAAGGCTCACAATGACCATGTCTTATGCAGAACCAACACAAAGACTCAGACATCCCAAAACTAAAATCATCAGTTTTTCAGAATTGCTGAGCACCCTGTCCTCTATTTTTTCTTTTCTGGTTGCAAGATCTGCAATGGGTAACAAAGGCAACTAAAGAACATGAAGTAAGTTTAAGTTTGCAGAGTCTGCAAACTTCCCAGAAAACTGTTAGGTGCGCAAAAACGACAAGGGATTGAAAATCACTGCTCTGATCCTACTGACAAGTTGTGGTTCCAGATGGCTTGGGAAGATACGGTCTTCAGCAATAATCAAAATGAGCATGGTTGGCACTAATGCCAAATGGGAACTCAGCATTTCTGTAATTTCCATAAGCTGAACTATACCCATCCTGTAACAGTAGGAAGTTGTTAGCAAGCACATACTGGGAACTCAAGCATAGGACAACAGAGAAATAACAACTATTCTTCCGGAAAGAGCAGCTGTCCATCTTTTCCCCACTACCAGTAATTTTTATTTTTCCAATATTGCAATAAAAAAATATCTAATAACACTTCAAAAGGTCCAGTAGGGTAGCATTTTGTAAAAGGAGTCCACAAGACAATTTTACAGAAGGACCTAATAGCTTTGTTCCACAAAAAAATCCAGTTACACAAGTCTCCAGTTTGAGCTTTATGGGGACAGCCAGCCACACTCAGAAAAGCCAGCAAACAGATGGAGATAACAGAAATTTAAGTGGACCATCCAGCTTGCAGTATAACCACCATATGTGGTGGTTTATCAGTTGCCAGGTGAGTGTGGGGGGGGAAGGAGTAGAAGAGATCAATCTCCCAATTCTGTCTACATTGCTCCAATCTCTGGCACATGTAGCAGCAGTTAAAACTATTCCTCTTTTAACAGGGTTTGTTAAGCCAGTCAGGAAAGGTCAGGACAGAACATGGAAATAGATTTAGACCAGATGCCCATGCTAAGCATAATTCAAACCGCGTATTCCCCACCTAAAATGAAAATATTAGATAAAAGCAGTGATAATCTTTTAAAGGTTTAGTGCTCTAACCATTTTTAAGTAGATGATTTGTCTGATCCTGAATCAAACCCATTTTTAGAAGTTCAAGGAGGGAACAGAGATACATATTGAGAAGTAGCCTTTTTTTGATGTGTAGAAAATTGTATTAATGGCTTTTTTTGTTGGTAAGATAAAGGCCACACACACAGAGCTGTAACTGCAGGAATAAAAGCTTGATAAGGCTTTTCATACCACATCACTGTAAGTAAAATTTCCTAGTATTAGACAACGACCATCCACCTCCAAGATGGGCAACCAGAGCAATAATAACCAGACTGGCTATAGACCCAAACAGTGTGAAATCTCTCCTTGTTAAGAGATGTCTGCACACATATTCAGATGCTCTCCTGGTACACTGAGGTTGGTGTTTTGTTTAAGGAAAAAAAACCCAAGCAGACAGGGAGGACTACAGAGAGGCTCCTTGCCAAAATTTACAGGAACCACTGCACTGACCTCCTAAAGCCTTCAGTGATGAGACAGGCAGAAAAGAGGCACAAACATACAACTGGGGAGCAGGAGAAGAATGCCCACAGCTCCTTATCTTACTTTTCAACACAAATTCCCATGGCAATGACTCTTCTTATCCCAAAGAGAAGAGGACACTTGTGTAACTGGTGTGGGAACAGCCACAGGCAAGCATGCTCTAGTGATACAAACAAGCTTTGTCCTTGCCAAGATAACCTGTAGCAGCAAAAAGGTCGTGCAGTTGTTCACCTTGTTCAGCCTCTGCCGATGGTGGCACAAGAGCACACTGCTTGTGATGGGAAGAGCCCTGGGAACATTGGGGAAAGGGATGACATTTCTTCAAGAGCCACCCAGAACATCCCAGGTGCTTTTTGCACAAGATACCCATCTGGCCCCAGGATACTCACACACTTCAGTCACTTTCCAAAAACTCAGACAAACAAGTTCTGAAAAAAAATCTAGAAAAACAGCCTCTGTTTAAGATGACATTGCCCTCCAGCTCCCTGCAGGACTATCGCTTTCTCATGATGGGAGGAGTAGGTCTTCACCCCAGCCATTTCTGTTCACAGGAGGGGACGAGACGCCCAACTTGCCTTCCTTGGCAGTGTAAGCTAAAACACTGGTGTGTAAGACCCAGGCACCTCTTCCTGTGGGAACCTTCAGCAGAGACACAAGACAGACAACCGGAGACAGCAGCATGGGAAAGCAATGCTGTGCTACAGCTCCTGTCACAGCTGTCACTGGGCATGCTTTAAAATATTTATTTTAAATTGAAAAAATTCTCAATGCCCAAATGATATAGCTGTTTACCTTTCCTCAGCCATTACAGCAACACCAAGAGCTGCGCTGCTAAGCCATTTATTTTAATAAATTAAGTAAATACAGCTTCTCTCATACACAACACCACTCTTGGAAGAACCTGCATTTTGGAAACCAGCAAAAAAAGACCAATTATGTGCCCAGAGCAGCTTCAGGACTACTTCAGCCCAAAGCACAGACACAGAGCAGTTGTCCTCGGAAAGAGGCAAGAGCATCCTCGCATTTCATTCCACCAAAGCCCCAGCCCTGCTCTCAGATTTCATGTTTAACTGATGGTAACCGACATGTTAAACCCCTCCCTGGATTTACATCATCCCTTTGGTAGAATAAAACCATACACATTCAGAGGGTTTTGGTTAGAAGTCACACACACGTGCAAGGCTCAACAGTGCCAGGGTCTCAAAAGCCTGACTGTTGGTGCTTGACCCCTGCTCCTTCCCCACCAACCTGAAATGAAACACAGAGACATTTGTTGTAAAACTGCTCCACCGCAGGCGCACAGAGCAGGGACTGTGCAGACAGGGCGTAAGGTAGAGGTGGGCTCCCTGCTGGAGGGGACCTGCGCTCGGTTTCCCTTTCAGACAGATTTCTGAGGCTCTTTCTTCCTTCAGTGCAGCCTGTCCAAGGCACATAAACAAATAAAGTGAGAAATTTCTGAGCAGAGGCAAGACCTTGGAAACCCCATTTCATCGCCCCGCAGAGAAAGAGCAATAAACCCACCCTCCCCAACCTCCGCCGGCAGCTCCCCGGCAGAGCCTCTGCCCAGGGAGGGGGCTGGCGGGGGTCCAGCCCGCCCGGATACCACGCCAGGAGCCTGCAGCTGCAGGAATGTCTGGGACCGGGCGCATGCAGCTTTTTTTAATTGCACGCTTCTGCTTCCAGCATCTTGGTTTGTCCTGGCTGGGTATTTTTGGGGGTTGGTTTCTTTTTTTGTCTTCTTTCTTTTCTGCATTCTGCTTTTAAGTGGATGGGGGGGGGAAGAGGAGCAAGGGGTTCAATTATAAGGCAGGCTATTGTGATGGCATGATCCTCTGCCTATTCTTAGGCTTCAAAGGGACCCCCTCCAAGCTGGATGACCAGAGTCTTATCTTACACTCATATTTGTCTAACAGTTGGGTTTTTTCAAACTCAGAAGTCAGCTTTTTCTCTCTATAGCGGTGGAGAAAGTAGGGCTCTCAGACGACACAAACCAGTGCGAACAAAACTGAAGGAACATATTTCATAAAACCCCAATGTGCCTGAAAACCCAGCATGGAGGGAGGAGTGTTATAACAATATCAGCCTATGAAACATACTTTGGCAACCTGTCTTTTACAGCTCAAGAGGCTAAATGCTGCCCATATGCAATGGATGAGAGCACATCTTGAAAACTGAGCAAGTCCTGGCAAAGTCACATGCAAACTGCTCAGATACGCCAGCCCTATCATTAAAACTCAGGCTGAGCACAACAAAGAGGCACATTCCAACTGCAATACTGAGTTTGAAGCCATCACACCAGATTTCAAACACAAAAGGGGCTGATAAACATGCAATTTCTTACATCCTGACCTTACATCCTATCTGTTTCACCAATAGGTGTGGTGCAGCTGTCTCAGGCTTTTTTTCAGCATCCTGCAGCACTGGTAGTCCTCACATCATGAAAATCCCAGCATTGCTGTGTCACTAGGAATTTTGAGATATAATTACTTAACAGGAATAGTCTGCAGAGTTATGTGCCATTCAGCCAGAAACTGTGTTGGATTATTACTCATGTTCAACAGAAGTCACCATCCTTCCCAGAGGGTCACTGGACCCTCAGAGTGGATGGCTTAACTCCACAGCTGCTGCTCCAACCCAGTTCTGTCAAGAGGGGTTTGAGGTCCACTACTCAAGCTAACACAGATCATCTTGTCAGAGCAGTACGAGGAAGCTACTCCAGGTTCAGTTAGTCTATATTCAACATTTCACAAGAAAGAAGGGATTTTTTTTCCCCCCCCTCTATTCACCTCTCAAAACTACATCCTTACAGCAGCAGCCTGCCTCACAGAGAAGTTCTTCTTGGACTATGCTGCACCCAAGGTCTGCCTTTTAGCTGTAGCACTCTCCCGAAGTTTGATGCCTCCAGCAATCCTTCATTACAAAGTCACCAAATCCAGAATATGCCAATGAAATTTTAGTTCTGCTTCATGATTAGTGCAAACACACACACTTATCAAGTGACAAGGTAAAATCTAGTCAAATCCTGGATGGCTTGTTCTCCTTGAGAGCAGACAGATGCTCAGCCACATCTGCTTACAAACCCGCCACCCGCAGGAGCACTACTTCTGCACTAATGTTGCTACCAGATGAGACCAGAGCTTCTACACACAGGGCTGCCCCTGTCTACTCAGGCTTTGGCTCCCACCAAGGTAAATCAATTAGTGGACCCTCTTAATAGGAGTATCATTTGATCAAAAGAGTTTTCCTCCAAGAACGAAAGTCAGATCAGTGGATAGGAAGAACCTCACAGGAGATGCCCTTGTAGCTGTTGTCCCCTATAAATAGCACTACCTTGCACAGAGCACTGATCCTTTTACAGGTATTATGAAATGATGTAATTTGTGATTTAACTGCAACAACTAGCCCCTTCTGGCAGAGGTCAAGTCCACAAAACTTTACTGAAGTGAAAAATGCAGTGCCATTAAGAAAAACAAAAATAAGACCCATATTCTTGCAGATCTTTTTCAACAATATGAGCAACTCTTCATTTTCTGCAATTATTCCATAAAACACACCATTGATGCGCACTAGTATTTATTTTCCAGACAAAGCAATGCAAGAAGTGACCTCCTCAAACTACAGTAGCATTTGGCACTGGAAATGCAACAAGAACTTGAGTGTTCCTGTATTGGGATATGTAAATCTACGTATCCATATGCATAAAACTGGAACACAGATGCCCTGTCTTCAGCCCCAAGAAGAAACAAAACTAGTAAAAAGAGAGTAGATGTCTTTAAACTTTCCCCACAATTAATAAATACTTCTTACATTCACAGGATGAGCAATTTGTGCTCTGTCAAAGACTTCAGAAAATTTCTTTGTGTGAAGATGCACTTTAAAGACCAATTTCACTGAACTGTTATCCCACGATCATACAACAAAAAAAAAAAAAATGCAGATGGATTTGGACATCTTATCCAAGTTTGTATTGCATAATTGTAACACACCTCCAGGATGAACTGCTCTTTCTTGGAGAAGACTGTGTGGTTCCCTACCCTTATGAGCTCACGGATCAGCCTGAGATGTCTCGGGCTACTCTGCATCCTGATCAGGACGTACTGTCTCTTACAATGTCGCAACAACAAAATTTAACTGCTTAGTAGGACTCTAAAGACTACTTGCCACAACCTTAAAATCCCTTCTGGGTGGAGCTGTCAGAACTACCATAAATCAGGAGAATCAATCCTTCAGGCTGTATTTACAAGACTGCCACTGCAAGCCCTGGGAGGGCACTAACAGTGCTGCTTCCTCCAAAGTACGTACGTTGGGACATACACACAGGACTATTCAAGCCTTCCTACTGAAAGGAATATCTGTTTTGGGCAAATGATGTTCCTAAATGCCATCAAAAAGACTACATGAGGTAACAAAGTACTTTATGATTGTTTATGATCACCACAGGCAGCCTCAAACTGGAGTATGTACTGATCTCCAGGCTATTTGCCATCCATCAGACACAAAGTACCCAACTTGTTTCTTACTACAGAAACAATCCAGACATGCTGAAGCAATTGGAAAAGAAAATTCAGCTGAGGTTCTTTTGGTAAGCAGCCTGACCACTGCAGTGTTTTTTTTTCTGGTTTTCCATGTATAGTTGTGACAACTGCAGTAAAATATTCACTCGGCCGCCCTCCCATAGCCAGCCGAATCTGTACCCACCCACACCACAGATGTACTCACAAGTTACGAATCCCTCCCTCACTATTTACACAGCATGACAAGCTGGGATGTCACTGCTGCAGCAGCACTAGCACTCCAGCCCTCCCACAAGATACCAAACCATGTCTCCTGAGCAGAGAGTTGGAAGGAACCTTTAAAGGCCATCTAGTCCAATCCCCCTGCAGTGCGCAGGGACATCTCAGAGCCCCGTCCAACCTGACCTTAAATGTTTCCAGGGATGGGGCATCTGCCACCTCTGAGCAACCTCTTCCAGTGTTTTATCACCCTCATTGTAAAAAAAAATTCTCCCTTGTATCTAGTCTGAATCTACCCTCTTTTAGTTTAACACCATTACCCCTTGTCCTATCAGACAATCAATTTGGATGGCACCGTACATTCAACAGCAGTGTACTTCCCTTGTTGTTCAAGCTCACTGTAGGACCAGAGGCGGCTGGGAACAACCAAAAACTCGTAACAGGAATTATTTTATTTTAATAGTTATTAAGTCACATTTTAAGCACTGCATATACAGAGGTAGATTGCAAAACATGTAATGCTTCCATGTTTTCTCTTTCACATATGCTTCCATCTAGCAAAATCCCACAATATTAATGAGCAAGATCTTCACTTTGCCTTATAGCCATGCATACTCATAACTAAGCAAAAGATGCACCTTCCACATCTAGCTTCCAAAATTTCTTAAAGCTATCTAAACTACAGTATTTAAACATTATTTTGCTAATGTGAAAGTGCTACATTCTGATATATTCTGCTTTGGACTGTACACTTCCACCCTTTCCGCAAATTAGGGAAATCGTCTCCAAAATACTGCACACCTCCAACAAAACAAACACACCACTGGACAGATCAAGGTTTCTTGCCAAGGCTGAGTGCACTTCTTCCCCTGGTGAAGGAATCAAATTGGGATCATCTAAGGTTTGCATCACTTTCTGGTAAAGGCACATTTTATCTTTTTTTGATTCCTTTAATCCTCCTTCCCCCTGTAAGCCCAGCCAGAATCTCCAAAGTAAGTGGCTGAGCCAGCTTGCACTACATTTAATCAGTCAGCCTTTGACCAAAGCAAGCAATGAAGACCTCCTAGAGGTGCCTCCAACCAGCAGGCCTAGCTTTCCAGAAATTGATACACACAACTGCATGATGTCTGCCAGAGAAAGATAAAAGAAAGTAGCAGAATCTTTATCTACAGATTGTGCTAAGTCGCATGTTCATCACGCATGTACTAGAAATATAGAAGAAGAGGAATCCATCCTCGCTTGCCTCTAACACCTATTTTGAGTGAGATTACAGCCAGTTTCTACTTTGTTAAACATCTTCCTCGCCAGTCCAATTAGTCTTTAATAAAGTTTTAAGCTATGAGTCTTCCTTGCTATTTTTTTCCCCCCAAATACAGTCAAATTGACTGTTGTCCAGCTTGGCCTGTCCTCTCAGTCTGAACCCCCTGAATAGCCCTCCAAATCTTAATTTGTAAAAGGAGGAGGGTCTCCCATTTAAAGTTACCCAGCAGCAGCTGGCAGGCCTGGGTCAGACCCATGAAAATTTAACAACGTAAGCTCCAGAAGAAGACAACCAGCATCTACCAGCAAGGTAGGGAGCAGAAGTGACACCCCTCTGCAGTACGGTATTGAGCATCTTCCTGCGCTGCAAGGTTTCTAGGGCAGGAGCTGACTGAAGAAAATTTCTCTTCTACTTCCCTCTGCACTTCCCTGGACCCTGACAACAAATCCTATGGCTATATCCTTTCCCAATAAAATACTAGAAGCCTTTTTTACTCCCCAGAGTTGTTACACTTGCACCCTTTCATATAAGCCTGTCCACCAGTTTCAGAAACTGTGCACTAAACAATAATAGAGAAAAGACCTAAGTGGGACAAAGCTGCTCCTCACATAAAATTATAGAGAATAACATTTTAAAAAACTTGTTTTCCCTCACTGTCAGAGAGGGATGGAAAAAAACTCTCCTTCCTCCCTCCTCACTTTTCATTTTTAATGAACACCGCCACCAGGACAAAGATCATTTGCTAAAAAAGACTGAGAAATTAACACTGATCTTGAGCACGTAAATAATTATATTTACTGTCAGGACACTGCCTGTAAGGTTCTAATACAGAGGCCTCACCGTTCACTCCCTAAGCAGGGAACATCCCTGTATGGCTTGGCTCAGCTTCCCAAAGCGCTGCGTCACTAACTGGAAGCAGGCGGGTTTGCACAGCGCTTCCAAGAAGAGGCTCAGAGGAGCGATGCAATGCGGGCACCCCCCTCCAACCAAGCCAGGGAGAAACAGGGGATGCTCAAGAAATCGGATCTTTGCTGGGTCCCTGGCTAAACTGACTTGCTGCGTGTTGTGGGAAAAGTGATACAGCTTTGCATGTTTACTGATGGTTACGGCTTAGATGTCCCTGCAAATCGCAAACAAGATTGTCGAGAGCTGCGGTTCGGAGCCTGAAAGCGCTGGTTACATTAATCATGACCTTGTACTTTACAGAGATCCTTGACAATCTGTTTAGAAGCAAGAAGCAAGCCATGGCAGCTACCTCCTTCCCATTGCTACGAGACACTGCACCAAGCTATATGTAACCTCAGGGTTCTTTGTCCACCAGGCCCCTGTCCCCTCCAAAGTCCAGAAAAAAAGATCAACACCTGCATGGGTACAACTTGTCCTGGGGAAAATCCACTCCAGCCTGAGATGTTTCAAATACTTCTGCTTAATGCAAGAGCTCTGAAGCAAATCATCGCATGGACGCATTTTGGATAGCCACAGCGCTACCTTAAAGCTCGCAGACATTGCATCTGCTAGTGACTGAGCTTTTGAAAGAGTCGCTTCCCAGCCCTAGTTCTGCACAGCCATTTCTCTTTGGTACATACTGCAGACCACTGAAGTCACAGCCTCGTCGGTGCACAATTTGTTACACTTCCTTGCCCCATTTGCCTCCAGGTTTCTTCACACCCCTACTTGGTCCAGATTTTCTCTGGCATCTGCTCACTCACTTTGGATCATCTCCCTGGGCCTTTGACTCACATTCCTTCCCTGCTGCTAGACTAAACTGACGGAGTGCAGCCTGCCTGGCTCAAACACCAGACCTCTTGTCAGCCATCTATGCAGAAGTGTGAATCGAGATTTTTGGGACACCTGCCTGAAAGTGCCTTAAAAGCATTCAATTAAAAAAGGACACGTAACTGAAGAAAGTCTCCTCCAAGGCATTCTAACAGTACTCTGAAAAGTCAGGGCCTTTTAAAAAAAAAAAAAAATCACTCCCTGTTCTTAGGATGGGGGAAGGGGGGGAAGAAAGAACTTTACATCTCACTTCTGCTTTTATTTCCCTATTTTGTATTCTGCATCTTGGCCATAATTCAAGTGTCCAGCTCCCCAGAGGCTGCTTCAGGGGTGAGGGCAGCAACCTGGAAAAGCAGAGCTGCCCCTACAAGTTCTTTCTGTATGGGCACACCTGGTTCCAGCAGAGATCCACTCCTAATCTGCCAACAGCGTGCTGCAGTGCCTGCTGTCGCAAGGAGCTCAGCTCCACCACATATGCCAAGCAGAAATGACGTAAGACAGCTTTGCAAAGATAAATCTGCCATGCATTGATCTCAGGCGTGGGCTAAGCACACATCCAGGCTCCAGGCACCTAGACTGGTTTAACGTGCTGCATGTCTTGCACTATTGCTCTGCTGCCGCAGGTTATGTTTCTGCAGCAGAATGGCAAAGGCAGTCACGGGAAGAGTACTCTGCTCCACAAATTCACTAGTGCTTAAGGACCAGAGCTGCTCATCTATTCTGTCCTCCTACACGTGAGAGCAGCGACTCCCAACAGCACACATAGCCCCAACCTCTACTGCTAGACCCAGCAGAGCCTGACCAGCCTGACGGGATCATCAAGCTGAGGAGCTTCATTCCCAGCCAGACCTGTTGTCAGTGCTTCTCCAGGAGTACCCAAGGCCGAGCAGGTCAGAAAGGGGCCACTTCATGAGCACAGCAGCTCCCCCCCCACACCGACACATCACAGGCACGCTGGGAGCTTCATGCCAAAAGAAGCAATGTTGCTTCAGAGGAGCTGGGCATTCTCCTGACAATTGCTGTGTTTCCAATACAGCTTTTGGATATTTTCAAGCCACATCTGCTGTCCACATTAGACTTGAATAAAATAGTTTTCCTGCTATTACATTCCAAAGAAAAACCAAAACACCGCTATCACCAGAGAAAGCTATGCCATACCATGGAAGCAGTTTAAGGCAGTGTCTTCTGTCTGCCAGCTACCTAAATACAGAGCACGTCAAGGAAGAAAAGTTACTCACCCTTCCCAAACGTTCTGGGCACTCTTCTCCTGTCTCAACCTGCATGTCAAAATTAAACACGAGACCCCTATGAACTATGGGAAGACTGACCCTGCATCAAAACCAAACTACCAGGCTCATTACAATGCTGCAAAAGTTCTGGATTGACATTAATAAGGTAAGGCCTGCCACCAGCAACGGACTTCAGGCTTCCTCCAGCTGATGGTGTAGAAAAGCACAGGCTTGTAGTAGTGTGGCAAAAGAGGCAGAGGGACAACAACAATCTTCATTATCTGTTAAAAACAGCAGTAAAAGTTGGTAACATTGGTACAGCTGGGATAATATTAGCTGCCACCTTCAACTTGCTCTACTTTTAAAATGGAAGCTAAAAACTTTCCTTTTTCATCTGGGTATTCATCCCACCTCCTCACACGTGCAGTCTATTGTTTTTTCCTCAAACTTCATCCTAACTGCTTTGCTTTCTTCCTTTCCTGTGCCTTCTTTCACATGCCAGGGCTGAAGACCCTGGACAAGCTGACACCAATCTGTTCCAGACAGAGGTACAGGGAATACAAGGCCATCTTTGGTACTCAACTCCAAGAGGGAAAATAAAGGTGGCCTTGTAGTTTGGGACAAGTGTCTTTTTCTACCAGAAATCTTACCCTTTCCCACATGCCTTGTACACTGTCCCCTTTTGTATGTGCCAAGAGGCATCATGATAAACACAAGCAGTTCAAAATAGCTTGAAAAGATTAAAACTCTCATTAAGAGATTAAACTTAACTGAAATCAACAGTTTAGGAGAATGATCAAATGCTGTGATGCATTTGGACAGATTAAACGAGTCACATAGGGTGCTGCTGTATGCTCTGCCCTGCGGTATCCAGAGAGTCAACAGGCCCAGCAATAAAGTTTTACAGCATTTAAAGCGAGAAAGGACTATGAAACCTTCCTAATCTGACCCTTCCAAATGTCCCAATCCACTACGTTTCCCTGAGATGCCCTTTTATAGGGCCTGATAATTTGTCTTTGTTGAAATATAACTTCTAGGAAAGAACATGGGTGTGCTGTAAAGATTGAGAAATAAGCATTTTTCCCCAACTCTGTTTGTTTGTTATGCTTTCCAGTTCTTCCATAACCTTATTTAAGAGTTGTGCTTCAGGAATTGGATCCTGTGTAGTAGCACTGCTTTCACCAAAACTGTATACAGAGGTTAAACAGAGAATTTGTTTTTAAAAACAAGACAGATTTTTTTTTCCCCCATCTTTTTCCTTCAGAATCACCCTGGCAGAGCATACGGCGTTGCTTGTCTACTCTGAACTCTAGATCATTTTCCAAGTCCTGAGTTCCAACACACATTCACCTGTCCTGTAGGTACAGACACATTTTTTTGTTCCTAGACACATAACTTGCTGCTGGATCATGGATAAAAGTCTTGAGAAGCCTCCTCTCTGGTCTGGTCTTCCTTTTGCAAAGAAAAAAGAAACCTATCCTCTGACACCAATTATCCATTAGCAAATACTTCAAGTCAACCCTTTAATTTCACACATTTTGTGGTACATTTTTTTAACCAATACAATGAAATAAATATCCAATTACTTGCAAAATGTCTCTACTTCCAACTTTTTTTTTCATCTCAAGTAATGAAATCAGGTTTGTCTGACTATCTGCTTTTCATAAAATCCTACCTACCAGGGTTAAATCGTATCTGTATCCTTCTACTCTGTAACCATGGAATCCTACAAAAGCTTTTCTGTATTTTTAAGTATGTTTGGTACCAGGATCTCCAGTGCATAGGTTTTTATTTCTTCCCCTTTACTCTTTCATAATCAATTTAATGTTTTCAGACATTTCCTCATGATGTCATAACCCAGCAAAAATCAGTGTCAACAAGCCAAACTTCTCCTCTGAGACCTTTCAGCTTATCTGGATTTCCAGTTATCCAGGTTCATTGGTTCCAAGAAGTTTTGTAACCTGATTACTGACAATGTAATTTTCATACTACACCATAAAAAAAAAAAAGTCCCCTTTCTACCCTTACATTTGCCAACATTGTCTTTTCCCCTTGGATATTCTTAGCTGATCATCATCAGCTCCTCTCTACTTCACACTGATTCCTTTTTACTCTTCTCTAACCTGCAAATATTACTTGGAGCAAAAAGAGAAAAGGTATTTTCAAAGGACATTAGCAGTTTAAAAAAAGTAATAGCGTAATGATAGCCTAAGATTCATAACCCTCTTCACAATAATGATAATTTTATTCCAAGCACAAAGCTCTGAAGGGATCTTGCTGTGAGTAAAACGGTATTTATTATGTGTGTGTTATGAGAACCACAGCTGAAACCAAAGTTTTCACAGACGCTCTATTCTAGTACTGATACTGAAAATTACATCATATACATCACATGAAACTGAGAAAGAAGCCTCAATAATATTAGTGTGAGCTTAACATACACTGTTCTGATCATACCACTTCCACATCCTCTTCCAAACACCTGTCAAAGCAATACACATGTAATGTTTTTAATCTTTCCTCATAAACCAGTTACTTCAACCATTTTTGCTGCTATTCTTCGAATTCTCCCAAATTAGCCTGCCTCTCAGACATCCAGGTGTCAAGAATTGACAAGCCCACAGCCAAACTGCAGCATACTGACACCTACAAGCCCCAGGTTTCCATGCATCTCCCCAAATCTTACTTTTCAACACCCTAATCTCCGCTATGGCAGTGGCACGGTTAATTGGCTATCCACAATCATAATCCTGGCTCCCTTGATACACAGACTTTACAGCTTTCTGCACTGAATAACTGTTTCAGTTGTCCCTTCCCTTAGCCTTCGGCAATGCAAGTTTCTGCAGATTCTCATTTCTTGTCCATATTTCCAAACTCTTTTCCCACCCCCTTCAAATAACTGCAAATTTGAAACAAAATCAAATGAGTCCAGAGGTTCCTCGTAGCTCCATCCCAGCTACCATATCACACATAATGTCCCTCTTAAACACAGAAGCCACATCTTAAAACCAAGTAGGTTTTTTCATCCTCAACTAATCTTGCCAGAAAGCTGTCCCAAGCAAGGTACTAAGGAGAGGGCTGCTTGTACGCCTCTCTTCCAGATCTTTTTCATTAAAGCTAAAAAAAGATGTTCTGGACATGAAATGCCTTTAATTTTTTAGAAAAGAAATCAAGACATTTACTGCACAGTTTTCAAGGTCAGTGCCACTTTTTTGTTGGTTTTGATCTTGCAGTTGTGTTTGTAGTTGAGAAAAAACAGCAACATAAATTCTTTTCCCTGTGGTTTTGCAACATATTTCTAACAACCCAACAAGCAAGCAACAGCAACAGGGAAACATTCCCAAGTCCCAGAGCAGACTCCCTGCTGCGTTTTTTCAGCAGAGAAAGATAATAGTCAATAGGAATTTAGCTGAAGTTTTGCTCTGAATTAGTACAGCCAAATGAGAAGCCACAAGCCACCCTGGGCAAGTACAAAAGTAGACTTTTCTTTCTCTTAGTCCTCTTTGTAAGCAACAGCATCCACTGAAAGCCACAAGGAGCAAACCAGCTGAATAGAAACAGAACTGCAAAGCACAGAGGCACGAGGAAGAGAAGTTCCACGTTCAGAAAGCTCAGGCTTAAAAATAGTGCCAAAGCTCATTTCTGCCGGGCCTGTTACTTCAGGGAGTCACGTCTGAGCAGCGCCTTCCAGCTGCTGGCAGGGCGAGACAGCTGTGCACCCCGAGGGCAGGGCTGCAGCGCAGCGCCCTCGCACATCTGGAACCCTCCTGCAGCCACCAGCTCCCGCCGTCCTCAGCTTGCTGGAGAGCTGTTGTCATCGATTCGATAACCACGGGCAGGAGCCTCCCAGGGAGTCTCTGCTTCAGCTCCCTCAGGGGCGCTGGGAAGGAAGGGGGCAGGCAGACATGCACGCATCAGTCTGTAGAGGCAAGGGGGGAAATGCTTTCGGACCAGAGGAAGGGCAGATGGAGCACAGTCAGCCAGAACGGACATCCCCGGCTGAGCCCTCAGCCCCCACAGCACTTCACCAGGAAGCGCAGGAGGCAGAGCCGTACGTAAGCAGGGTCAGTTTGGTTTTCTTTTCTTCTTTTTTTTTAATAAACACTCATGCTTTGTGCCTGTCCTCTGAAAACACAGCTTACCAGCCTGCCCCAAACACCACACTAGTCCCAACCCTGAACTGCACACACAGAGGAGGAAGGGAAGGGAGCTGCGGTACAGGAGCTCCAGCAAGACATACCATCAGTGCTGATGACTAGGCCAGTCACACCCGCGATGAGAAAGACAGATGTTTAGCAGAAAGTCAGCTGCTGCCTCATGTTACGAGGTATGAAAGCAGACAGTTCAGACGTCATATTTTCCTCAGTCCTTTCTTTTGCTAGGCAGGACAGATCTAAGAAAGCCAGGTATCTGTTTACTAGAAACAATGACCTTCTTAGTCTTGGTTCCTCCTGAAGATCTTGTCCTGTCCATACTACCACAAGCATTCCCCAAAGGCAATAGTCACATTGCTGCTTCTGATGCAAGAAGGGCTAGAGGAGCAGATCAGCTCTTCACTGCTCCTCAGTTTTGGTTCTACACATACACAAATCTCTTCTGTGGGTACCAGAAGCTCTAGAAGTGAGAATACACGTTTTCAGATAACCCCCACAAAATCAAACCAGAGGCAAGTGGCTTACTGAGATCAACAGAAGAACCTATAGGAGACTGTGCAAAAAAAGCAGCTTTGAGATAAGATCCCCTTGTGCATGAAAATCGCTGCGGGACTGCAGGGGTGAAGGAAGAGAGACCTGCTTGGTATTCAGGGCTTGAGTGGGGGTTTTTTTTGTTTGTTTGGTGGTGGGTTTGGGTTTTTTGGGGTTTTTTTGTTAGCTGTTTTTTCCAGGTTTTAAGTCTACAACACCTCCTCCAAGCTAGTCACACAGGCTACTATGCAGTGTGGTCTCTTCTCACACCTACAGTTTCAGGCTTAGCCACAAAAATAACACAGGTAGCAGCTAATCCTTATATATATGAGGTTGCACAAAGGCAAACAGTCTTGAAACAAACGGTGTAGGCTCGTAGGTGGCCATATCGTATGACAGAAGAACAAACAGGTAAGGTGCCCAGAATTTTACCAGGAACTTCCCTGAACAAAGTTATGGGTGCATAAACAAACCACAAGTCCAACACACAACTCTGGACATCATGTGTGCTGCACAGAAGGAAGACATACACACAGAATAAGGATTTGTTTGGGACGACTGAAACTTAGTCCAGTTTTCCTTCTCCCATTTCAGTAACTCCAAACCAGACCTGAAAAAAAAAACCCAAAACCACACAAAACCAAAAAACCCCAAAACACACAAAACCAAACCACCCCCTACCCCCCCAAAAAAGCGCACTGCTTCTGTCAAACCATGGTCATCAGAAACAATAGTTTTCTAATTAAAAAAAAAAAAACACAACAAAAAGCCATCAGCAAACCCAAGTGGCCTCAGTTGCTTAGTCTCCCCTCAACGGGGAGATGAAAGACTCGTGGATCAGACTACTGCCTAGCAATGCAGTATCTAGACCTGAGCAAGGCAGTGCCCTGGGTCCAGGACTGCCACGGAACCACAGAGCAGCTCTGGCTGGAAGGGGCTCAGGTGGTCTCTAGCCCAGGCTCTTGCCCAAGCAGGGTCAGTGCCAAGCTCAACTAGGTTACTCAGGGCTTTATCAACTCAGGTCTTAAAATCTTCCAAGGATGGAGATGGCATGGTGTCTCTGGGCAGCCTGTTCCAGTGCTCAGCTATCCTTACAGTGAAGCCATTTTTCCTTACCAGTCTGAACCTCTCTCACTTCAGTTGATGTCCATTTTCCTGTCATACGGTAGTGCAAAGAGCTCGGCTCTTTTTCCACTCTTTTCTACAGACCTTTGCATCCCAGCATCCAGACTTTGGAGAAGAAAAACTAAACAGGATACTCTAAATCTCAGCAGTTTAAAGATACTCTCCTTGCTTCATAAGCCACCACATGTTTAAAAGCATTTTGCCACAGCTGAAGACCGTGCTCACATCCAAAATCAGGAGCAGCAGTCAGCTTTGGTCCAGAACAAGGACACGTGAACCTTCCCCCTCACTACTGGGCGTTAGCCCATCTCACAGAAGGGAGCACACACCTTACCTCTGCACCCAACCTCCACTCCAGCAAGAGCTGGGAGATGAGTGCCCCAGAGCGTCACCAAACAGCCAGGGACTATCCTGCAAGAGAGCTCACCCAGCACCTACAGCTCCAGGTGAGCCACTAAAGCACATCAACAATATTGCTTTTTGCCTCTATGCTACAGGGGAGGAAGCCTCTACCAACACCAACTCACTTCCCTCCTGCATCTCCACTCGGGACACATCAGACTTTGCAAGGAAGGTGGCCTGAAGCTCCCCATGCCACATGCTTACCCAAAGAGGGTTACCTCCCTAAGAGGTTATCAGAACAGCCTGGTCTCTATTTCTCACCCCATATGACTAACAGATTACGTGAAAGGACAAAGTCAGCCCCAGCACAGCTGCAGGGGAATGTTTTTCCTTGGCAGAGAGGCAAGAGATGAAGTGAGTGTCACATTTTTCCATTAGATTTTTGCTTGTCACCACAGCAGAGCCGGATCACATACAGAAGATTGAAAGCTAGTTAGCAGCAGATGGCAAAAAAAAAAAAAAAAGTGAGTAGTTTCCAAGACACAGTGAAGGCACGGAAAGGTCACTGGCACCGTTAAGCTACACATTTGGATGGATAGCAGCTATAGGGACAGCTCTAGTAATTCAGGTCTATCCCATTTAACCAATCTTTCATTATTTTCCTCACATTGCCCTCTCTGCTTCCCAACTCGCCCTCATGAGAGGGAGCACTCCTCATTTGATAGAGCATTCATATCCTTCCTGCGTGCATTTTGCACTGATACAACTCAATACAGTGACTCTTTTTCTGCAGTCACAAGCTATCTTTGACAGCTCACAGGGAGAGTAACAGTCCCTGGTACAAAGAACTCATCATCTCAGACTAGAGACAGACATGATGCCCTCCTCTGCTATGCCTTATTAATCTCATTTTTGACCTGTCGTCTTTACTGCCCATTACTCGCTTAAGTGAAGTGAAAGGGTAACACATTTGCCAGTAAAAATGTGGCCCTCAGCCAAGCTTATTTTTTGCACATTGTTTCTGTCACTTTATACAAGACAAACAATTTAGCATCCAAGACAGCCTCCACTTTTCACCAACACTCAGCATCAGGGAGGGGTAGGTGTACCACCAACTAAATCCAACATGAATGCCTCTTTGAACCTCAGGTTCATCCAGTTCTCTGCTACACACCCACACTCCTCTCAAACAACCCTTTTTCCTATTGACCCTCCAACAACTGCCTCATCCAGGTAATCCCCTTTCTTCCCAGTGACACCTAACTAATAGTCCACTGGTATCAAATAAATACACACCTACAAGAGGATTACATTTAAGCACAACCCATAAAGCTACCCAGACTATTCCCACTGCACATTCCTTTAGCCCAAAATACAGTTCCACCACCCCTTCCCCAGCCAAATATTCCTACCCGCCCTCTCACGTCAGCACCAGTACCTGGGCTGCTACAAGGTAAGATGCATCAGGGAACCGATACCACTAAAAGCTAATTTCTTGCTGGAAAGTAATTTTTCAACCGGATGAGGTCCCAGACAGCTGCCACAACAGCCTACGGTTACGTCCAGGTGCAGAACTGCACTGTCAGGTCCTGTCACCCAGAAAAAACACAGCCAAAGTGCATCCAGATAGCATGATTTCTCATCCATATGATTCAGAGAGATGAGTAGGGAGCAACAGCAGAAATGAATGGGCCCTCCCTGGAAAACCAGATGCAGAACTCTACTGTGAGAAACCCCCTTTGGGGACCCACCCAGAACCCATTTTCCTTAGAAAAAGGAGAGCTGCACTAGGGAATCGGAAGAGTTAAAGGACAGAGCTTGTAAGCTCAGGGTAGGCAGCCAATACAGCTTGGGGAAAAAATGCCGCCGAGCTAGGTGGTTATTCACCCTGTCTGACTGGCTATCAATAATTGCTGAAGTCTCACCCACAAAACAATCCTTCTCCAAAAGGGAGAGAAGCAGCCTAAGACAGAGAAAACAGATGATGGATGTTTAAAGCATGTAGCACTAAGTAACTGGAAAACAGCTTTTGGGAATGCAGGGAGGAAGGAACACAGACAGCACTGAAGGACAGCAGGGCCTGATAACTGATATTTGGATACAGCACAAAAAGGCAGCATTTATCTACAACTGCAAAGCAGCAAGATAACTTGCCTGGTCAGAGACAGAGGGCTACTTTCAAAGGACCATCTCTTCCTTCAAAGCACCAACCAAGTATTTCAGAGGCGCTTCGGTAGCTGAGGCAGAGACAGAAAACGAGCCCACAGTGACACAAATCACACAGCTCTTTGGAAGGACGAGTAGCTGGCAAGATGCAGCAGGAGCCAGGTGCCTCAGCCCTTACTCAGAGCCCCGGGTAGGTCTTCGGCCCCCGCAGAAGAAGCAGGGCCACGGGAGCCGCGCTGCTGACCAGGTGCCCGCTCGCAAGGCGGGCATCCCCCCGCTCCTGCCCCGACAAAGCTGAGCCACATCCACTCTGGCTTAGCTCTGCAAAGAAGCCTATTAAGGGAAGCAGACAAACCCCCCCAGCCCAGGGGCACTGCCTCCTGTCACCGCAGCACCGTACTGCTGCGCGCAGCGGCTCCTACGGCGCTGAAACAATTTTATTCTGCATTAGTTACTTCCCTCCCGCATCTGTCAGATGGCTTGGGCATAAAGTGGCTTTGCAAGGTGGTGGTATAGGGGACAACCACACAGCAAGAAGCAGAGATAAGGTAAGAGATTGCCGGAGCTGGTAGTACATTGGTCAAAGGCCTATTTGCTTTATTTTTATATTTATTTTATGTTTGTCTTTATTTTATTTGTCAGAGCTAGCACAAAGATCTCACAGCATACAAGAAAAAGTATAAAGGCAGACTTGCGGGGGCAGGAGAAATACAGCATATATTCACTGCTGCAGCTGAAGTCAGTGCACCAGAAAGCAAGAAGGACACAAAAATATCAAATCAAACTGTACATCCACAGCTGGAAATCGCAGCTAGTCAGATCTGCCTCCTCCACAGACATAGAAGATCCTAAAAAGTGAGACTTCTTTATCAAAAAACCGGTCACTCCCTCCCTCAGGATAGCAGAAACTTACTTGATGCCCAGCTATGAAAGACCCCAGAGAAGGAACTTTTCAGAGCGCGAACAAAGACCTGCAAAGACCACAAGCTTCCCCCATCCCTGCAGATAAATTCAACAACTCCAGACACAGGAAAACCCTGTCTGGTAACACCGTGAACAAAATTGCTTTACTCCAGCTATCGTGCACAACCTGTTCCATGTTTAACGACAACTGGCCTTCCAAAGTAAGGAAACACTTACAGAGGACAGTGCAGATCAGTCACATCTATCAGGGGAAAAAAAAAAGTATTTTTGTATATTAAACGCTGGCTCATTCTTATCTACCATACTCCAAAGTCAGTCTCAGGACAGACTAACATTTCTTCCAGCTCCTATCCTCACTGCACATCAAGCACTTCACTACGCAGTTACAGCCAGTCCAAATGAAACCAGCCAGCAACTCAATACCCTCATTTTTCTAATTTTAACTGTCAGAAAATGTGAGGGTAAAGTTTCAAAGTATCACACTCGTGTTTATCTCAGCTTTTAGAGGAACTGTAGATCATTTAGACCCATTACAAGTACCTGACATGTCCCTTGGCAAAGAGGAGTGGTTTTCTTATTTAAATTTGGGAAGAAACAGAGAGGGCGAGAAGGGAATGGCTTTCAGTGCAAGGCACTGAGTGCAACTAGGTCTGCTCTTCAGCAGTTGTGACACTGATTTTTTTTTTTTTTTTTAAACATGGAAAAGCATTCTCAAAATTTAACACTACTGCTTTGTACAAAGTCTGTATACAGCTATTTTAAAAAAATCTCACTTTCATATTCCCCCTCTTTACTGGAGGATTTTGGCAAAATCCTTAAGAGTATTGATTTTACAAATATTTCACCTGAAGTCAGACATCTGGTCCTCCATACACAGGTATATAGAAAAGAATGAGAGATTTCAGCTTTCTTGTTAATGGGCAACAAGCCAAATTTTCAAATAGCTCAATTACCGCCCCCCCCCCCCCCCCCCCCCAAAA